>JBBBDQ010001447.1:0-355000 GCA_037127315.1 Ascarosepion bandense
AATGAGAGTAAGAAAATACAGGTCTCTCGGACTTGGCATCCAGTTAGACGACACAAGGCTCATTGTCGAGAAAGGCAAAAATCACGCGTTTGTGGAAAATAGAATTGAATAAACTTTTAAGATTTTTTTTTCCTTTCTTCTTGATGTTGCATTTATTTTGCTTTCGAAGACGTCAACTCATTATAAAATTGAGCCAACCAACTGTCTTTTGAAAAAAGTATTTCTATTGGTTAAGGTATAAATGTATATGCGTTTTTTGTTGGCTCATAAAAAGATATAAGAGTTTGTGTAAGTACGGATTTTCTCTGCAAGCAAATCTTACGAAATCCGACAGTAGCAGCTGTTAAGGGGTCCCAGCTATGGGTAAATAGTGAACCGCCAACAAATATCAACAGGACATTTTTTTATAATAAAATGACCAATAGTATTAACCAAAATGGTGATCAAAGCAATACTAAAAATATAAGTACATTTATATAGTAAAATTACCAACAATACATTTTATGATTTACAAACTACATATCTAAAAACAAAACTTTTCACTGAAAGCATAAAATTACGTACAAATATACCCAATTTCGGCATTGAATGACCCATAGACATTGAAATGCCGCTAAACAAAATCAACCAACTAACACGATCTAAAAATACCAATATATATTGAAAGCAAAATGACTAACAGTACATTTTAACTACAGTTGGAGGCATGTGTTCAGAATATATTGATTTCGGTATTGAATAATCCATAGAAATTGATAAGTCTCAACGCTGAACCAATCAATCAATATTTATTTATTAAGTTTTAATTTCTGGAAGCAAGACAACGCTAGGGCTGTTAAATATCTTTAAGTTTAAAACTATATCAAGTCCTGGAGGCTGAAAGTAATTCAAACGCAGTATTTACATAGATACACGATTTCTTATTCGTCTCCAATTTATTCACGTGATTCTTTAAGAACGACGCACAGGCGAAACTAATTTTAACGAAATCAAGAAAAGATATCGTTGATCAAATATTGATTTATTGCTTAGATTTTTTTTCGGATTGGCTGTTTTATATTTAAAAGAGTTTTAACACCTTTAACGCTAACGGTTTGCTAAGGCATGCATAGTTAAGAAAAGATCATTGGGGATTTTCAAGAAACTAATCGTATCGTTAGAAAGCAGCCATTAGTAACGGCAGCGTTTTGAGGAGAAAATGGTGATAAGGCGTGGTTTTTAAACGGGGGATGTTATTCAAAAGCTAGGATCGTACCAATTTTGCTATAGTAAACCATTTGCTATATGGAGTAGTTATGAAGAATTTCGTATAAGAGATCTTTTTTTTCAAAACGCAGTTTAGATGTGGAACATGGCCGGAAGTATGTAACTGCATTGTAAACATGGCGAAAAAATATGTGATTTTATTGGAACTTTGAAAAGTAATAATCAAGTTACGTAATGAAGATAAACTCTCGATTGGGGATATTTCAAAGGGTGTGGGGAAATCTAAAAGTGTGATTTATCGTATTTTAAGAAAACTTGAGGAAACTGGGTCATGTGAAGCCAAGAAACCATCTGACAGGCCTAGGAAAACTACCGCAACAGAAGACAGAGGGATCGGTAAAGAATAAAAAAAGAGCTAAAGTTAACCTTAGCATTAAAATATCAAGGCACACTAATTTCAGAATATTTAATTAAATAAATCTGAATAGTCGAGAAGCCTTATATTTCTACAAAGAAACAAAGGAGCCGATTAAAATTTGCCACTGAACACCTGATATGGACAAGAGAACAGTGAGATTGTGTTCATTTCAGCGATGGGTCAAAGTTTAACCTGTTCGATTGTGAGAGGAGATGGTTCGTTCAACGCAGTCCTAAGGAACAATATTTGCCTCAGTGCATTAAAAGTAGAGTTAAATTTGGAGTAGGAAGTGTGATGGTGTTTGGCATGATTTCAGCTGCTGGTACGGGACCTCTTGTTAGGCTACACGGTAAAATTAACGCAACTGTATACAAGAAGAAACATGTTATACCGAATTTGAGAACTGCAATTAATCAACCAGCTGTATTTATGCATGATAACGCGCCATGTCACACAGCGAAGTCTGTAAGATATTTCTTTCTGAGTAGGATGTTACTGTTATGGAGAAACATGCTCAAAGCCCAGACATGAATCCTATTGAGAATGTTTGTAAGTGATTAAATGAAAGAGTTAAGGACAAAAATCCAACAAACGTCGAAGAACTATGGACAAATTTGAAAAGGGAATGGGAGAAAATAAACGTTAATGAATACAAGACATTAATTCGCTCATGTAGCGAAAGATGTCAAACTGTTATTAAAAGTAAAGGTTTACACCTCAAGTACTAATAAATTATGAACGCTATTTTCAATTGGAAAGGATGTATTCATTATAATATGTTAATCGTTCTGATGATTTTGATCATTCATTTTTTAATGTTATATAATTATTCTGCTAACTTTATCAAAATAAGTTTATTGAACTTTATATTCTGGAATTATATAATTTATCTTCATTTCCTTATTTTTCATTGACAAAATGTTCTATGAAGCTTTAAAATAGAAAGTTATTTCACATTTAGACATTTCGTAACATCGTTCTGATCTTTATGCTCGCTACTATATATATATATATATATATATATATATATATATATACGAAAAAAATCTATAAGTGAGCCAGAACCTACCGCCTCGTTCCCTGACGATCCGTAGGGTGAAACCGCGGTAGGTTGTGGCTCACTTATAGATTTTTCGTGTTTTTACTCTCCTACTGTATTTTCGTACTTTCGTACCGAGCACTTTTTCTGGTGTTTAGGCTCCGTTTTGGGTTTTTTTTTCTTTCCTGCGGAAAAAAAGAAACCAGCGGAATAAGAACAAACAGTCAACAGTTTCTTTCCCCCCCCCCCCCCCATTCTCCGACCACATATTCCCCCGGATTTTAACGGATTTGGGTTCTGTTTGTTGACATTTTCGAATATTTATGTTTATTTTGATTTATGTAAACTTACGGATTCTAATTTATTGGTATTATATATATATATATATATGTTACGGAAATTAACGAAGATTAACGAAACTTGGTTATAAACAACCGACGATTTGAAATGATTTGTTTGAACATTAATCCTTGTTAATTTCCGTAATATGTTTACATTTGTTGACATTACGATACATTTCAGAGCAGTGTGGTTTGGTCGCTGTTGCTGGTCGTGACGATCCCGTCCGATGATGTCGCCACAAAAGCTGGATTACAGGACGTCTGTTGCAACAACGGGCCACTGTCCCACGTTGGGATTAGATCCCAGAGGTCACGAACTTCAAATTTTCCCCAAAGTCTCTTCACGTATTTCATTAAAGTCTTTTTATTAATTCTCTATAATCAGGTTTGTTAATTTTCTATGTAACGTTTAAAACAGCAAAGTTCTTTCGGGTCCTTATCGGAATCTGACGGAATGTGCCGAATCGGAGGCGGCCGGTGGCGGAGAGTATGGGGTGTTGACGGCGGTGGCTCTCTGCCCGAAATCTGAGCTAACTCGCTCTCCAAGCTTACAAACTGAACTTTTCGTGTTGAGCATCTATTTTTATAACCAATTTCGATTCTCTCTGGGGATCCGGCTGGTTCACAGCCTTCAGCCAATGAAATCGGTTTCCGCCCACTCGATTTGCGGAAGTTTTTAGCTCAACGAATAAGATTTTGCCAACTCATATCGGAGCTCGATTAATTTTCGGGTTATCACGGACTGCTGTGTCCAACCAGCGGCCTTGGCCTTATTGTGACCTTATCAAATCACTCTGACACTTGTTTTGTCTACGCTTTTTCAGATTAGCGGAATTGACATTTCAACTCCAAAAGCAAGGAAATTTATATGAACATGATTTGAGCGAAATTTATACAAACATGAAAGACGAGAAATGTATATTTATCCAAAATAATTTTATGCTCCCGGCTTTTAGAAGTACTTGAAAAATAATAAAATTATTTTTTTTCCTAAGCTCACATTGCGTGACGCAATAGAACTCTAATAACATTGCCAGTATCGATTTCTCTCTCCGTTGTTTTAAACCAACCAAAGGAAAGTATCCCGGCGGGAGAAGGGAAAGTATCACCGCGGGAGATAGTGTCACATCCCTCACCTACCTCCCTTCTGTCGTTTTAAGCATTAAAACGACACAAAAAAATTCGAGACATTATCTCAACACACAACTTTACAAGATCCTCCTTTTCTCTTTTCTCTCTTTTTTTTTTTTGATATGGAAAAAGTCTTTTACCAAATTTAAAGTCTCTTCAATTGGAAAAGTTCATTTTACGCCTTTGGTTTATTCTGCATCTTTGGTTTATTTGTGTTGTATCCAATCTAACCATGCAATTGCAATAACACATTTTATTACCCAACCATGCAAATATGAAAAAGTCTCTACAGGCCATTGAAAAAAAAAGTTCATTTTTCTTCTTCTTTCTTTTTTTATCATTCTTGGTCTCGTCTAAATTTCATTCAAAGCTAAACATGCAATCTCAATAACATCTTCATTAAAACAAAAACGTTTCTGCTGACAACGGAAAAAAAAATTCTCTTTTTTTTTTCATTCTCGGTCCTGTCTAAATTTTATTCAAAGCAAAACATGCAGTTTCGATAAAAAGTTCCACAAAATGTCACCACTGTCAATCTGAAAAAGAAGAAACAAAAACAAAATATGGCGTGTGTGTGTGTGTGTAAATAGAGGTATCTTTTTCTCTTTTTTTTTCTTTTTGATTTGTCCTTCCTGGATACTGTTCTTTTCTGTTCCACTGAAGTTAGAGATTTGTTTTCTATGGGCGTTGGCTGCACCCACCTCTCATACATCGAAGCCAACGTAACCTCTTCTTGGTTTGGGTTCGTTTCATCTGAAATTCGTAAACTGTCCGGCAACTTTCCTTGTTCTGTGCCACTTACCAGACCACTTTCGACCGATCTCCTGTAACCCTCAATAATCCATGAGTCAGTCTTAACTCTTCACTTAATTGTCCCCCCCCCCACTTTTCTGTTTTACGCTATTCTTTTCCCTCCAGTCGCTCTTATCGTTAATTATTCGTTAGTAGGGCATTTGTTTCAGACAAGTGGACGTCGCCCATGCCACAGTGGTTGTTTCGCCCGGCGGTACCGCTGCTGGCCAGTCAGCGGCATCGCCGAACGATCCCATTCTCACCTCGACACGTCGTCCGCCCACACATCCTCTCCAAACACGGCCTTCCTCCTCTTCCCCTACCCTACTGAGATTTGGGTGTTTTTGCCTTTTTTCAATCATTTTTTAAGGGGTAATGCTGGTTCTATCCCTGACTCCTCTTCAGTCACTAATTGTCTCGAGGTCTGGGAAGAAGGAGTTCCTTCTTTTTTCTTCAGACAATTGTGCTCCCCTTTCTTCGGGCAGTTCTGACTGTGACTTTTTGGGTCCCCTTCTTGTTCTCTATCGGTTGGAAATCTACTACCTTTCTATTTCTCCATCTCTCTCGTAGCTGAGAGAGGGGTATTTCATCCTCATCCTCCCATTCACTTGATTCACCTTCTGATTCTTTTTCCTCTTCACATCTTTCTCGGAGCTGGGAGAGGTACCTCATCATTCTCTTCCCACTCACTCTTAGAGTTATCGTCTGAGTCTAATTCTTCTGGTTTCCACAAGGGTTGCTTTCCTTGGTTTTCTCTTCTCGGCTTTTGGCTCACTCCTTTCCCAACTAGCAATCTCAGCTAACTTCAAATCATTGACATGGGCTCTCTTCGTTCGACCAGCCACCTGATCCCAAATTACATATGACACTGGACTGTCAAGCTTTCCTCCCCTCAAATGAACCTTGTAGTACACGGGATCTCTAATCTTAAATTGCACCCCTTTTCTATTGTGATTCACCCTGTCATTTCTCCTCTCACTAATTACTAACAGTAGGGTGATTATTCTAGACAAGCGCGCGTCAGCCCCTGCCCCGGGGCTTCGCCTCACCAGGACGTGCTCTTTTAGTCACGCAGGACATATTCAGCCAGACCTACCTAGTTTCTTTAGCTATTCTGCCATCGGGTCTACCGCGAAGGTTTGCTGTCCCATCCCATTTTATTTCACTCATTGGCATCCTCTGCCAGTATTTCCCAGTGATCATTGGCATCCTCTGCCAGTATTTATCTCCTAATATTATCTTTCTCATTGGCATCCTCTGCCAGTATTTCCCAGTGATCATTGGCATCCTCTGCCAGTATTGATCTCCTAGTATTATCTTTCTCATTGGCATCCTCTGCCAGTATTGTTCTCCTAATATTATCTTTCTCAATGGCATCATCTGCCAGTATTTAGCAAGTGATCATTGGCATCCTTTGCCAGTATTGATCTCCTAATATTATTTTTCCCATTGGCATCCTCTGCCAGTATTTCCCAGTGTTCATTGGCATCCTTTGCCAGTATTGATCTCCTATTATTTTCTTTTTCATTGGCATCCTCTGCCAGTATTTCCCAGTGATCATTGGCATCCTCTGCCAGTATTGTTCACCTAATATTATCTTTTTCATTGGCATCCTCTGGCAGTATTTCCCAGTGATCATTGGCATCCTCTGCCTGTATTGATCTCCTAATATTATCTTTCTCATTGGCATCTTCTGCCAGTATTTCCCAGTGATCATTGGCATCCTCTGCCAGTATTGATCTCCTAGTATTATCTTTCTCATTGGCATCCTCTGCCAGTATTTCCCAGTGATCATTGGCGTCCTTTGCCAGTATTGATCTTCTAATATTATTTTTCTCATTGGCATCCTCTGCCAGTATTTCCCAGTGATCATTGGCATCCTCTGCCAGTATTGATCTCCTAATATTTTCTTTTTCATTGGCATCCTCTGGCAGTATTTCCCAGTGATCATTGGCATCCTCTGCCTGTATTGATCTCCTAATATTATCTTTCTCATTGGCATCTTCTGCCAGTATTTCCCAGTGATCATTGGCATCCTCTGCCAGTATTGATCTCCTAGTATTATCTTTCTCATTGGCATCCTCTGCCAGTATTTCCCAGTGATCATTGGCGTCCTTTGCCAGTATTGATCTTCTAATATTATTTTTCTCATTGGCATCCTCTGCCAGTATTTCCCAGTGATCATTGGCATCCCTTGCCAGTATTGATCTCCTAATATTATCTTTCTCATTGGCATCCTCTGCCAGTATTTCCCAGTGATCATTGGCATCCTCTGCCAGTATTGATCTCCTAATATTATCTTTCTCATTGGCATCCTTTGCCAGTATTTCCCAGTGATCATTGGCATCCTCTGCCAGTATTGATCTCCTAATATTATCTTTCTCATTGGCATCCTCTGCCAGCATTTCCCAGTGATCATTGGCATCCTCTGCCAGTATTTCAGCCCATAGTGAATTTCGTAGATGTTTCTCGCAACTTTCTACTGGCATTCACTTCGCCATTCCTCACTCTATATCTAATTTAGCAACCACATCTCGTCCGACCCCCAAACAGAATTAAAGATCTATTTCTTTTAAGCACTGTCCCTCCTTTGCTGTCTCTCCGCCCACCCAAACATGGGTGCTGGCAGAAGGAGCCCGACATTATTATTTCTACGTGAACTCCCCCCATCCCTACGCTGTGCGCCTTTATAGGGACAGTCATTTATTAGATGGGCACGGTTCCCACAGAGCCCACACCTTTCCACGGGGCAGTCCTTTGTTGAATGGTCCCTCCGTCCGCACTCATAGCAGCGCAACCGATCCCTGGCCACGCGGGCCACCCTGCCCTTTCTCTCTCTGGGCGGCCCCTTCTCGTCTTTCTGTTTTAGTCCGTCCGGTTTTAATTTAACCTTGGACACTGGTGGGCGGGTGTTCTTCATCCCTACCCGAGAGATAATATAGTTTTCCCTCCTGTATCACATATCTAGAGGTTTCCCCTGCTTGGACTTTTCTTCTAAGGGCTGCTATTGCCTTATCCATCTGTTCTTCCTCAATCTGTTCTATCCACTGGGGATCTATTCTCGGCTTTAAGTTTCCTCCACCCCTGTTTTCAACACAGGGCGTTCTTTTAATGCATGGGAGTTAATCACTCCTATTTGGTATACCCTATCATATACCCCTGGCTCTACAGTCTACTCTTCTTCCAGCTTCTCGGGTATTCTGGAGAGCAAATCTGCACAGGTGTTATCCTTCCCTGCTAGATACTCGATTTTACAGTTGTACCCGCTTAATTTTAGCGCCCATTGCTGGATTTTCTTATTGACCCAATCTGTTTCCAGCAGATACTGAAGAGGCTTATGTTCGGTTGTTATAGTAAACACCACCCCGCTTAGATAGTAATCTAGCTTTTGGAGGGTGTATACAACAGCGTACGCCTCTCTTTCTATCACCGGCCATCTCTGCTGTATTTCTGAGAGTTTATGAGACAAGAAGTATATCGGTACTTCTTCTGGTATGACAGGTACCGGACCTTCCTTATCGGGATAGGGTTGGGTGAGGACCGCTCCCACACATTACTCACTAGCATCCGTGTACAGTACCATGGGCTTGCTCAGATCAGGGTACGTCAGCAGGGGTACCACCGTCAGCTGTTCCTTTAACGCATTAAAGGCTCTTTTACAGTCCTCTGTCCACTTGAATCTTGCTTACTTTTAATGGCCAGTGGTGTGTATATATATATATATATTAAATCTACAGGATGCGATGGGTAAATTGTCGCTATTTGTCTTGTAAAATTTTGCAAAGTAATAATCTTGCTTTACTTTTACTTTTTGGTCAACGCTATCAAGGGAGTCGCTATACGAGAAAATGCCGGTATAAAGCGCCTGTAATATCCTATGGCCCCTATAAATCCTCTCACCTGCCTTACTGTTTGGGGCTCTGGCATTTCTCTTATCATTTTTACCTTATCCATATCAGGTGTGATTCCCTTGTCACTTATTATAAATCCTAAGTACTTGGTTTCATTACTTAGTAATTGGCACTTTGGTAGTTTTAACTTCAACCCGTGCTCTCTCAGTAGACCAAATACTTGTCTCAAGTGGTCAAAATGCTGTTCTGGGGTCTCTGAGAACACCAGAATATCGTCCAAGTAAGCCATAGCAAAATTCTTCATTTCCCTAGCACTATTGACATTAGTTGCTGGAAAATTCCAGGGGCGTTGGCCAGGCCAAATGGCATGACTTTGAATTGAAACAGGCCTGGGTAGCACGCAAATGCAGCCTTTTCTTTATCAGCCTCATCAAGGGCCACCTGCCAATAACCTGATCGCAAATCTAATTTTTTTTATCATATCACCCCGAGCAAGGCGATAACGCCACTGAAGCGCAGGGGGCTACGTAAGAGTGAAAAGATTGGAAAAGAGAAAGCCGGAGCCCACATCCTAAACAAAAACAAGGGATGAGCCTCTTCAACTGTTCAATAGACGTGGGTGGAGTGTGAACCGGGCGATAGTTTAGTCTATCTACTACAATTGAAAAAAAAAAGAAGAAAAAGTGAAGATTGGAAAAGAAAACCGGAAACCACATCCTAAACAGGGAACAAGGGATGAGCCTCTACACCTGTTCAATAGACGTGGGTGGAGTGTGAACCGGGCGATAGTCTAAACTATCTACTCCAATTGAAAAAGAAGAAAGAAAAAAAAAGGTAATGGTGGTGAGTTAACTAAGTTTTAACTTAGTTAAAGTCCGGTCAAAGAAATTTCTTTGAAAAAAGATAAAGAACACCCGTTCAAACAACCATGAAACTATTTTAAAATTAGCCACAAAAAATAAAACAAAATAAAATCAAAGCAAAATTATAACTTACTTTTAAGAATATTTCAAAGCTGATCCTAACCCAAACGCAAAAGAATTTTGCTTTTCCCAGCAGAGTCAAAATGTCATCTATTAGTGGTAAAGGTATTGCCAATGGCTTAGAAATGGCGTTCAGTTTCCTAAAATCTACGCAGAATCTATGCCCGCCATATTTCTTATCTACTATGACTATGGGGAAGCTCCAGGGAGACTTTGATCTCTCTATCATGCCTGTCTCCAGCATGTCCCTCACTTTTTTCTCCACTAGGGACCTTTTATGAATAGGAGTTCTATAAAGCCTTAATTTAATGGGAGGGTGATCTCCTATGTCTATTTTCAGCTTTACTGTATCAGTCAGTCAGTTAAGTGCCATATGTGATACACGCTTGGGCGATCATGTCTCGAAAGAGACATGACTGACTGGGCAGAAGATTATCTTGCAGTAGGTTGCCATTGCTTTCTGCGGTAGACTGGTTGCCGACCCTATAGAACCCAATCTGTCCTGCTATTTAACCCATAACTGGAAGGAAGAAATGGATTAATACTTTTTCCAAGGGTAATTGCGCGTAAGTGAATACAATGGATTCAGCTGGAATTCGAACTCGGCTCCCCGGTTTCTCGTTCCGAGCTGATATCCACTGTACCACAACGCACATCCTCTTGGCCTAATTCTTTCTCTGAGTTAGCTACCACATAACGATTGGCTCGCAACAGGCTCTTCACTCTAGTCTTAAATTCTTTGGGCGCTAATATTTGTTGATGTGTCTTGTATTTTCTTACCAGTATGTTATTTTTGTTCTAGGTTTTGCTGATTGGAATATTAGATTGAGATTTTGGGATTCAAAATCGTCTTTTAGTCGCGATGTGCTTGTTGACAATCTTCTCTTGCCACTCGCATTAATCGGAAGTAATCTTTCAAAGAAATACTGGTAACTGGTTTGATTATCGCATTCAAGCCTGAAACTAAGAGTCACTTTGCAGTGTTTGAATATATATATATATATATATATATATATATGAAATGATTTGTTTGAACATTATTTTTGATCGATACTCGTATTTAAGTAGATGTTCTGTTTTATAATCAAACAGTATTTATTATATATTTATTTTTACCGGCCTGATTATTTACGATAAATTTTTGTTATGAAAATGTGTGTCATTCGGCAGGGTTCGAACCTGCGACACATAGGGGAAACCACCATGTGATTTGGCGCGTCTTAGACCTCTCGACCAAGAGTCTAAACGAAATCAAATTTAGGCTGAAACTGATAGTCACTCCGCAGTGTTTTAATCGTATGTTCAAACTCCATCTGTCGATGTATATCGATCTATATCCAAAAATTGGTGAATTGTATACGACCGGCTATAATTATGAAGCCACTTCAGGGTTTAAAAAATGATTTATTTCGTACTATTTTTTAGTATTTATTGCCAAGTGAATAATTGTAAATGAAAATAGAATGGTTCTTTTGTTAATACTGCACAATAACATGTGCATCAAATGAATTTATAAATATTTATTAATTACCTATATTGCAGTTTCGTCAATGTAAGAATGAAGAAAATTTAGGGTGACTCGGACGAGTCCATCTTTGCTTCCTTGCCTTGTAAAATTTTGCAAACTAATAAGAACCATTCTATTTTTATTTAGCAATAAATACTAAAAAATAATATGAAATACATAATTTCTTTTAAAAGACTGGGATGGCCTAATAATTATAGCCGGTAGGGTATATATATAAAATCTAAAGGGTGCGATGGGTAAATTGCCTTGTAAAATTTTGCAAAGTAAAAATAGAACCATTCTATTTTCATTTAGAATTATCCACTTGGGCAATAAACACTAAAATATTATGAAATGCATCATTTTTTTAAAAAAGGGGTCCCCTAATAATTATGGCCGGTAGAGTGTGTATATATATATATATATATAATCTACGGCGTGCGATGGGTAAATTGTCGCTATTTGCCTTGTAAAATATTGCAAAGTAATAATAACAAAAGAACCATTCTTTTTTCATTTATATATGTTTCACCTCTGCGCCTGACGACTGTCAAGTCTCGCAGCTTTGCCTTCTCGGCAACTCCGACCATGCTATAGTCTCTCTCAGTATTTCTTTCCAATCTTTCCAATCTCACTCCCCCCAGGAGCCCCCTACCCATATGACCTCCTATCTCTACCAAAAAGCTGACTGAGATGACTTTCGCGATTTCCTCTGCGACGTCTCTTGGGGAAAAGTGTTCGACCTATCAGTTGATGACTGTGCCTCTGAGGTCTCGTCATGGGTTAAAGCTGGCATTGATGCCTTCATACCCACCAGGAAGTATTGCTTAAAACCTCATTCCTCTCCGTGGTTCTCTCCGGCCTGCTCAGCCGCCATTGCCCACAGGAACCATTACTTCTGTCTATTCCGGAGACAGTCAACTGATCACAATAGGCGCCTGTTCATATCTGCTCGCAATGAGTGCAAGAGAACCCTAAATGACGCCAAACAGTTGTTTGCTAAGAGAATGCGACAGCGCATAGCTGACCGCAAGTTCGGCTCCAAGGAATATTGGAGGATTTGTAAACGAGTGCTCAACAATAGGAAATCCTCAATACCTCCTTTAATCCACGGATTTGAGGTTCTCACGTCATCTGCGGACAAAGCTGAGTGATTTGCCCGCAGATTCTCATCCAACTCCACATTCGACTCGTCCGGAGTACACCCATCCGACTTTCCTATTAGAACTGAGGCCAAACTGCACAACGTATATATTACCCCGACAGTAGTATCCATAGTAATTTCAAAACTCGACCCCCATAAGGCGTGTGGAGACGATGGAATCCCGGTGATAGTCCTTAAGAGGTGTGCTCCTGAACTTTACCCTGTCCTCTCTAAACTATTTAACTACTGCCTTTCTGCTTCCTGCTTTCCTGCATGCTGGAAGTTCTCTTCAGTCATTCCTGTATTTAAGAATTGTGGTGAACCCTCGGACCCATCCAACTATCGCCCTATCAGTCTTCTACCGATATTCGGGAAAGTATTCGAGGCTATAATCAATGCTGAAATAGTTCATCATCTCACCGCCCACAAACTGTTCTCCCACAAGCAGTATGGATTCCGCTTTGCCAGGTCCACGGCCGACCTGCTAACAACCGTAACGGAGTACATGCTACAGGCCCTTGATGAGTCTGACGAAGCTCGCGCGATTGCTCTGGACATCTCCAAGGCTTTCGACAGGGTTTGGCACTCTGGCCTCCTATGCAAACTACGGGGTTACGGTATTACCGGTCGCCTGCTTGACCTAATCCAATCTCTCTTAAATAACCGCAAAATGAAGGTCGTTCTGAATGGGCGTGCCTCTTCGTCCTACAGCACGAATGCTGGTGTCCCACAGGGCTCTATCCTGGGCCCGACGCTCTTCCTTATTTTCATCAACGACCTCCCAGATGAGATCAAGTCCCAAGTAGGCATCTACGCAGATGACACTACAATATACTCCCGCACCAGTAAGAAACCTGTCGTGGCGGACAGACATAATCTCGCTGCTGACCTTGAACGGGATCTACACTCTGTGGTGAACTGGGGCAAGAAGTGGCTTGTCAACTTCAATTCATCTAAGACCAAGCTGTTGTCTGTCAACCATTACAGGCAACCTCTCCTGCCTCCCATAAGCATGGACCAAGCGATTCTCCCGGAGAGTAATACACTACGCCTCCTCGGACTTACCCTGTCCTCAAACCTCAAATGGAACCACTATATTGAATCCATAGCAAAATCTACTGCTATGTCGATCCAGGATGTTTTTTCCACCTGAATCCATCCTGCATATATACAAATCAACCATCCGTCCGTGCATGGAGTACTGCTGCCATTTATGGTCAGGTGCCCCAGTGTTCTTGACAGGCTCCAAAGGAGAGTCTGTAATGTGATAGGTACTGATCTGGCGGCTCGACTGCAGCCACTTCCCCATCGTCGAGGTGTGGCCTCCCTTTGTCTGTTCTATAAATACTTTCATGGCTTCTGCTCAGACGAACTTAAGTCACTGATGCCTCCTCAACAGGTGTTTACTCGTGCAACCAGACTGGCAACTGGATCCCACCCATTCACAGTTAGGTTAGCCAAATGCAGTCGACAATTCTACTCCTGCAGCTTCTTCTCTCGCACTTCCCGCCTGTGAAACTCGCTCCCGTATTCTTGTTTTCCTGACGGCTACAACCTCCAGAAATTTAAATGCAAAGTCAATACTCATCTACTAACCACTGGACTCTAGCTCTCTCCCCACCCCTGTATAACCTTCCCTTTCTCTCCACCTATGTATCTGTCATCGCACCTGCTTTCTCAGCTTTCTATTGTTCCTTTCTAACTAGTTTGTACTCCTCACTCTTTTCTAATTAATCTTTTTACATTTATGTAGCCCCCTGCACATCAGTGGCGTTTCCGCCTTGCTCGGGGTGAAATGATTAAAAAAAATATCCACTTGGGCAATAAATACTAAAAATAGTATGAAATACCTAATTTCTTTTAAAATATTGGGGCTGCCTAATAATTATTGCCGGTAGTGTAAGTTTGATCCGAAAAGTTTCTTCGCTTTTGTCGAACCCATTCGCATGTCATTTCGACAAAAATCCCTGCAATCATATCCTGTTCAAGTTTAAGTTTAACCGTTATTTTTCTCATATATCTCCATGTCTCTTACTTTGTAACCCCCTACCTGGAGTGGCTCTTGCAGTGTGCAAAAGGTGCACATTATTGCAAAAAAATATTTGTTGCATTCATTTGGGTCCGATCGTCTCAGTCATTATCAAGAACTGGGTGTTGTCAGTACGGTAAACAAGCGTCTGTGTGCTATATTTTTACAACGTTAGAATTTTAATCAGTCCAATGCTATGTGTCACATGGATCGGTAAGAGCGTGGTAGACGGCACCAGAAAAGCGAGTCATAACTATTTATACGCATTCTTATTCTGTTGAACGCATATTGACGAGAAACCCAAATTCACTCTTCAGAAACTTACCTAATTAAACTTTGAATATACTGGAAATGACACACTGTTGGGTGGAAGGGATAAACACTATTGCAGTAGGAAAATATATATTTATAGTAAAACCTAGCAGTATGGGCCAGACTCTTTGGACGTTGGCACGAAAGACTAAAAAGCAATAGTTGTTTCCAGTTAAAGCGAAACCGTAGACTGAAAGAAAAATGAATGGATTTAAGTCAAATTTTGATTTCCTGGTATCGATATCAAATAAGCTTTTTTCGTTGTAAACTGAATTTTGAAGGCTAAATAAGTCCTCTGAGTAAATGGCATCATGGCTGAGACTAAGAACTACAATTATACCTACTTAGAGCCAAAACCGAAGCGAAAAATAAATTAGAAGGCTGAAAAAAATACAGGTACAGGCAGATAAACAGACATATACACAAACATCTTGCCTTATATATATATATTATCGATTTTCTGCACTATCGTAAGAACTGCAACCTTGAAACTTATGAATATCATTTCTTATGTCTTTGTCTATGAGTGTATCAAATTTGATTAAAATCGGACCACTCCTTCTATAACCCGATTTTTTCAATTATCGATTTTCGAGATCTATAGGGGGTACCTCGACACAAAACCTAGCTAAGAACACTCGCAGACGATTATAGTACAACAGTGTACATTTTCAAGAAAATCGGTTCAGCCGTTTCGGAGTCTATAGGTAACAGGCACACACACACACATACACACACAGACAAAGTTCCATTTATAAATTAGTTTAGATATCAACAATACATTTTTACAAAAAGAAGATCGAAAATACAAAATCAATACATTTTATCTGTAGAGTGTTGATATGCCGCTCAACCAAACAAAAAAAAAAAAAAAAAAATAGAAGCGATGGTAAACAAATTCTAGATGCAGTTTTGTACCGCTCTTCAGTGATTCGACCATTGACGCATAATTTATAAAATCGTAAAATACATAATTTGACTTTGACTTCTCATTAAATGCATAATTTGGCATTTGAATCATTTATAATTCTAAAATACGTAATTCAACCTTTGACTCATAGTTCATAATCGTGAAATGCGTCGTTCGGCTTTGTCTCATAATTCATAAAATCGTGAAATACATAATTCGACTCGCCCGGTTCACACTCCACCCACATCTATTGAACAGGTGAAGAGGCTCATCCCTTGTTTCCTGTTTAGGATGCGGTTTCCGGTTTTCTCTTTTCCAATCTTTCCACTCTTTTCCTTATTTTTTTTTTCAATTGGAGTAAATAGACTAAACTATCGCCCGGTCCACACTCCACCTGCGTCTATTGAACAGGTGAAGAGGCTCATCCCTTGTTCTTTGTTTAGGATGTGGTTTCCAGCTTTCTCTTTTCCAATCTTTTTACTCTTACATAGCCCCCTGCGCATCAGTGGCGTTATCGCCTTGCTTGGGGTGATATGATTAAAAAAAAAAACAAAAAAAACTCATATTTCATAATCATTGAATGCATAATTTGGCATTTGAATCATTTACAATCCTCACATGCAAGATTCGACGTTTGACTTACAATTCATATAAAACGCATCAAAAACTCTATATTACCTTACTGACCTTTCTCAAATTCTTTCATAAAGAATATGGCGTATGTTTATCTACCACAAACAGTGCTCACTTGAAAATTTCCTCAATTCAACGTGAGGGCTACTACCAAAAATTAATAATCTCCACTAGATACACCCACTTACGAATATACATTACCATCCAAATCCTACATAGACAGGCGAGAATCATGCATCATGAAATATGTAAGGTTTTTCTGTTTGGTTTGGAATCCATTAAATATTTAAGCTTCGAAAATAAATACGCCTCTCTTTGTGTTTGGAACGCCATAAAGTTTTACTAAGGCTGCTTTGCAAGTCAATTGCGCGTGAAGCCTGACCAACCAATGGAAAAATAAATAAATAAATAAATAAATAAATAAAATAAAAATACAAAAATTTTTTTTTTTTTTCATATCTCATTCTCTGGTGAAGCTTTCATAAAAGGGTAAGACATTAGATGGATAAGCGTTTGCTATTTGTTCTTTATCTTATGATTCTATCGGGAGTCCAATCTATTTTTTATATGTGTTAGGCATCCTAACAAATAAATCTATTTATCATCTATCGCAAACTGTTCTGCAATGGTTGATGCAACACGAAGCGCACATATTGTGCATTAAAAATACTTTGCGTTTATCTTTTCTGAGACTGACCTAGAGTTTAAAGGCATAAAATGTGTAAAACTGATTCGAGTCATTTCTACGATGTGCATTGTGGTGCAGTGGATATCGACAAATCGAGGAGCCGTGTTCGAATTCCAGTTGAATTTCTTACATTCACGTTCACGCAAATACCCCTGGGAAAGGTATTAATCCGTCTATTCGCTCCAGTTATGGGTTAAATAACAGGACAGATTGGGTTCTATAACCTTGGTCGGCAACCAGTCTACCGCAGAAAGTAATGGCAACCTACTGTGGGATAATCTTCTGCTCAGTAAGTCATGTCTCTTTCGAGACATGATCGCCCAAGGAGTGTATCACATATGGCACTTAACTGGCTGACTGAATATAATAGTTGGAAACATAGTTAAAACCCTTACTGGGCTAAAATGGAGGATCGGTTTTCTATTGTTATGAAGTAATAAAATGATCCCTCACTAATTGCTACTTAATATAAGACATCTCTACCCCCTCTAGCTATGAGTCAAATAACAAGATAGATTGGGTTCTATAGCTTTGGCTAGCAACCAGTCTACCGCAGAAATTAATGGCAACCTACTGTGGGATAATCTTCTGCCCGGTCAGTCATGTCTCTTTCGAGATATGATCGCCCAAAGCATGTATCACGTATGGCACTTAACTGAGCAAATATAACAGTTTGAAACATAATTAAAACTTCTCTTGGGCATAAAATGGAGGATCTGTTTTCTATTGTAATGAACTGATCTCCCACTTATTACGACTTAATAATATAATACATCTCTTCCCACTCTCTCTATGAATCAATTAACAGGACAGATTGGGTTCTATAGCCTTGGTTGGCAACCAGTCTACCGCAGAAAGTAATGGCAACCTAATGCAGGATAATCATCTGCCTGATTAGTCATGTCTCTTTCGAGATATGATCGCTCAAGCGTGTATCACGTATTGCACTTAACTGACTGACTGAATATAATAGTTGAAAACATGATTAAGGCTTCTAGTGGGCATAATGTGGGGGATCAGTTTTATATTGTTTTGAAGTTATAAACTGATCCCATACTAATTGCAACTTAATAATATAATACATCTCTTTCGACTTTAGCTATGAGTCAAATAAGAGGACAGATTGGGTTCTATAGCCTTGGCTGGCAACCAGTCTACCGCAGAAAGTAATGGCAACCTACTGCGGGATAATCTTCTGCCAAGTCAGTCATGTCTCTTTGGAGACACGATCGCCCAAAGCGTGTATCGCGTGTGGCACTTAACTGACTGAATGTTCATTGTAGAGTCTTCTGCTGAGTGAATTAACTAACAGCTAGGCTACTAGCAGACTAACTGTCTAACACCTTGTTTTTACTGACCAACTGACCAAGTGACTTTTGATTCGCTTTCCAAATTAACAACTTTTACTTTTCTCTTTCTTGTCATTTCAATTTCCTGTTCTCGTTCATCAGATTCTGTGGTTAATTTGCCTGCAGCCAATCATCATAGAAACCGCTTCACCTTCCACCAACCATCCAATGAATGACCTTCTTCAAACCACATTCATTCCCATATAAATTTGATCCCGCTACAGTCCACTCTAGGCAATTACACAAGGCTTGGTATTGACGCCATTATTCACTGTTTTAATCCGAATATTTTGAATGCTAAGTTTCGAAGTAAAATCTTTCACTATAACTAACTGGCACTGCACGATATTCATAAAACTATGTCCAACCAGTTGATAAAACTCATCATGGTGTCCGTTACCAGTTCTAGTTATTTAATATTTGGAAATTTATCTAAGATAGCAGGAAGAAATATTGCACATTTATAAATCACCCAAATATTTTCATTTATGGTAAACTAGCAGTATAGGCCGGCGTTGCTCGGGTGTAATGAAAGCTTTAAAACTAATCCATGGTCCTGTAGCTCAGACTCTTTGGACGTTGGCACGAAAGACTAAAAAGCAATAGTTGTCTCCAGTTAAAGCGAAACCTTTGACTGAAAGAAAAATGAATGGATGGAAGTCAAATTTTGATTTCCTGGTATCGATATGAAATAGGTTTTTTCGTTGTAAACTGAATTTTGAAAGGCTAAATAAGTCCTCTGAGTAAATGGCATCATGGCTGAGACTAAGAACTACAATGATACTTACTTAGAGCCAAACCCGAAGCAAAAACTAAAATAAAAGGGCTGAAAAAATACAGACATACAGGCAGATAAACCGATACACACACAAACATCCTGCCTTTTATATATATATATATTATCGATTTTCTGCACTATTGTAGGAAATGCAACCTTGAAACTTCTGAATATCGTTTCTTATGTCTTTGTCTATGAGTGTATCACATTTGTTTTAAATCGGATGACTCCTTCTATAACCCGATTTTTTCGATTTTCGATATTTACCGGGGGTGCCTCGACACAAAACCTCGCTAAGAACACTCGCAGATGCTTATAGTACAACTGTAAATTTTCAAGAAAATCGGTTCAGCCGTTTCGGAGTCTACAGGTAACGGACACCCACACCCACACACAGAAACAGACAGACACAGACACACACACACAGACACACACATACACATGTACACACACAAAGTTCCATTTATAAATAAGTTGAGATGTTCTGTTTTATCTTTTCCAAATATGGCTGTGTGTGGATAAATCAAAGTTAATAATGTGATGATCCACGCTTTTTTTTCACATTCGCTTCACCAGGGGAATGTGTACGTGAAAAGGAAATTGTGTTTTAATAATTAGAATATATTATTATCATGGAATAAGCATGTGAAAAAAGAAGAATCTTGTCTTTATTTCTGAGATGAGGTATTGTAATTAATTACACTATTTACATTGTTCGTACTGTTATCTTCATCTTTGAAAACAACAGTTCATCATATCAATGGCTTGATAAATGTCATTCGAACTCTGCTCCGTCGGAAACAACGGTTAAGAGGTGGCATGCTAACTTTAAACGCGGTCTTACAGTAATGATGCTGAACACTCTGATCACCCAAAATCACAGTTGTCCCGGAAAACCACAAAAAAAACAAAACAAAAAAAAAACAAACCACGAACTCGTTTTGGCCGATCGTAAATTGAAGTTGCATCAGATAGCAGAAGAGCTGAACATATCAGAAGGCAGTGTTAATTTTGCATGAACATTTGTCATTGAGAAAGCTGTGTTCAAAGTGGGTGCTGCATTTGCTCACAGTCAATCAAAAACACCAACGCGTCAATTGTTTCAACGCAACAAGAAGTAGTTTTTGCATAAATATGTGACAATGGATGAAATATTGATCCACCACTTCACTCTGGAGTCAAATCGGCAGTCAGCTGAGTGGACAGCTACAGGTGAAATCTTTCCAAAGCAACGATAGTCACAAACATCAGCAGGCAAGGTTTTGGCCTCCGTATTTTGGGAAGCGCACGGTATTTTGTTCATCGATTACCTTGAGAAAGGAAGAACCATCAAGAGCGAATATTATATAGCATTACTGATGCTATCGAATGAGGTTGTTATAATTACGTAAAAGGTAAGAAGTGCAGATTACGAGAATATGTAGGATGAATAATGATTGACAATAAACTCGAAAAGGTTAAGATCGTAGTGGTCAAGGAAGTGAAATTTTGAGAGTTTGTTTAACAAAGCAACAGTTTTGGGGAAGTATAAAATAGAAAGAAAATGAGGGAGATTCGTGCCTGTGTACATGACATGGCAGGTCCTAGCTGTGAAGGTCTAAACTGGTGGAACTAAAAGATGTCTAGCGTCTGAACATTTTTCATGAAAAATTTCGATGGCATAGTGAGAGGCTTGCAATGTTTCTTATGTAGGAAGAGAACTGTAAATTTTATCGTAATTCATCGCCCACAAGTCGGCGTAAACTATTTGTAACTTATTGTCCGGATTTTCATTGTTTCTTTTAAGCACTATAACATTAGATATTTTTTTATTCGTTTCACCCCAAGCAAGGCGGTACCACCACTGGTGTGCAGGGGGCTTCATAAAAGAAGAGTGAAAGTTTAAGCAAAAGGAGAGCGAAGAGAAAGATGAAACAGTTTCGAAAAAAGGGCAAGAGAAGGATTGGAATACCGTTGGGAAGACAGTTGCGAGGGTAAAATGAGAAAGGAGAAGAAAAAGATACACGAGATGATGGCGAAAGGGCGAGGGAAGGACTAGAATCAAGTGGATAAGAGATGGGAACTGACATTGCATTTAAATTCTTGGAGATTATAGCCATGCGGGAAGCAATATAGGGAAGGGAGTTTCACAGGCGGGAAGTGCGAGAAAGGAAGCTGATGGAGTAGAAAATGGCGACTGCATCTAATTAATTTAACTGTAAAAGGGTGGGACCATGTTGCCAGTTTGGTTGCTCGAGTAAATGATGGCTTGAGTTTAGTTTCCAGGTTGGAACCGGTCACGTTACAGATTCTCCTTTGGAACTTGTCGTTGAAGCCTCAAATGAATGGCAGGGGCGCCCGAACAGATATGACAACAGTATTCAATACACGGTCGGATGGTTGATTTGTATATATGCAAGATAGACTCAGACGAGAAAAGACTTCCTGGCCTGACACAAGGAATTTGCAGATAAACGTTTCTAGTTTAATGGGGTATGTCTCAGTCTTCTTCTTCTTCTTCTTCTTCTTCTTCTTCTTCTATGTGCCTTGTTCTTGTAGGACGCAGACAATTATGGTTCTCCACATCTTCCTATCCGTGGTGGCTCTTAGCACGCTTTCTCTTGTTACACCTCGCAAGCCCCGTTCCGTCATACACCTGATCAGGCCCTTCAAATATGTTATCCACTGCCTCTCTCTGTCTCTTTTACCTTCTATCTGGCCTGTCAGTATCAGGTTCTCCAAGCCCTCCTTCCTCATTGTATAACCCAGGAACTTTAGTTATCTCTTCCTGATGCTCACTATTAATTTTCTTTTCGTTTCCATTCATTCCAACACCTCAACGTTGCTCAAATGCTCGGTCCACGATATCCGCAGCATCCTTCTGTAGAACCACATTTGCGCTGCTTCAAGTTTTTTCTCATCTTCTATGATATTGTCCAACATTCACTGCCGTACTGAAGAATGACATCACATAGCAATCCAGCACGCTCTTCTATAGCTATAGGGTCGAATTCTGTCCACTGACATTACAATAAAATAATATATCATTAGCTTTGTGATTTCGATTTGGTTTAAACAGTGTTTCCGTCTATGTATTATACATTTTTCTTCAACTTGCAACTCATAAGAGCTTTTCCTTTTTCCATCTTTGCCTTCTTTTTCTCTCTTCCTTTCTCGTTTTCTTTGTCTCTTTCTCACTCTAGGGACTTTATTTTTTCTCTTCTTTTTCTTTTTCACCGTTTCAAATTTCTTTCTCATACTTTATTCTTTTCTTTCTTTCTTTTTCCTTTTTTTCATTTCATTCTTTTTTCACTTTTATACTCTCGCTTCGTTTTTACCTTTTTCATTCTTTTTCTCATTCACGCATCGTAGTTCATTTCTTCTTTAACATTTTCATTCTCACTTTCTTTCTCGTTTCCTTCTTTTTCTAGTTTTCATTCTCGTTTCGTTTTTCATTCGTTTCTTTCGTTTTTCTCTTTTTCATTCACACTTTGTTATTTTTTCTTCTTTTCATTCTTGCGTCGCATTTAATTTTTTCTTTCTTTTTCACTTTTTTACGTTTCACGTCATTTCTCATTTCTTTCTTTCATTTTTCTCTTTTTTCATTATTGATTCTTTTGTCATTTCTTTCTCTTTTCTTTTTTCATCTGTTTCTTTTTTCTTTTTCGTTTTAGCTTCTTTTTTCATCAGTTTCTTTATTTATTCTTTTTCATTCACTCTTTTTTTCATACTTTTTTTCCTTGCTTCGTTTTTCAACTATTTCTTTATTTTTTTCCTTCTTGCTTCGTTTTTCATCTGTTTATTTTTTCCTTTTTCATTCTTGCTTCGTTTTTCATATGTATCTTTTTCATTTTCATTCTTGCTTTGTTTTTCTTCTGTTTTTTTCTTTTTTCTTTTTCATTCTTGCTTCGTTTTTCGTCTGTTACTTTATTTTATCTTTTCATTTTTGCTTTGTTTTTCATCTGTTTTTTTTTAGTTTTTCATTCTTGCTTCGTTTTTCATGTTTCTTTTTTTCATTTTCCACCTAGCTTCGTTTTTCTTCTGTTTCTTTATTTTTTCATTCTTGCTTCGTTTTTCATATGTTTTTTTTTCATTTTCCATCTTGCTTCGTTTTTCTTTTGTTTTTTTGCTTTTTTTTCATTCTTACTTCGTTTTTCATCTGTTTCTTTATTTTTTCTTTTTCATTCTCTCTTCGTTTTTTTTGTTTCTTTATTTTTTTCTTTTTCATTCTTGCTTCGTTTTTCGTCTGTTACTTTATTTTGTTTTTTCATTTTTGCTTCGTTTTTCATCTGTTTCTTTATTTTTTCTTTCTTGCTTCGTTTTTTATATGTTTCTTTTTTTCATTTTCCACCTTGCTTCGTTTTTCTTCTGTTTCTTTATTTTTTCATTCTTGCTTCGTTTTCCATATGTTTCATTTTTTCATTTTCCATCTTGCTTCGGTTTTCTTTTGTTTTTTTGCTTTTTTCATTCTTACTTTGTTTTTCATCTGTTTCTTTATTTTTTTCTTTTTCATTCTCTCTTCGTTTTTTTGTTTCTTTATTTTTTCTTTTTCATTCTTGCTTCGTTTTTTTCTTTTTTTCTTTCTTTCTTTATTCTTTTTGCTAGATTTCATTTCCTTATTTTTCATTTTATCACTTTTTCTTTTAAGTCTGACCTCTCATTTCTCTTCTATTTCTTTCTTTTTCTTATTCTCCTTCTCCATCTTTGCTATTTTTCTTTCACTTTCCCTGTTTGTCTTCATCTTTTTCTTTTCCCGTCCTTTTTTTTTAATTTTCGCCTTGTCAAAAACGAGCTCATAGGTTGATTTACGAAGCAGAAGTTATACGCTCTTTTAAGCCGCGTTAATCCGGACTGTCAGTAGGTATAGTGATTCTTAATCAAAAGTTCATCGATAATCGTATGAATATTTATCACAGTTGTCGCCTACAATAGAGTGGATCATAAAAAAGGAGGCGCCAGTTGTATCTTGTATTACCGATATTAATTCAAAAATATTTGCATAAGTCAAAGGTGACTTGTCAGTATTGCAAATTCAGAGGTTCGAGTTTTCTAATCGATGGCGTAAATAAGTAGAATTCTTAATAAAAAAAAAATGAGGTAAAACGCCCCCCGTCCAAGGGCCGTAAATCTAGTAATTTCTAAATCGGGCAAATTTGATAGTTTTTTTTTTTTTAATCATGTCACCCTAAGCAAGGCATTCCACTACCACAATAACGCAGGAGGTTACACAGAGCGATAGACGAGTTAGGATGTACATAGCGGGAGAGTTGGAGAGAATGGGAGGGTTAGTGTGTTAGGAGGTGTCTATTGACCTTACATTTAAATTCCTGGAGAATATAGCCGTCGGGGAAGCAAGCATGCGGAAGGGAATTCCACAGTCGGGAAGTGCGAGAAAAGAATCTGTTGAAGTAGATTTAGATATTTAATACCTTAAATTACATGTACACTCAGTGGTTCTTTTGTCGACTGACACGTTTAAACGTTTTCGCTATCACATACTTCTAAAATCCATGTAATCTTCAGTTTTTAACAGAGAATATTGCTCATAATTTACTAAAGAATTATTCCAAAGAAAACACTGCCTTTGTCACTGGAGATTCATACTACAGTTAGCATCTGTTCCATTATCTCAAGAGAAATGGTTTCAAGAATTCGACGCCAACGGTAAAGTAGAATCAGGTGCGGGTGTCGCAACTATCACTAAAGCCGAAAGTAGAATCAACGAGCCGAGTTCAAATTCACGATGAATCTGTTTCATTTGGGAAAATTATGTATCTATCTCTTACAGTCATGCACTCTAGCTTCGGGTGGTAGCCAGTCAATGAGATGGATAACTGGATTCAAAACATTTGGCAGCCAACGGGAAAGCCGATCCGCATTTACAAAAAAAATTATGATAATCGCAATGATGAGATTAGTTGCTTCCTTATAAGGAAACATTCGGCCTTCATTGACCAGCGTTATTATTGTAGGATACAAACTTGCGTCTTTGCCTATTTTTCTTTAATAGAATTTCTTGAATATTCAGGCCGGTAGGCAAAAGTAAACAAATATATTGTTTAATAAACAAATGGAGCGTCTACTCAAATATGCGCATTCACTAAAAATAACATTTAAATAATAAAATCTATCGGATTAATAAGTAAAATGTTTGTTTGTGGTGTTTCAATACATATCTTAAAAACGTAATTTTGCTCTCTATCTTTCTCGCTCTCTCTATCTCTCTCTCTCTCTCTCTCTCTCTATATATATATATATATATATATATATATTAATTTTGTTATTACAATAGCTTAGAAAAGCATTATATCACTACACAAAAACTTTCATGTTTCAGAAAATACTGTTCTTCTTCAGGTGATCGAGCACTCTTTATAAAAGTAAATGTTTGAACACTGGGTTTTAATCTACATGTTCTTTCCATTTCTTACAATATATATATATATATATATATATATATAAGAAAAAGAAATAGGGTTGTTCCAACCAGAGAGATTAGTACAGATTAAAACGTGTGAGAGGCCGTGAACGTTTTATTTAAAGTGTATATTTATTGTTGTTGTTATGATACATGTTATGATACATTAAGTGTCCATAAAGGTATTTGTGACGCTACACGTATTTCGTCTGACGAGAGCCAACTTTAAAGTCGAAACACGTGTAGCGTCACAAATGGGGATGGGATGTGCGTTGTGGCGCAGTGGATATCGAATCGGAACAACGAATCGGAGAGCCGAGTTCGAATTCCAGTTGAATTATTGCATTCACTTACGCATAAATACCCTCAGGAAATGTATCAATCTGTCTCTTCCCTCCAGTTATGGGTTAAATAACAGGACAGATTGGGTTCTATAGCCTTGGATGGCAACCAGTCTACCGCAGAAAGCAATGGTAACCTAGTGCGGGCTAATCTTCTGCCTAGTCAGTTATGTCTCTTTCGAGACATGATCGCCCAAACATGTTTCACGAAAGGTACTTAACTAACTGAATGTATCATAATATGTATAATAACAACAATAAATATACACTTTAAACAAAACGTTCACGGCCTCTCACACTTTTTATTCTATATATATATATATATATATATATATATATATATATATATAATTAGCTAGTTTTTGTCAAAATTAAATTAGACCAGTTCAGTTGTATTAAAAAGTGCTCAATACATTTATATTGTAGAGCTTGTGAATATTTTTTATTTTGTAATGAGTTATTTCCGCAACCTAGGTTTCAACCTTTCGGTGTCTTCAAGCGACTTATAACAACTGATTTTTCCGTTTTTCAGACGCATGAACAGGGTTCTTTTTTACGAATGCGCGACTGTAATTTTCAAATAATCTAAAATTTTCAAAATTAGGGAAGAGTTATACAAGAATCTTACAACATTTTCATAAAGTGGACAAAGGTCAATACCCAATGACGACAGTCTGTTTCATGCTTGACGCAATATAAACGCCATGTCTGTTGTGTTTGGGCTCAAATATTTATACATGCTGGCCAATGGTGCGTTCTAAGTAAGTCTATTATGTTATTCTAACGGTTATTGAATGAGTGGCGTTGTGGTGCATTGGATATCGGCTCGGAACGAGAAATCGGTTAGCCGAGTTCGAATTCCAGCCGAGTTCGAATTCCAGCCGAATTCATTGCATTCACTTACACGCAAATACCCTTGGGAAAGGTATTAATCCGTCTCTTCCCTCCAGTTATGTGTTAAATAACAGGACAGATTGGGTTCTATAGCCTTGGTCGGCAACCAGTCTACCGCAGAAAGCTAATGGCAAACTACTGCGGGATGATCTTCTGCCCAGTCAGACATGATCGCCCAAGCGTGTATCACGTATGGCACTTAATTGACTGACTGAATATAATAATCGAAAACATGATTAAGACTTTTACTGGGCATAAAATGGGGGATCAGTTTTATATTGTTATTAAGTAATAAACTGACCCCCCCCACTAATTACTACTTAATAATATAATACATCTCTTCCGACTCTAGTTATGAGTCAAATAACAGGGCAGATTGGGTTCTATAGCCTTGGTCGGCAACCAGTCTACCACAGAAAGCAATGGCAACCTACTGCGGGATAATCTTCTGCCCAGTCAGTCATGTCTCTTTCGAGACATGATCGCCCAAGCGTGTATCACGTATGTCACTTAACTGACTGGCTGATAATGATCATGTGCCATATTATTTTAAGGTCTATTGATTCGAAATAATTGTGCCTCCAAATGGAGATTTCTGGCCATGTTATATTACAGTTTGTTGACTTTTTACTCATTATTTATTATTGATTACCTTATTTGTTGCTATTGATTTTTATTCTTACATTTACTTGGGTTTAAATAAATAAAATAAAATAATCCAAATCAATAAATAAAAGGTATTAAGTAAGTAAGAGGTAAATTAACAAATAATGAATACACACCAACATAAAAATTTCGTTTAAGCATCGAACAAACTTGCCGTTGGATGTTTATCGCGATGACTACTTATATATCGCTCATTAAGTAATGAATTAGAGCACTCTGGCTATTGGCGTACGATACATGATACGCTAAAAGTCTGCCTCCTTCTACCGACTGCCCATAGCCCAGAGGTAAAATCGCCGACTGACGCCAGTTCGGTCGAGTTTCAGTCCGAGGTTAAAAAAATCGGATGTCTAACCGTACTGATCAACTGTGATACAGCGAAACAGATCTGTCTGCAGATGACTCTCTCTCTCTCTGTATATCTCTCTGGATATCTAAGAAGCAGCCCCTCACACAAACACCCTTCATCAAACAAGGCAGATAAGGAAAACTCAGTTAAATCTTCATCATGATTTACCCGCAACCTACTGTGCGTTGTGATACAGTGGATATCGGCTCGGAACGAGAAGCCGGGGAGCCTTGGGAAAGGTATTAATCCGTCTCTTCCTTCCAGTTATGGGATAAATAGCAGGACAGATTGGGTTCTATAGCCTTGGTCAGCAACCAGTCTACCGCAGAAAGCAATGGCAACCTACTGCGGGATAATCTTCTGCCCAGTCAGTCACCCAAGCGTGTATCACGTATGGCACTTAACTGACTGAATGCGCCTCCATTTTGTTTAACATTACGTTTTTAAGATTGTATGAAAAAGCGTGACAAGCATATTCGCTATGAAACGTTTTCCAGTAAAATCAACCATGTGATATAATCTGTCCGTGATTCGATCGTCAGATGCTTAAACTAAAGAATAGCGAAAATAAAAAATAAAAACAAATTCTATTTAGTAGAAATTACATTTCATTTAAGACGAACTTAAGTCACTGATGCCTCCTCAACAGGTGTTTACTCGTGCAACCAGACTGGCAACTGGGTCCCACCCATTCACAGTCAGGTTAGCCAAATGCAGACGACAATTCTACTCCTGCAGCTTCTTCTCTCGCACTTCCCGCCTGTGGAACTCGCTCCCGTATTCTTGTTTTCCTGACGGCTACAACCTTCAGAAATTTAAATGCAAAGTCAATACTCATCTGCTAACCACTGGACTCTAGCTCTCTCCCCACCCCCGTATAACCTTCCCTTTCTCTCCACCTATGCATCTGTCATCGCACCTGCTTTCTCAGCTTTCTATTGTTCCTTTCTAACTAGTTTGTACTCCTCACTCTTTTCTAATTAATCTTTTTACATTTATGTAGCCCCCTGCACATCAGTGGCGTTTCTGCCTTGCTCGGGGTGAAATGATTAAAAAAAAAATGTAATTAAATATTTGAACATACACACACACACACACATATTTTTATTTTCAATATGAATAAGTAACCCATTATTTAAATGAAATATATAATTATTAGTGTGTGTATATATATATATATATATATATATATATATATATATATAAACATGCGGTGTAAATATAGAAGAATCCAAAGAAGTATCCTGTACATAAAGTGGTAGAGCTCTAAAGATATATGTATATAAATACATATAGAGCTAATATATGTAAAAATTAAGACAGGCACGTTATTGGAACCATCATCAGCTTCTACCTTTATTGTACAGAAGATTTTACATGAAAATTCTTCTGTACAATAAAGACGGAAGCTGAAGAAAGTTCGCCTGAAATAAGCCTATATTTCCGCTTAACCATGTTTGTCTTAATTTTTATACACACACACACGCACACACACACACACACACACACATATATATATATATATATATATATATTGTTGTGTCTGTACATATACAAAGCAGTTTAAGTACATATACGCCCAGTGTCTATCTGTAAAATATTACGAACATTGGTTAACGATATGAAAACAAAGTCATATCTTTAAGTAAATACCACGAGGAGAAAGAATGTCCGTGTTCTTAAGATGCATCTGCAAACGGATTTCTCAGCATTAATTTTTACTGATGAATAGTTAAATGGTCTGAAGCGTGTGACAGATTAGATATTTATCCTTTGTTTCCTGTTTAGGATTGGATGTCTGGTTCTTCTAAAGTCGACGCCAA
The DNA here is from genome assembly GCA_037127315.1 of Ascarosepion bandense. Taxonomy (NCBI): domain Eukaryota; kingdom Metazoa; phylum Mollusca; class Cephalopoda; order Sepiida; family Sepiidae; genus Ascarosepion; species Ascarosepion bandense. The sequence goes on from JBBBDQ010001447.1 coordinate 29,582, forward strand.
CTCTATACTTATAAACGTCTCTGCTTAAAACCTGAAAATTATTTTACTATTTATTTTATTTTATTTTTTCCTTAAAAGGTGCAGATAAATTTGCCTATTGTCCGATTCTCACTCTTCTCTTGCTTCCTATTTAGGATTGAATTTTCGCTTCTTTTTAAAATCTGTTTCAACTTCTACCAAATATTATTTACTATTTATTTTATTTTTTCATTAAAAGATGTAGATAAATTAGCTATTGTGCTGATTACAGTCCCAGAACTCTCATACAAACAGAGATTAAGATTTTCGTTAAAATAATGATGGAGTGTTTGCAGTCAGTTGCCGTGAATGTGTTTGCGTTGGGGCCAGAGCAAGACCTGTGCTGTGATGGTCTATACAATTGAGAGCATCCTGCACGTAATCCGCACGATCCTAGATGATGTAAGAGACGATGAGCAAGACGCACTGATCAATTTGGATCAATTTGGATCATTCCAAGGCTTTTGATATAGTCGATCATTAGTAACTGCCTGCAGTTCTGCATGCCGCCGAATTTTCCAAGAAGCTCCTGTACCGATTCCGTGTGTGCGCGGTCTCGATTGGTTCATCAGGTTTGCCCACACTCACACCTACTTTGCACATTGGCGTTGGAGTTTCTCCTCGCCGGCTAAGGAACAGGGTGTGAAAGCCAGCCCTAAGCAGAATCGGTATCCCTGTTGGAACTCGAGCCAGGGTTTCTGTGTACGCCGATGACTGAAGCAGTATTGAAGTCACTTGAACGGTACGAAAAGGTGACGACGCCAAAATTAATATCAACAAGATTTCCGGCTTGCGGCTAGGCGCCTGGGAAGGCTCGCGTCTCCGGGGTTTTTCAGTTGACGGTACGAAAAGGTGACGGCGCCAAAATTAATATCAACAAGTTTTCTGGCTTGCGGTTAAGCGCCTAGGAAGGGTCTCGTTTCCGGGGTCTTTCAGTTGACGGAAAGAAAAGGTGACGGCGCCAAAATTACTACCAACAAGTTTTCCGGCTTGCGGCTAGGCGCCTGGGAAGGGTCACGTTTCCGGGGTGCTTCAGTTGACGGTACGTAAAGGTGACGGCGCCAAGCGTAATATCAACAAGTTTTCCGGCCCGCGGTTAGGCGCCTGGGAAGGGTCTCGTTTCTGGGGTTTTTCAGTTGACGGTACTAAAAGGTGACGGCGCCAAAATTACTACCAACAAGTTTTCCGGCTTGGGGTTAGGCGACAGGGAAGTGTCCCGTCTCCGGGGTCTTTCATTTGACGGTACGAAAAAGTGACGGCACCAAACATAATACCAACAAGTTTTCCGGACTGGGGTTAGGCGCTTGGAAAGGGTCTCGTTTCCAGGGTTTTTCAGGTGATGGTACGAAAAGGTTACGGCGCAAAATTAATATCAACAAGTTTTTCGGTTTGGGGTTACGCGCCTCGGAAGGGTCTCGATAACGAGGTTTTCAGTTGAAGGTACGAAAAGGTGACGGCGCCAAATGTAATATCAACAAGTTTTCCGGTTTGAAGTTAGGCGCCTGAAACGAGTCTCGTTTCCGGGATCTTTCGGTTGACGGTACGTAAAGGTGACGGCGCCAAACTTAATATCAACAAGTTTTCCGACTAGCGGTTAGGCGCCTGGGAATGGTCTCGTTTCCGGGGCTTTTAAGTTGACGGTACAAAAAGGTGACGGCGCCAAATTAATATCAACAAGCTTTCAAGCTTGCAGTTAGGCTCCTGAAAAGGGTCTGGTTTCCGGGATCTTTCAGTTGACGGTACGTAAAGGTGACGGTGCAAAAATTAATATCAACAAGTTTTCCGGCTTGCAGTTAGGCGACTGGAAAGGGTCTCGTTTCCGGGGTCTTTAAGTTGATGGTACAAAAAGGTGAAGGCGCCAAACTTAATATCAACAAGATTTCCGGCTAGTGGATAGGCACATGGGATGGGTCTCGTTTCCGGGATCTTTCAGGTGACGATACGTAAAGGTGACGGTGCCAAAAATAATATCAAGAAGTTTTTGGGCTTGGGGTTAGGATCATGGGAAGGGTCGCGTTTCCGGGATCTTTCAGTTGACGATACGTAAAGGTGACGGTGCCAAACTTAATATCAACAAGTTTTCCGGCTTGGGGTTAGGAGCATGGGAAGGGTCTCGTTTCCGGGATCTTTCATTTGACGATACGTAAAGGTGACGGTGCCAAACTTAATATCAAGTTTTCCGACTTGGGGTTAGGAGCATCGGAAGGGTCTCGTTTCCGGGATCTTTCAATTGACGGTACGTAAAGGTGACGGTGCCAAACTTAATATCAACATTTTTTCCGGCTTGTGGTTAGGAGCATGGGAATCGTATCATTTCCGGGATCTTTCATTTGACGGTAGGTAAAGGTGACGGTGCCAAACTTAATATCAATATTTTTTCCGGCTTGGGGTTAGGAGCATGGGAAGGGTCTCGTTTCCGGGATCTTTCAGTTGACGGGACGTAAAGGTGACGGTGCCAAATTAATATCAACAAATTTTCCGGCTGGGGGATAGGAGCATGGGAAGGGTCTCGTTTACGGAATATTTCAGTTGACGGGAAGTAAAGGTGACGGTGCCAAACTTAATATCAAGAAGTTTTCGGGCTTGGGGTTAGGAGCATGGGAAGGGTCTCGTTTCCGGGATCTTTCAATTGACGGGACGTAAAGGTGACGGTGCCAAACTTAATATCAAGAAGTTTTCGGGCTTGGGGTTAGGAGCATGGGAAGGGTCTCGTTTCCGTATCTTTCAGTTGACGCTACGTAAAGGTGACGGTGCCAAACATAATATCAACAAGTTTTCCGGCTTGGGGTTAGGAGCAGGGGAAGGGTCTCGTTTCCGGGATCTTTCAATTGACGGTACGTAAAGGTGACGGTGCCAAACTTAATATCAACAAATTTTCCGGCTGGGGGATAGGAGCATGGGAAGGGTCTCGTTTCAGGAATATTTCAGGTGACGGGACGTAAATGTGACGGTGCAAAATTTAATATCAAGAAGTTTACGGGATTGGGGTTAGGAGCATGTGAAGGGTGTCGTTTCCTGAATATTTCAGTTGACGATACGTAAAGGTGACGGTGCCAAACATAGTATCAAGAAGTTTTCCGGCTTGGGGCTAGGAGCATGGGAAGGGTTTCGTTTCCGGTATCTTTCAGTTGACGGTACGGAAAGGTGACGGTGCCAAACTTAATATCAAGAAGTTTTCGGGCTTGGGGTTAGAAGCATGAGAAGGGTTCCGTTTCCGCGACCTTTCAGTTGACGGTACGTAAAGGTGACGGTGCCAAACTTAATATCAAGAAGTTTTCGTGCTTGGGGTTAGGAGCCTGGTAAGGGTTTCGTTTCCGGTATCTTTCAGTTGACGGTACGTAAAGGTGACGGTGCCAAACTTAATATCAAGAAGTTTTCGGGCTTGGGGTTAGGAGCATGGGAAGAGTTTCGTTTCCGGTATCTTTCATTTGACGGTACGGAAAGGTGACGGTGCCAAACTTAATATCAAGAAGTTTTCGGGCTTGGGGTTAGGAGCATAGGAAGGGTTCCGTTTCCGGTATCTTTCAGTTGACGGTACGGAAAGTTGACGGTGCCAAACTTAATATCAAGAAGTTTTCGGGCTTGGGGTTAGGAGCATGGGAAGGGTTTCGTTTCCGGTATCTTTCAGTTGAGGTACGGAAAGGTGACGGTGCCAAACTTAATATCAAGAAGTTTTCGGGCTTGGGGTTAGGAGCATGGGAAGGGTTCCGTTTCCGCGACCTTTCAGTTGACGGTACGGAAAGGTGACGGTGCCAAACTTAATATCAAGAAGTTTTCGGGCTTGGGGTTAGGAGCATGGGAAGGGTTCCGTTTCCGGTATCTTTCAGTTGACGATACGTAAAGGTGACGGTGCCAAACATAGTATCAAGAAGTTTTCCGGCTTGGGGCTAGGAGCATGGGAAGGGTTTCGTTTCCGGTATCTTTCAGTTGACGGTACGGAAAGGTGACGGTGCCAAACTTAATATCAAGAAGTTTTCGGGCTTGGGGTTAGAAGCATGGGAAGGGTTCCGTTTCCGAGACCTTTCAGTTGACGGTACGTAAAGGTGACGGTGCCAAACTTAATATCAAGAAGTTTTCGTGCTTGGGGTTAGGAGCCTGGGAAGGGTTTCGTTTCCGGTATCTTTCAGTTGACGGTACGTAAAGGTGACGGTGCCAAACTTAATATCAAGAAGGTTTCGGGCTTGGGGTTAGGAGCATGGGAAGGGTTTCGTTTCCGGTATCTTTCAGTTGACGGTACGGAAAGGTGACGGTGCCAAACTTAATATCAAGAAGTTTTCGGGCTTGGGGTTAGGAGCATGGGAAGGGTTTCGTTTCCGCTATCTTTCAGTTGACGGTACGGAAAGGTGACGGTGCCAAACTAAATATCAAGAAGTTTTCGGGCTTGGGGTTAGGCGCATGGGAAGGGTTTCGTTTCCGGGATCTTTCAGTTGACGGGACGTAAAGGTGACGGTGCCAAATTAATATCAACAAATTTTCCGGCTGGGGGATAGGAGCATGGGAAGGGTCTCGTTTACGGAATATTTCAGTTGACGGGAAGTAAAGGTGACGGTGCCAAACTTAATATCAAGAAGTTTTCGGGCTTGGGGTTAGGAGCATGGGAAGGGTCTCGTTTCCGGGATCTTTCAATTGACGGGACGTAAAGGTGACGGTGCCAAACTTAATATCAAGAAGTTTTCGGGCTTGGGGTTAGGAGCATGGGAAGGGTCTCGTTTCCGTATCTTTCAGTTGACGCTACGTAAAGGTGACGGTGCCAAACATAATATCAACAAGTTTTCCGACTTGGGGTTAGGAGCATGGGAAGGGTCTCGTTTCCGGGATCTTTCAATTGACGGTACGTAAAGGTGACGGTGCCAAACTTAATATCAACAAATTTTCCGGCTGGGGGATAGGAGCATGGGAAGGGTCTCGTTTCAGGAATATTTCAGGTGACGGGACGTAAATGTGACGGTGCAAAATTTAATATCAAGAAGTTTTCGGGATTGGGGTTAGGAGCATGTGAAGGGTGTCGTTTCCTGAATATTTCAGTTGACGATACGTAAAGGTGACGGTGCCAAACATAGTATCAAAAAGTTTTCCGGCTTGGGGCTAGGAGCATGGGAAGGGTTTCGTTTCCGGTATCTTTCAGTTGACGGTACGGAAAGGTGACGGTGCCAAACTTAATATCAAGAAGTTTTCGGGCTTGGGGTTAGAAGCATGGGAAGGGTTCCGTTTCCGCGACCTTTCAGTTGACGGTACGTAAAGGTGACGGTGCCAAACTTAATATCAAGAAGTTTTCGTGCTTGGGGTTAGGAGCCTGGGAAGGGTTTCGTTTCCGGTATCTTTCAGTTGACGGTACGTAAAGGTGACGGTGCCAAACTTAATATCAAGAAGTTTTCGGGCTTGGGGTTAGGAGCATGGGAAGAGTTTCGTTTCCGGTATCTTTCATTTGACGGTACGGAAAGGTGACGGTGCCAAACTTAATATCAAGAAGTTTTCGGGCTTGGGGTTAGGAGCATAGGAAGGGTTCCGTTTCCGGTATCTTTCAGTTGACGGTACGGAAAGTTGACGGTGCCAAACTTAATATCAAGAAGTTTTCGGGCTTGGGGTTAGGAGCATGGGAAGGGTTTCGTTTCCGGTATCTTTCAGTTGAGGTACGGAAAGGTGACGGTGCCAAACTTAATATCAAGAAGTTTTCGGGCTTGGGGTTAGGAGCATGGGAATGGTTCCGTTTCCGCGACCTTTCAGTTGACGGTACGGAAAGGTGACGGTGCCAAACTTAATATCAAGAAGTTTTCGGGCTTGGGGTTAGGAGCATGGGAAGGGTTCCGTTTCCGGTATCTTTCAGTTGACGATACGTAAAGGTGACGGTGCCAAATATAGTATCAAGAAGTTTTCCGGCTTGGGGCTAGGAGCATGGGAAGGGTTTCGTTTCCGGTATCTTTCAGTTGACGGTACGGAAAGGTGACGGTGCCAAACTTAATATCAAGAAGTTTTCGGGCTTGGGGTTAGAAGCATGGGAAGGGTTCCGTTTCCGCGACCTTTCAGTTGACGGTACGTAAAGGTGACGGTGCCAAACTTAATATCAAGAAGTTTTCGTGCTTGGGGTTAGGAGCCTGGGAAGGGTTTCGTTTCCGGTATCTTTCAGTTGACGGTACGTAAAGGTGACGGTGCCAAACTTAATATCAAGAAGTTTTCGGGCTTGGGGTTAGGAGCATGGGAAGAGTTTCGTTTCCGGTATCTTTCATTTGACGGTACGGAAAGGTGACGGTGCCAAACTTAATATCAAGAAGTTTTCGGGCTTGGGGTTAGGAGCATAGGAAGGGTTCCGTTTCCGGTATCTTTCAGTTGACGGTACGGAAAGTTGACGGTGCCAAACTTAATATCAAGAAGTTTTCGGGCTTGGGGTTAGGAGCATGGGAAGGGTTTCGTTTCCGGTATCTTTCAGTTGAGGTACGGAAAGGTGACGGTGCCAAACTTAATATCAAGAAGTTTTCGGGCTTGGGGTTAGGAGCATGGGAAGGGTTCCGTTTCCGCGACCTTTCAGTTGACGGTACGGAAAGGTGACGGTGCCAAACTTAATATCAAGAAGTTTTCGGGCTTGGGGTTAGGAGCATGGGAAGGGTTCCGTTTCCGGTATCTTTCAGTTGACGGTACGGAAAGGTGACGGTGCCAAACTTAATATCAAGTAGTTTTCGGGCTTGGGGTTAGGAGCATGGGAAGATTTTCGTTTCCGGTATCTTTCAGTTGACGGTACGGAAAGGTGACGGTGCCAAACTTAATATCAAGAAGTTTTCGGGCTGGGGGTTAGGAGCATGGAAGGGGTTCCGTTTCCGCGACCTTTCAGTTGACGGTACGGAAAGGTGACGGTGCCAAACTTAATATCAAGAAGTTTTCGGGCTTGGGGTTAGGAGCATGGGAAGGGTTTCGTTTCCGCGAACTTTCAGTTGACGGTACGGAAAGGTGACGGTGCCAAACTTAATATCAAGAAGTTTTCGGGCTTGGGGTTAGGAGCATGGGAAGGGTTTCGTTTCCGGTATCTTTCAGTTGACGGTACGGAAAGGTGACGGTGCCAAACTTAATATCAAGAAGTTTTCGGGCTTGGGGTTAGGAGCATGGGAAGGGTTTCGTTTCCGCTATCTTTCAGTTGACGGTACGGAAAGGTGACGGTGCCAAACTAAATATCAAGAAGTTTTCGGGCTTGGGGTTAGGCGCATGGGTAGGGTTTCGTTTCCGGTATATTTCAGTTGACGGTACGGAAAGGTGACGGTGCCAAACTTAATATCAACAAATTTTCCGGATGGGGGACAGGAGTTTGGGAAGGGTCTCGTTTCCGGAATATTTCAGTTGACGGTACGTAAAGGTGACGATGTCAAAATTAATATCAAGAAGTTTTCGTGCTTGGGGTCAGGAGCATGGGAAGGGTTTCGTTTCCGCGATATTTCAGTTGACGGTACGGAAAGGTGACGGTGCCAAACTTAATATCAAGAAGTTTTCGGGCTTGGGGTTAGGAGCATGGGAAGGGTTTCGTTTCCGGTATCTTTCAGTTGACGGTACGGAAACGTGACGGTGCCAAACTTAATATCAAGAAGTTTTCGGGCTTGGGGTTATGAGCATGGGAAGGGTTTCGTTTCCGGTATCTTTCAGTTGACGGTACGGAAAGGTGACGGTGCCAAACTTAATATCAAGAAGTTTTCGGGCTTGGGGTTAGGAGCATGGGAAGTGTTTCGTTTCCGGTGTCTTTCAGTTGACGGTACGGAAAGGTGAAGGTGCCAAACTCAATATCAAGAAGTTTTCGGACTTGGGGTTAGGAGCATGATAAGGGTTTCGTTTCCGGTATCTTTCAGTTGACGGTACGGAAAGGTGACGGTGCCAAACTAAATATCAAGAAGTTTTCGGGCTTGGGTTTAGGCGCATGGGTAGGGTTTCGTTTCCGGTATCTTTCAGTTGACGGTACGGAAAGGTGACGGTGCCGAACTTAATATCAACAAATTTTCCGGCTGGGGGACAGGAGTTTGGGAAGGGTCTCGTTTCCGGAATATTTCAGTTGAGGTACGGAAAGGTGACGATGTCAAAATTAATATCAAGAAGTTTTCGTACTTGGGGTCAGTAGCATGGGAAGGGTTTCGTTTCCGGTATCTTTCAGTTGACGGTACGGAAAGTTGACGGTGCCAAACTTAATATCAAGAAGTTTTCGGGCTTGGGGTTAGGAGCATGGGAAGGGTTTCGTTTCCGGTATCTTTCAGTTGAGGTACGGAAAGGTGACGGTGCCAAACTTAATATCAAGAAGTTTTCGGGCTTGGGGTTAGGAGCATGGGAAGGGTTCCGTTTCCGCGACCTTTCAGTTGACGGTACGGAAAGGTGACGGTGCCAAACATAATATCAAGAAGTTTTCGGGCTTGGGGTTAGGAGCATGGGAAGGGTTCCGTTTCCGGTATCTTTCAGTTGACGGTACGGAAAGGTGACGGTGCTAAACTTAATATCAAGAAGTTTTCGGGCTTGGGGTTAGGAGCATGGGAAGATTTTCGTTTCCGGTATCTTTCAGTTGACGGTACGGAAAGGTGACGGTGCCAAACTTAATATCAAGAAGTTTTCGGGCTTGGGGTTAGGAGCATGGAAGGGGTTCCGTTTCCGCGACCTTTCAGTTGACGGTACGGAAAGGTGACGGTGCCAAACTTAATATCAAGAAGTTTTCGGGCTTGGGGTTAGGAGCCTGGGAAGGGTTTCGTTTCCGGTATCTTTCAGTTGACGGTACGTAAAGGTGACGGTGCCAAACTTAATATCAAGAAGTTTTCGGGTTTGGGGTTAGGAGCATGGGAAGGGTTCCGTTTCCGCGAACTTTCAGTTGACGGTACGGAAAGGTGACGGTGCCAAACTTAATATCAAGAAGTTTTCGGGCTTGGGGTTAGGAGCATGGGAAGGGTTTCGTTTCCGGGATCTTTCAGTTGACGGTACGGAAAGGTGACGGTGCCAAACTTAATATCAAGTAGTTTTCGGGCTTGGGGTTAGGAGCATGGGAAGGGTTTCGTTTCCGCTATCTTTCAGTTGACGGTACGGAAAGGTGACGGTGCCAAACTAAATATCAAGAAGTTTTCGGGCTTGGGGTTAGGCGCATGGGTAGGGTTTCGTTTCCGGTATCTTTCAATTGATGGTACGGAAAGGTGACGGTGCCAAACTTAATATCAACAAATTTTCCGGCTGGGGGACAGGAGTTTGGGAAGGGTCTCGTTTCCGGAATATTTCAGTTGACGGTACGTAAAGGTGACGATGTCAAAATTTATATCAAGAAGTTTTCGTGCTTGGGGTCAGGAGCATGGGAAGGGTTTCGTTTCCGCGATATTTCAGTTGACGGTACGGAAAGGTGACGGTGCCAAATTTAATATCAAGAAGTTTTCGGGCTTGGGGTTAGGAGCATGGGAAGGGTTTCGTTTCCGGTATCTTTCAGTTGACGGTACGGAAAGGTGACGGTGCCAAACTTAATATCAAGAAGTTTTCGGGCTTGGGGTTAGGAGCATGGGAAGGGTTTCGTTTCCGGTGTCTTTCAGTTGACGGTACGGAAAGGTGAAGGTGCCAAACTCAATATCAAGAAGTTTTCGGACTTGGAGTTAGGAGCATGATTAGGGTTTCGTTTCCGGTATCTTTCAGTTGACTGTACGGAAAGGTGACGGTGCCAAACTTCATATCAACAAATTTTCCGGCTGGGGGACAGGAGTTTGGGGAGGGTCTCGTTTCCGGAATATTTCAGTTGACGGTACGTAAAGGTGACGATGTCAAAATTAATATCAAGAAGTTTTCGTGCTTGGGGTCAGTAGCATGGGAAGTGTTTCGTTTCCGCGATATTTCAGTTGACGGTACGGAAAGGTGACGGTGCCAAACTTAATATCAAGAAGTTTTCGGGCTTGGGGTTAGGAGCATGGGAAGGGTTTCGTTTCCGGTATCTTTCAGTTGACGGTACGGAAAGGTGACGGTGCCAAACTTAATATCAAGAAGTTTTCGGGCTTGGGGTTAGGAGCATGGGAAGGGTTTCGTTTCCGGTATCTTTCAGTTGATGGTACGGAAAGGTGACGGTGCCAAACTTAATATCAACAAATTTTCCGGCTGGGGGACAGGAGTTTGGGAAGGGTCTCATTTCCGGAATATTTCAGTTGACGGTACGTAAAGGTGACGATGCCAAACTTAATATCAAGAAGTTTTCGTGCTTCGGGTCAGGAGCGTGGGAAGGGTTTCGTTTCCGGAATATTTTAGTTGACGGTACGTAAATGTGACGATGTCAAAATCAATATCAAGAAGATTTCGTGCTTGGGGTTAGGAGCATGGGAAGGGTTTCGTTTCCGGTATCTTTCAGTTGACGGTACGTCAAGGTGACGGTGCCTAACTGAATATCAAGAAGTTTTCGGGCTTGGGGTTAGGAGCATGGGAAGGGTTTCGTTTCCGGTATCTTTCAGTTGACGGTACGTCAAGGTGACGGTGCCTAACTGAATATCAAGAAGTTTTCGGGCTTGGGGTTAGGAGAATGGGAAGGGTTTCGTTTCCGGTATCTTTCAGTTGACGGTACGTAAAGGTGACGGTGCCAAACTTAATATCAAGAAATTTTCGGGCTTGGGGTTGGAGCATGGGAAGGGTTTCGTTTCCGGTATCTTTCAGTTGACGGTACGTAAAGGTGACGGTGCCAAACTTAATATCAAGAAGTTTTCGGGCTTGGGGTTATGTCCATGGAAAGGGTTTCGTTTCCGTGATATTTCAGTTGACGGTACGGAAAGGTGACGGTGCCAAACTTAATATCAACAAATTTTCCGGCTGGGTGACAGGAGTTTGGGAAGGGTCTCGTTTCCGGAATATTATAGTCGACGGTACGTAAAGGTGACGATGTCAAAATTAATATCAAGAAGTTTTCGTGCGTGGGGTTAGGAGCATGGGAAGTGTTTCGTTTCCAGTATCTTTCAGTTGACGGTACGTAAATGTGACGGTGCCAAACTTAATATCAAGAAGTTCTCGGAGATTGGGTTAGGAGCATGGGAAGGGTTCCGTTTCCGGGACCTTTCAGTTGACCGTACGTAAAGGTGACGGAGCCAAACTTAATATCAAGAAGTTTTCGGGCTTGGGTTTAGGAGCATGGGAAAGGTTTCGTTTCAGGGATATATCAGTTGACGGTACGGAAAGGTGACGTTGCCAAACTTAATATCAAGAAGTTTTCGGTCTTGCGGTTAGGAGCATGGGAAGGGTTTCGTTTCCGGTATATTTCAGTTGACGGTACGGAAAGGTGACGGTGCCAAACTTAATATCAAGAAATTTTCGGGCTTGGTGTTAGGAGCATGGGAAGGGTTTCGTTTCCGGGATATTTCAGTTGACGGTACGGAAAGGTGACGGTGCCAAACCTAATATCAAGAAGTTTTCGGGCTTGGGTTTAGGAGCATGGGAAGGGTATCGTTTCCGGTATCTTTCAGTTGACGGTACGGAAAAGTGACGGTGCCAAACTAAATATCAAGAAGTTTTCGGGCTTGGGGTTAGGAGCATGGGAAGTGTTTCGTTTCCGGTATCATTCAGTTGACGGTACGGAAAGGTGACGCTGCCAAACTTAATATCAAAGAGTTTTCGGGCTTGGGGTTAGGAGCATGGGAAGGGTTTCGTTTCCGGTATATTTCAGTTGACGGTACGGAAAGGTGACGCTGCCAAACTTAATATCAAGAAGTTTTCGGGCTTGGGGTTAGGAGCATGGGAAAGGTTTCGTTTCCGGTATCTTTCAGTTGACGGTAGGGAAAGGTGACGGTGCCAAAATTAATATCAACAAATTTTCCGGCTGGTAGACTGGAATTTGGGAAGGGTCTCGTTTCCGGAATATTTCAGTTGACGGTACGTAAAGGTGACGATGTCAAAATTAATATCAAGAAATTTTCGTGCTTGGGGTTGGAGCATGTGAAGGGTTTCGTTTCCGGTATCTTTCAGTTGACGGTACGGAAAGGTGACGGTGTCAAACTTAATATCAAGAAGTTTTCGGGCTTGGGGTTAGGAACATGGGAAGGGTTTCGTTTCCGGTATCTTTCAGTTCACGGAACAGAAAGGTGACGGTGCCAAACTTAATATCAAGAAGTTTTCGGGCTTGGGGTTAGGAGCATGGGAAGGGTTTCGTTTCCGGTATCTTTCAGTTGACGGTACGGAAAGGTGACATTGCCAAACTTAATATCAAGAAGTTTTCGGGTTTGGGGTTAGGAGAATGGGAAGGGTTTCGTTTCCGGTATCTCTCAGTTGACGGTACGGAAAGGTGACGGTGCCAAACTTAATATCCAGAAGTTTCCGGGCTTGGGGTTAGGAGCATGGGAAGGGTTTCGTTTCCGCTATCTTTCAGTTGACGGTACGGAAAGATGACGGTGCCAAACTTAATATCAACAAATTTTCCGGCTGGGAGACTGGAGTTTGGGAAGTGTCTCGTTTCCGGAATATTTCAGTTGACGGTACCTAAAGGTGACGATGTCAAAATTAATATCAAGAAATTTTCGTGCTTGGGGTTACGAGCATGGGAATGGTTTCGTTTCCGGAATCTTTCAGTTGACGGTACGGAAACGTGACGGTGCCAAACTTAATATCAAGAAGTTTTCGGGCTTGGGGTTAGGAGCATGGGAAGGGTTTCGTTACCGGTATCTTTCAGTTGACGGTACGGAAAGTTGACGGTGCCAAACATGATATCAAGAAGTTTTCGGGCTTGGGGTTAGGAGCATGGGAAGGGTTTCGTTTCCGGTATCTTTCAGTTGACGGAACGGAAAGTTGACGGTGCCAAACTTAATATCAAGAAGTTTTCGGGCTTGGGGTTAGGAGCATGGGAAGGGTTTCGTTTCCGGTATCTTTCAGTTGACGGTACGGAAAGGTGACGGTGCCAAACTTAATATCAAGAAGTTTTCGGGCTTGGGGTTAGGAGCATGTGAAGGGTTTCGTTTCCGGTATCTTTCAGGTGACGGTACGGAAAGGTGACGGTGCCAAACTTAATATCAAGAAGTTTTCGCGCTTGGGGTTAGGAGCATGGGAAGGGTTTTGTTTCCGGTATCTTTCAGTTGACGGTACGGAAAGTTGACGGTGCCAAACTTAATATCAAGAAGTTTTCGGGCTTGGGGTTAGGAGCATGGGAAAGGTTTCGTTTCCGGTATCTTTCAGTTGACGGTAGGGAAAGGTGACGGTGCCAAACTTAATATCAACAAATTTTCCGGCTGGTAGACTGGAATTTGGGAAGGGTCTCGTTTCCGGAATATTTCAGTTGACGGTACGTAAATGTGACGATGTCAAAATTAATATCAAGAAATTTTCGTGCTTGGGGTTGGAGCATGTGAAGGGTTTCGTTTCCGGTATCTTTCAGTTGACGGTACGGAAAGGTGACGGTGTCAAACTTAATATCAAGAAGTTTTCGGGCTTGGGGTTAGGAACATGGGAAGGGTTTCGTTTCCGGTATCTTTCAGTTCACGGAACAGAAAGGTGACGGTGCCAAACTTAATATCAAGAAGTTTTCGGGCTTGGGGTTAGGAGCATGGGAAGGGTTTCGTTTCCGGTATCTTTCAGTTGACGGTACGGAAAGGTGACATTGCCAAACTTAATATCAAGAAGTTTTCGGGTTTGGGGTTAGGAGAATGGGAAGGGTTTCGTTTCCGGTATCTCTCAGTTGACGGTACGGAAAGGTGACGGTGCCAAACTTAATATCCAGAAGTTTCCGGGCTTGGGGTTAGGAGCATGGGAAGGGTTTCGTTTCCGCTATCTTTCAGTTGACGGTACGGAAAGATGACGGTGCCAAACTTAATATCAACAAATTTTCCGGCTGGGAGACTGGAGTTTGGGAAGTGTCTCGTTTCCGGAATATTTCAGTTGACGGTACCTAAAGGTGACGATGTCAAAATTAATATCAAGAAATTTTCGTGCTTGGGGTTACGAGCATGGGAATGGTTTCGTTTCCGGAATCTTTCAGTTGACGGTACGGAAACGTGACGGTGCCAAACTTAATATCAAGAAGTTTTCGGGCTTGGGGTTAGGAGCATGGGAAGGGTTTCGTTACCGGTATCTTTCAGTTGACGGTACGGAAAGTTGACGGTGCCAAACATGATATCAAGAAGTTTTCGGGCTTGGGGTTAGGAGCATGGGAAGGGTTTCGTTTCCGGTATCTTTCAGTTGACGGAACGGAAAGTTGACGGTGCCAAACTTAATATCAAGAAGTTTTCGGGCTTGGGGTTAGGAGCATGGGAAGGGTTTCGTTTCCGGTATCTTTCAGTTGACGGTACGGAAAGGTGACGGTGCCAAACTTAATATCAAGAAGTTTTCGGGCTTGGGGTTAGGAGCATGTGAAGGGTTTCGTTTCCGGTATCTTTCAGGTGACGGTACGGAAAGGTGACGGTGCCAAACTTAATATCAAGAAGTTTTCGCGCTTGGTGTTAGGAGCATGGGAAGGGTTTTGTTTCCGGTATCTTTCAGTTGACGGTACGGAAAGTTGACGGTGCCAAAATTAATATCAAGATGTTTTCGGGCTTGGGGTAAGGAGCTAGGGAAGGGTTTCGTTTCCGGTATCTTTCAGTTGACGGTACGGAAAAGTGACGGTGCCAAAATTAATATCAAGAAATTTTCGTGCTTGGTGTTAGGAGCATGGGTAGGGTTTCGTTTCCGGTATCTTTCAGTTGACGGTACGGAAACGTGACGGTGCCAAACTTAATATCAAGAAGTTTTCGGGCTTGGGGTTAGGAGCATGGGAAGGGTTTCGTTTCCGGTATCTTTCAGTTAACCGTACGGAAAGTTGACGGTGCCAAACTTAATATCAAGAAGTTTTCGGGCTTGGGGTTAGGAGCATGGGAAGGGTTTCGTTTCCGGTATCATTCAGTTGACGGTACGGAAAGGTGACGGTGCCAAACTTAATATCAAGAAGTTTTCGCGCTTGGGGTTAGGAGCATGGGAAGGGTTTTGTTTCCGGTATCTTTCAGTTGACGGTACGGAAAGTTGACGGTGCCAAACTTAATATCAAGAAGATTTCGGGCTTGGGGTTAGGAGCTTGGGAAGGGTTTCGTTTCCGGTAACATTCAGTTGACGGTACGGAAAGGTGACGGTGCCAAACTTAATATCAACAAATTTTCCGGCTGGGGGACAGGAGTGTGGGAAGGGTTTCGTTTCCGGAATATTTCAGTTGACGGTACGTAAAGGTGACGATGTCAAAATTAATATCAAGAAGTTTTCGTGCTTGGGGTTAGGAGCATGGGAAGGGTTTCGTTTCCGGTATCTTTCAGTTGACGGTACGGAAAGGTGACGGTGCCAAACTTAATATCAAGAAGTTTTCGGGCTTGGGGTTAGGAGCATGGGAAGGGTTTCGTTTCCGGTATCTTTCATTTGACGGTAAGGAAAGGTGACGGTGCCAAACTTAATATCAAGAAGTTTTCGGGCTTGAGGTTAGGAGCATGTGAAGGGTTTCGTTTCCGGTATCTTTCAGGTGACGGTACGGAAAGGTGACGGTGCCAAACTTAATATCAACAAATTTTCCGGCTGGGGGACAGGAGTGTGGGAAGGGTTTCGTTTCCGGAATATTTCAGTTGACGGTACGTAAAGGTGACGATGTCAAAATTAATATCAAGAAGTTTTCGTGCTTGGGGTTAGGAGCATGGGAAGGGTTTCGTTTCCGGTATCTTTCAGTTGACGGTACGGAAAGGTGACGGTGCCAAACTTAATATCAAGAAGTTTTCGGGCTTGGGGTTAGGAGCATGGGAAGGGTTTCGTTACCGGTATCTTTCAGTTGACGGTACGGAAAGGTGACGGTGCCAAACTTAATATCAAGAAGTTTTCGGGTTTGGGGTTAGGAGCATGGGAAGGGTTTCGTTACCGGTATCTTTCAGTTGACGGTACGGAAAGGTGACGGTGCCAAACTTAATATCAAGAAGTTTTCGGGCTTGGGGTTAGGAGCATGGGAAATGTTTCGTTTCCGGTATCTTTCAGTTGACGGTACGGAAAGTTTATGGTGCCAAACTTAATATCAAGAAGTTTTCGCGCATGGGGTTAGGAGCATGGGAAGTGTTTCGTTTCCGGTATCTTTCACTTGACGGTACGGAAAGTTGACGGTGCCAAACTTAATATCAAGAAGTTTTCGGGCTTGGGGTTAAGAGCATGGGAAGGGTTTCGTTTCCGGTATCTTTCAGTTGACGGTACGTAAAGGTGACGATGTCAAAATTAATATCAAGAAGTTTTCGTGCTTGGGGTTAGGAGCATGGGAAGGGTTTCGTTTCCGGTATCTTTCATTTGACGGTACGGAAAGGTGACGGTGCCAAAATTAATATCAAGAAGTTTTCGTGCTTGGGGTTAGGAGCATGGGAAGGGTTTTGTTTCCGGTATCTTTCAGTTGACGGTACGGAAAGGTGATGGTGCCAAACTTAATATCAAGAAGTTTTCGGGCTTGGGGTTAGGAGCTAGGGAAGGGTTTCGTTTCCGGTATCTTTCAGTTGACGGTACGGAAAGGTGACGGTGCCAAACTTAATATCAACAAATTTTCCGGCTGGGAGACTGGAGTTTGGGAAGGGTCTCGTTTCCGGAATATTTCAGTTGACGGTACGTAAAGGTGACGATGTCAAAATTAATATCAAGAAATTTTCGTGCTTGGGGTTAGGAGCATGGGAAGGGTTTCGTTTCCGGTATCTTTCAGTTGACGGTACGGAAAGGTGACGGTGCCAAACTTAATATCAAGAACTTTTCGGGCTTGGGGTTAGGAGCATGGGAAGGGTTTCGTTTCCGGTATCTTTCAGTTAACGGTACGGAAAGTTGACGGTGCCAAACTTAATATCAAGAAGTTTTCGGGCTTGGGGTTAGGAGCAAGGGAAGTGTTTCGTTTCCGGTATCATTCAGTTGACGGTACGGAAAGGTGACGGTGCCAAACTTAATATCAAGAAGTTTTCGCGCTTGGGGTTAGGAGCATGGGAAGGGTTTTGTTTCCGGTATCTTTCAGTTGAAGGTACGGAAAGTTGACGGTGCCACACTTAATATCAAGAAGATTTCGGGCTTGGGGTTAGGAGCTTGGGAAGGGTTTCGTTTCCGGTAACATTCAGTTGACGGTACGGAAAGGTGACGGTGCCAAACTTAATATCAACAAATTTTCCGGCTGGGGGACAGGAGTGTGGGAAGTGTTTCGTTTCTGGAATATTTCAGTTGACGGTACGTAAAGGTGACGATGTCATAATTAATATCAAGAAGTTTTCGTGCTTGGGGTTAGGAGCATGGGAAGGGTTTCGTTTCCGGTATCTTTCAGTTGACGGTACGGAAAGGTGACGGTGCCAAACTTAATATCAAGAAGTTTTCGGGCTTGGGGTTAGGAGCATGGGAAGGGTTCCGTTTCCGGTATCTTTCAGTTGACGGTACGGAAAGGTTACGGTGCCAAACTTAATATCAAGAAGTTTTCGCGCATGGGGTTAGGAGCATGGGAAGGGTTTCGTTTCCGGTATCTTTCACTTGACGGTACGGAAAGTTGACGGTGCCAAACTTAATATCAAGAAGTTTTCGGGCTTGGGGTTAGGAGCATGGGAAGGGTTTCGTTTCCGGTATCTTTCAGTTGACGGTACGGAAAGGTGACGGTGCCAAACTTAATATCAAGAAGTTTTCGCGCTTGGGGTTAGGAGCATGGGAAGGGTTTGGTTTCCGGTATCTTTCAGTTGAGTGTACGGAAAGTTGACGGTGCCAAACTTAATATCAATAAGTTTTCGGGCTTGGGGTTAGGAGCATGGGAAGGGTTTTGTTTCCGGTATCTTTCAGTTGACGGTACGGAAAGGTGACGGTGCCAAACTTAATATCAAGAAGTTTTCGGGCTTGGGGTTAGGAGCTAGGGAAGGGTTTCGTTTCCGGTATCTTTCAGTTGACGGTACGGAAAGGTGACGGTGCCAAACTTAATATCAACAAATTTTCCGGCTGGGAGACTGGAGTTTGGGAAGGGTCTCGTTTCCGGAATATTTCAGTTGACGGTACGTAAAGGTGACGATGTCAAAATTAATATCAAGAAATTTTCGTGCTTGGGGTTAGGAGCATGGGAAGGGTTTCGTTTCCGGTATCTTTCAGTTGACGGTACGGAAACGTGACGGTGCCAAACTTAATATCAAGAAGTTTTCGCGCTTGGGGTTAGGAGCATGGGAAGGGTTTTGTTTCCGGTATCTTTCAGTTGACGGTACGGAAAGTTGACGGTGCCAAACTTAATATCAAGAAGATTTCGGGCTTGGGGTTAGGAGCTTGGGAAGGGTTTCGTTTCCGGTAACATTCAGTTGACGGTACGGAAAGGTGACGGTGCCAAACTTAATATCAACAAATTTTCCGGCTGGGGGACAGGAGTGTGGGAAGGGTTTCGTTTCCGGAATATTTCAGTTGACGGTACGTAAAGGTGACGATGTCAAAATTAATATCAAGAAGTTTTCGTGCTTGGGGTTAGGAGCATGGGAAGGGTTTCGTTTCCGGTATCTTTCAGTTGACGGTACGGAAAGGTGACGGTGCCAAACTTAATATCAAGAAGTTTTCGCGCTTGGGGTTAGGAGCATGGGAAGGGTTTCGTTTCCGGTATCTTTCAGTTGACGGTACGGAAAGGTTACGGTGCCAAACTTAATATCAAGAAGTTTTCGCGCATGGGGTTAGGAGCATGGGAAGGGTTTCGTTTCCGGTATCTTTCACTTGACGGTACGGAAAGTTGACGGTGCCAAACTTAATATCAAGAAGTTTTCGGGCTTGGGGTTAGGAGCATGGGAAGGGTTTCGTTTCCGGTATCTTTCAGTTGACGGTACGGAAAGGTGACGGTGCCAAACTTAATATCAAGAAGTTTTCGCGCTTGGGGTTAGGAGCATGGGAAGGGTTTGGTTTCCGGTATCTTTCAGTTGAGTGTACGGAAAGTTGACGGTGCCAAACTTAATAGCAATAAGTTTTCGGGCTTGGGGTTAGGAGCATGGGAAGGGTTTTGTTTCCGGTATCTTTCAGTTGACGGTACGGAAAGGTGACGGTGCCAAACTTGATATCAAGAAGTTTTCGGGCTTGGGGTTAGGAGCTAGGGAAGGGTTTCGTTTCCGGTATCTTTCAGTTGACGGTACGGAAAGGTGACGGTGCCAAACTTAATATCAACAAATTTTCCGGCTGGGAGACTGGAGTTTGGGAAGGGTCTCGTTTCCGGAATATTTCAGTTGACGGTACGTAAAGGTGACGATGTCAAAATTAATATCAAGAAATTTTCGTGCTTGGGGTTAGGAGCATGGGAAGGGTTTCGTTTCCGGTATCTTTCAGTTGACGGTACGGAAACGTGACGGTGCCAAACTTAATATCAAGAAGTTTTCGCGCTTGGGGTTAGGAGCATGGGAAGGGTTTTGTTTCCGGTATCTTTCAGTTGACGGTACGGAAAGTTGACGGTGCCAAACTTAATATCAAGAAGATTTCGGGCTTGGGGTTAGGAGCTTGGGAAGGGTTTCGTTTCCGGTAACATTCAGTTGACGGTACGGAAAGGTGACGGTGCCAAACTTAATATCAACAAATTTTCCGGCTGGGGGACAGGAGTGTGGGAAGGGTTTCGTTTCCGGAATATTTCAGTTGACGGTACGTAAAGGTGACGATGTCAAAATTAATATCAAGAAGTTTTCGTGCTTGGGGTTAGGAGCATGGGAAGGGTTTCGTTTCCGGTATCTTTCAGTTGACGGTACGGAAAGGTGACGGTGCCAAACTTAATATCAAGAAGTTTTCGCGCTTGGGGTTAGGAGCATGGGAAGGGTTTCGTTTCCGGTATCTTTCAGTTGACGGTACGGAAAGGTTACGGTGCCAAACTTAATATCAAGAAGTTTTCGCGCATGGGGTTAGCAGCATGGGAAGGGTTTCGTTTCCGGTATCTTTCACTTGACGGTACGGAAAGTTGACGGTGCCAAACTTAATATCAAGAAGTTTTCGGGCTTGGGGTTAGGAGCATGGGAAGGGTTTCGTTTCCGGTATCTTTCAGTTGACGGTACGGAAAGGTGACGGTGCCAAACTTAATATCAAGAAGTTTTCGCGCTTGGGGTTAGGAGCATGGGAAGGGTTTTGTTTCCGGTATCTTTCAGTTGAGGGTACGGAAAGTTGACGGTACCAAACTTAATATCAAGAAGTTTTCGGGCTTGGGGTTAGGAGCTTGGGAAGGGTTTCGTTTCCGGTATCATTCAGTTGACGGTACGGAAAGGTGACGGTGCCAAACTTAATATCAAGAAGTTTTCGGGCTTGGGGTGAGGAGCAATGTGAAGGGTTTCGTTTCCGGTATCTTTCAGGTGACGGTACGGAAAGGTGACGGTGCCAAACTTAATATCAACAAATTTTCCGGCTGGGGGACAGGAGTGTGGGAAGGGTTTCGTTTCCGGAATATTTCAGTTGACGGTACGTAAAGGTGACGATGTCAAAATTAATATCAAGTAGTTTTCGTGCTTGGGGTTAGGAGCATGGGAAGGGTTTCGTTTCCGGTATCTTTCAGTTGACGGTACGGAAAGGTGACGGTGACAAACTTAATATCAAGAACTTTTCGGGCTTGGGTTTAGGAGCATGGGAAGGGTTTCGTTTCCGGTTTCTTTCAGTTGACGGAACGGATATGTGACGGTGCCAAACTTAATATCAAGAAGTTTTCGGGCTTGGGGTTAGGAGCATGGGAAGGGTTTCGTTTCCGGTATCTTTCAGTTGACGGTACGGAAAGGTGACGGTGCCAAACTTAATATCAAGAAGTTTTCGGGTTTGGGGTTAGGAGCATGGGAAGGGTTTCGTTACCGGTATCTTTCAGTTGACGGTACGGAAAGGTGACGGTGCCAAACTTAATATCAAGTAGTTTTCGGGCTTGGGGTTAGGAGCATGGGAAATGTTTCGTTTCCGGTATCTTTCAGTTGACGGTACGGAAAGGTTATGGTGCCAAACTTAATATCAAGAAGTTTTCGCGCATGGGGTTAGGAGCAGGGGAAGGGTTTCGTTTCCGGTATCTTTCACTTGACGGTACGGAAAGTTGACGGTGCCAAACTTAATATCAAGAAGTTTTCGGGCTTGGGGTTAGGAGCATGGGAATGGTTTCGTTTCCGGTATCTTTCAGTTGACGGTACGTAAAGGTGACGATGTCAAAATTAATATCAAGAAGTTTTTCGTGCTTGGGGTTAGGAGCATGGGAAGGGTTTCGTTTCCGGTATCTTTCATTTGACGGTACGGAAAGGTGACGGTGCCAAACTTAATATCAAGAAGTTTTCGTGCTTGGGGTTAGGAGCATGGGAAGGGTTTGGTTACCGGTATATTTCATTTGACGGTACGGAAAGGTGACGGTGCCAAACTTAATATCAAGAAGTTTTCGGGCTTGGGGTTAGGAGCATGGGAAGGGTTTCGTTTCCGGTATCTTTCATTTGACGGTACGGAAAGGTGACGGTGCCAAACTTAATATCAAGAAGTTTTCGGCTTTGGGCTTAGGAGAATGGGAAGGGTTTCGTTTCCGGTATCTTTCAGTTGACGGTACGGAAAGGTGACGGTGCCAAACTTAATATCAAGTAGTTTTCGCGCTTGGGGTTAGGAGCATGGGAAGGGTTTTGTTTCCGGTATCTTTCAGTTGACGGTACGGAAAGTTGACGGTGCCAAACTTAATATCAATAAGTTTTCGGGCTTGGGGTTAGGAGCATGGGAAGGGTTTCGTTTCCGGTATCTTTCAGTTGACGGTACGGAAAGGTTACGGTGCCAAACTTAATATCAAGAAGTTTTCGCGCATTGGGTTAGGAGCATGGGAAGGGTTTCGTTTCCGGTATCTTTCACTTGACGTTACGGAAAGTTGACGGTGCCAAACTTAATATCAAGAAGTTTTCGTGCTTGGGGTTAGGAGCTTGGGAAGGGTTTCGTTTCCGGTATCTTTCAGTTGACGGTACGGAAAGGTGACGGTGCCAAACTTAATATCAAGAAGTTTTCGCGCTTGGGGTTAGGAGCATGGGAAGGGTTTTGTTTCCGGTATCTTTCAGTTGAGGGTACGGAAAGTTGACGGTGTCAAACTTAATATCAAGAAGTTTTCGGGCTTGGGGTTAGGAGCTTGGGAAGGGTTTCGTTTCCGGTATCATTCAGTTGACGGTACGGAAAGGTGACGGTGCCAAACTTAATATCAAGAAGTTTTCGGGCTTGGGGTTAGGAGCATGTGAAGGGTTTCGTTTCCGGTATATTTCAGGTGACGGTACGGAAAGGTGACGGAGCCAAACTTAATATCAAAAAATTTTCCGGCTGGGGGACTGGAGTGTGGGAAGAGTTTCGTTTACGGAATATTTCAGTTGACGGAAAGGAAAGGTGACGGTGCCGAACTTAATATCAGGAAGTTTTCGGGCTTGGGGTTAGGAGCATGGGAAGGGTTTCGTTTCCGGTATCTTTCAGTTGACGGTACGGAAAGGTGACGGTGCCAAACTTAATATCAAGAAGTTTTCGGGTTTGGGGTTAGGAGCATGGGAAGGGTTTCGTTACCGGTATCTTTCAGTTGACGGTACGGAAAGGTGACGGTGCCAAACTTAATATCAAGAAGTTTTCGGGCTTGGGGTTAGGAGCATGGGAAATGTTTCGTTTCCGGTATCTTTCAGTTGACGGTACGGAATTGTTACGGTGCCAAACTTAATATCAAGAAGTTTTCGCGCATGGGGTTAGGAGCATGGGAAGGGTTTCGTTTCCGGTATCTTTCACTTGACGGTACGGAAAGTTGACGGTGCCAAACGTAATATCAAGAAGTTTTCGGGCTTGGGGTTAGGAGCATGGGAAGGGTTTCGTTTCCGGTATCTTTCAGTTGACGGTACGTAAAGGTGACGATGTCAAAATTAATATCAAGAAGTTTTCGTGCTTGGGGTTAGGAGCATGGGAAGGGTTTCGTTTCCGGTATCTTTCAGTTGACGGTACGGAAAGGTGACGGTGCCAAACTTAATATCAAGAAGTTTTCGTGCTTGGGGTTAGGAGCATGGGAAGGGTTTGGTTTCCGGTATCTTTCAGTTGACGGTACGGAAAGGTGACGGTGCCAAACTTAATATCAAGAAGTTTTCGGGCTTGAGGTTAGGAGCATGGGAAGGATTTCGTTTCCGGTATCTTTCAGTTGAGGGTACGGAAAGGTGACGGTGCCAAACTTAATATCAAGAAGTTTTCGGGTTTGGGGTTAGGAGAATGGGAAGGGTTTCGTTTCCGGTATCTTTCAGTTGACGGTACGGAAAGGTGACGGTGCCAAACTTAATATCAAGAAGTTTTCGGGCTTGGGGTTAGGAGAATGGGAAGGGTTTCGTTTCCGGTATACTTCAGTTGACAGTACGGAAAGGTGACGGTGCCAAACTTAATATCAAGAAGTTTTCGAGCTTGGGGTTAGGAGCATGGGAAGGGTTTCGTTTCCGGTATCTTTCAGTTGACGGTACGGAAAGGTGACGGTGCCAAACTTAATATCAAGAAGTTTTCGCGCATGGG
This sequence comes from Ascarosepion bandense, assembly GCA_037127315.1. Lineage (NCBI taxonomy): Eukaryota > Metazoa > Mollusca > Cephalopoda > Sepiida > Sepiidae > Ascarosepion > Ascarosepion bandense. Next base: position 52,979 of record JBBBDQ010001447.1, read on the forward strand.
GTTAGGAGCATGGGAAGGGTTTCGTTTCCGGTATCTTTCACTTGACGGTACGGAAAGTTGACGGTGCCAAACTTAATATCAAGAAGTTTTCGGGCTTGGGGTTAGGAGCATGGGAAGGGTTTCGTTTCCGGTATCTTTCAGTTGACGGTACGGAAAGGTGACGGTGCCAAACTTAATATCAAGAAGTTTTCGCGCTTGGGGTTAGGAGCATGGGAAGGGTTTTGTTTCCGGTATCTTTCAGTTGAGGGTACGGAAAGTTGACGGTGCCAAACTTAATATCAAGAAGTTTTCGGGCTTGGGGTTAGGAGCTTGGGAAGGGTTTCGTTTCCGGTATCATTCAGTTGACGGTACGGAAAGTTGACGGTGCCAAACTTAATATCAAGAAGTTTTCGGGCTTGGGGTTAGGAGCATGGGAAGGGTTTCGTTTCCGGTATCTTTCAGTTGACGGTACGGAAAGGTGACGGTGCCAAACTTAATATCAAGAAGTTTTCGCGCTTGGGGTTAGGAGCATGGGAAGGGTTTTGTTTCCGGTATCTTTCAGTTGAGGGTACGGAAAGTTGACGGTGCCAAACTTAATATCAAGAAGTTTTCGGGCTTGGGGTTAGGAGCTTGGGAAGGGTTTCGTTTCCGGTATCTTTCAGGTGACGGTACGGAAAGGTGACGGTGCCAAACTTAATATCTAGAAGTTTTCGGGCTTGGGGTGAGGAGCATGTGAAGGGTTTCGTTTCCGGTATCTTTCAGGTGACGGTACGGAAAGGTGACGGTGCCAAACTTAATATCAACAAATTTTCCGGCTGGGGGACAGGAGTGTGGGAAGGGTTTCGTTTCCGGAATATTTCAGTTGACGGTACGTAAAGGTGACGATGTCAAAATTAATATCAAGTAGTTTTCGTGCTTGGGGTTAGGAGCATGGGAAGTGTTTCGTTTCCGGTATCTTTCAGTTGACGGTACGGAAAGGTGACGGTGCCAAACTTAATATCAAGAAGTTTTCGGGCTTGGGGTTAGGAGCATGGGAAGGGTTTCGTTTCCGGTTTCTTTCAGTTGACGGAACGGAAATGTGACGGTGCCAAACTTAATATCAAGAAGTTTTCGGGCATGGGGTTAGGAGCATGGGAAGGGTTTCGTTTCCGGTATCTTTCAGTTGACGGTACGGAAAGGTGACGGTGCCAAACTTAATATCAAGAAGTTTTCGGGTTTGGGGTTAGGAGCATGGGAAGGGTTTCGTTACCGGTATCTTTCAGTTGACGGTACGGAAAGGTGACGGTGCCAAACTTAATATCAAGTAGTTTTCGGGCTTGGGGTTAGGAGCATGGGAAATGTTTCGTTTCCGGTATCTTTCAGTTGACGGTACGGAAAGGTTATGGTGCCAAAATTAATATCAAGAAGTTTTCGCGCATGGGGTTAGGAGCATGGGAAGGGTTTCGTTTCCGGTATCTTTCACTTGACGGTACGGAAAGTTGACGGTGCCAAACTTAATATCAAGAAGTTTTCGGGCTTGGGGTTAGGAGCATGGGAATGGTTTCGTTTCCGGTATCTTTCAGTTGACGGTACGTAAAGGTGACGATGTCAAAATTAATATCAAGAAGTTTTCGTGCTTGGGGTTAGGAGCATGGGAAGGGTTTCGTTTCCGGTATCTTTCATTTGACGGTACGGAAAGGTGACGGTGCCAAACTTAATATCAAGAAGTTTTCGTGCTTGGGGTTAGGAGCATGGGAAGGGTTTGGTTTCTGGTATATTTCATTTGACGGTACGGAAAGGTGACGGTGCCAAACTTAATATCAAGAAGTTTTCGGGCTTGGGGTTAGGAGCATGGGAAGGGTTTCGTTTCCGGTATCTTTCATTTGACGGTACGGAAAGGTGACGGTGCCAAACTTAATATCAAGAAGTTTTCGGCTTTGGGCTTAGGAGCATGGGAAGGTTTTCGTTTCAGGTATCTTTCAGTTGACGGTACGGAAAGGTTACGGTGCCAAACTTAATATCAAGAAGTTTTCGCGCATTGGGTTAGGAGCATGGGAAGGGTTTCGTTTCCGGTATCTTTCACTTGACGGTACGGAAAGTTGACGGTGCCAAACTTAATATCAAGAAGTTTTCGGGCTTGGGGTTAGGAGCATGGGAAGGGTTTCGTTTCCGGTATCTTTCAGTTGACGGTACGGAAAGGTGACGGTGCCAAACTTAATATCAAGAAGTTTTCGCGCTTGGGGTTAGGAGCATGGGAAGGGTTTTGTTTCCGGTATCTTTCAGTTGAGGGTACGGAAAGTTGACGGTGTCAAACTTAATATCAAGAAGTTTTCGGGCTTGGGGTTAGGAGCATGTGAAGGGTTTCGTTTCCGGTATATTTCAGGTGACGGTACGGAAAGGTGACGGAGCCAAACTTAATATCAACAAATTTTCCGGCTGGGGGACAGGAGTGTGGGAAGGGTTTCGTTTACGGAATATTTCAGTTGACGGTACGGAAAGGTGACGGTGCCGAACTTAATATCAGGAAGTTTTCGGGCTTGGGGTTAGGAGCATGGGAAGGGTTTCGTTTCCGGTATCTTTCAGTTGACGGTACGGAAAGGTGACGGTGCCAAACTTAATATCAAGAAGTTTTCGGGTTTGGGGTTAGGAGCATGGGAAGGGTTTCGTTACCGGTATCTTTCAGTTGACGGTACGGAAAGGTGACGGTGCCAAACTTAATATCAAGAAGTTTTCGGGCTTGGGGTTAGGAGCATGGGAAATGTTTCGTTTCCGGTATCTTTCAGTTGAGGGTACGGAAAGGTTACGGTGCCATACATAATATCAAGAAGTTTTCGCGCATGGGGTTAGGAGCATGGGAAGGGTTTCGTTTCCGGTATCTTTCAGTTGACGGTACGTAAAGGTGACGATGTCAAAATTAATATCAAGAAGTTTTCGTGCTTGGGGTCAGGAGCATGGGAAGGGTTTCGTTTCCGGTATCTTTCAGTTGACGGTACGGAAAGGTGACGGTGCCAAACTTAATATCAAGAAGTTTTCGTGCTTGGGGTTAGGAGCATGGGAAGGGTTTGGTTTCCGGTATCTTTCAGTTGACGGTACGGAAAGGTGACAGTGCCAAACTTAATATCAAGAAGTTTTCGGGCTTGGGGTTAGGAGCATGGGAAGGATTTCGTTTCCGGTATCTTTCAGTTGAGGGTACGGAAAGGTGACGGTGCCAAACTTAATATCAAGAAGTTTTCGGGTTTGGGGTTAGGAGAATGGGAAGGGTTTCGTTTCCGGTATATTTCAGTTGACGGTACGGAAAGGTGACGGTGCCAAACTTAATATCAAGAAGTTTTTGGGCTTGGGGTTAGGAGAATGGGAAGGGTTTCGTTTCCGGTATACTTCAGTTGACGGTACGGAAAGGTGACGGTGCCAAACTTAATATCAAGAAGTTTTCGGGCTTGGGGTTAGGAGCATGGGAAGGGTTTCGTTTCCGGTATCTTTCAGTTGACGGTACGGAAAGGTGACGGTGCCAAACTTAATATCAAGAAGTTTTCGCGCATGGGGTTAGGAGCATGGGAAGGGTTTCGTTTCCGGTATCTTTCACTTGACGGTACGGAAAGTTGACGGTGCCAAACTTAATATCAAGAAGTTTTCGGGCTTGGGGTTAGGAGCATGGGAATGGTTTCGTTTCCGGTATCTTTCAGTTGACGGTACGTAAAGGTGACGATGTCAAAATTAATATCAAGAAGTTTTCGTGCTTGGGGTTAGGAGCATGTGAAGGGTTTCGTTTCCGGTATATTTCAGGTGACGGTACGGAAAGGTGACGGTGCCAAACTTAATATCAAGAAGTTTTCGTGCTTGGGGTTAGGAGCATGGGAAGGGTTTGGTTTCTGGTATATTTCATTTGACGGTACGGAAAGGTGACGGTGCCAAACTTAATATCAAGAAGTTTTCGGGCTTGGGGTTAGGAGCATGGGAAGGGTTTCGTTTCCGGTATCTTTCATTTGACGGTACGGAAAGGTGACGGTGCCAAACTTAATATCAAGAAGTTTTCGGCTTTGGGCTTAGGAGCATGGGAAGGGTTTCGTTTCAGGTATCTTTCAGTTGACGGTACGGAAAGGTTACGGTGCCAAACTTAATATCAAGAAGTTTTCGCGCATTGGGTTAGGAGCATGGGAAGCGTTTCGTTTCCGGTATCTTTCACTTGACGGTACGGAAAGTTGACGGTGCCAAACTTAATATCAAGAAGTTTTCGGGCTTGGGGTTAGGAGCATGGGAAGGGTTTCGTTTCCGGTATCTTTCAGGTGACGGTACGGAAAGGTGACGGTGCCAAACTTAATATCTACAAATTTTCCGGCTGGGGGACAGGAGTGTGGGAAGGGTTTCGTTTCCGGAATATTTCAGTTGACGGTACGTAAAGGTGACGATGTCAAAATTAATATCAAGAAGTTTTCGGGCTTGGGGTTAGGAGCATGGGAAGTGTTTCGTTTCCGGTATATTTCAGTTGACGGTACGGAAAGGTGACGGTGCCAAACTTAATATCAAGAAGTTTTCGGGCTTGGGGTTAGGAGCATGGGAAGGGTTCCGTTTCCGGTATCTTTCAGTTGACGGTACGGAAAGGTGACGTTTCCAAACTTAATATCAAGAAGTTTTCGGGCTTGGGGTTAGGAGCATGGGAAGGGTTTCGTTTCCGGTATCTTTCAGTTGACGGTACGGAAAGTTTACGGTGCCAAACTTAATATCAAGAAGTTTTCGCGCTTGGGGTTAGGAGCATGGGAAGGGTTTCGTTTCCGGTATCTTTCACTTGACGGTACGGAAAGTTGACGGTGCCAAACTTAATATCAAGAAGTTTTCGGGCTTGGGGTCAGGAGCATGGGAAGGGTTTCGTTTCCGGTATCTTTCAGTTGACGGTACGGAAAGGTGACGGTGCCAAACTTAATAACAAGTAGTTTTCGTGCTTGGGGTTAGGAGCATAGGAAGGGTTTGGTTTCCGGTATCTTTCAGTTGACGGTACGGAAAGGTGACGGTGCCAAACTTAATATCAAGAAGTTTTCGTGCTTGGGGTTAGGAGCATGGGAAGGGTTTCGTTTCCGGTATCTTTCAGTTGACGGTACGGAAAGGTTACGTGCCAAACTTAATATCAAGAAGTTATCGCGCTTGGGGTTAGGAGCATGGGAAGGGTTTCGTTTCCGGTATCTTTCAGTTGACGGTACGGAAAGTTTACAGTGCCAAACTTAATATCAAGAAGTTTTCGCGCTTGGGGTTAGGAGCATGGGAAGGGTTTCGTTTCCGGTATCTTTCAGATGACGGTACGGAGAGGTGACGGTGGCAAATTAATATCAACAAATTTTCCGACTGGGGGACAGGAGTTTGGGAAGGGTCTCGTTTACGGAATATTTCAGTTGACGGTACGTAAAGGTGACAATGTCAAAATTAATACCAAGAAGTTTTCGTGCTTGGGGTTAAAAGCATGGGAAGTGTTTCGTTTCCGGTATATTTCATTTGACGGTACGGAAAGGTGACGATGCCAAAATTAATATCAAGAAGTTTTCGGGCTTGGTGTTGGGAGCATGGGAAGGGTTTCGTTTCCGGTATCTTTAAGTTGACGGTACGGAAAGGTGACGGTGCCAAACTTAATATCAACAAATTTTCCGGCTTGGGGTTAGGAGCATGGGAAGTGTTTCGTTTCCGGTATCTTTCAGTTGACGGTACGTAAATGTGACGATGTCAAAATTAATATCAAGAAGTTTTCGTGCTTGGGGTTAGGAGCATGGGAAGGGTTTCGTTTCCCGTATTTTCAGTTGACGGTACGGAAAGGTGACGGTGCCAAACTTAATATCAAGAAGTTTTCGGGCTTGGGGTTAGGAGAATGGGAAGGGTTTCGTTTCCGGTATCTTTCACTTGACGGTACGGAAAGGTGACGGTGCCAAACTTAATATCAACAAATTTTCCGGCTGGGAGACTGGAGTTTGGGAAGGGTATCGTTTCCGGAATATTTCAGTTGACGGTACGTAAAGGTGACGATGTCAAAATTAATATCAAGAAGTTTTCGGGCTTGGGGTTAGGAGCATGGGAAGGATTTCGTTTCCGGGATCTTTCAGTTGACGGTACGGAAAGGTGACTGTGCGAAACTTAATATCAAGAAATTTTCGGGCTTGGGGTTAGGAGCATGGGAAGGGTTTCGTTTCCGGTATCTTTCAGTTGACCCTACGGAAAGGTGACGGTGCCAAACTTAATATCAAGAAGTTTTCGGGCTTGGAGTTTGGAGCATTTGAAGGGTTTCGTTTCCGGTATCTTTCAGGTGAAGGTACGGAAAGGTGACGGTGCCAAACTTAATATCAAGAAGTTTTCGGGCTTGGGGTTAGGAGAATGGGAAGGCTTTCGTTTCCGGTATCTTTCAGTTGACGGTACGGAAAGGTGACGGTGCCAAACTTAATATCAACAAATTTTCCGGCTGGGGGACAGGAGTTTGGGAAGGGTCTCGTTTCCGGAATATTTCAGTTGACGGTACGTAAAGGTTACGATGTCAAAATTGATATCAAGAAGTTTATGTGCTTGGGGTTAGGAGCATGGGAAGGGTTTCGTTTCCGGTATCTTTCAGTTGACGGTACGGAAAGGTGACGGTGCCAAACTTAATATCAAGAAGTTTTCGTGCTTGGGGTTAGGAGCATGGGAAGGGTCTCGTTTCCGGTATCTTTCAGTTGACGGTACGGAAAGGTGACGGTGCCAAACTTAATATCAATAAGTTTTCTTACTTGGGGTTAGGTGCATGGGAAGGGTTTCGTTTCCGGTATCTTTCAGTTGACGGTACGGAAAGGTGACGGTGCAAAACTTAATATCAAGAAGTTTTCGGGCTTGGGGTTGGGAGCATGGGAAAGGTTTCGTTTCCGGTATCTTTCAGTTGACGGTTCGGAAAGGTGACGGTGCCAAACTTAATATCAACAAATTTTCCGGCTTGGGATTAGGAGCATGGGAAGCGTTTCGTTTCCGGCATCTTTCAGTTGACGGTACGTAAAGGTGACGATGTCAAAATGATTATCAAGAAGTTTTCGTGCTTGGGGTTAGGAGCATGGGAAGGATTTCATTTCCGGTATCTTTCAGTTGACGGTACGGAAAGGTGACGGTGCCAAACTTAATATCAAGTAGTTTTCGTGCTTGGGGTTAGGAGCATGGGAAAGGTTTCGTTTCCGGTATCTTTCAGTTGACGGCACGGAAAGGTGACGGTTCGAAACATAATATCAACAAATTTTCCGGCTGGGAGACAGGAGTTTGAGAAGGGTCTCGTTTCCGGAATATTTCAGTTGAGGTACGTAAAGGTGACGATGTCAAAATTAATATCAAGAAATTTTCGTGCCTGGGGTTAGCAGCATGGGAAGGCTTTCGTTTCCGGTATCTTTCATTTGACGGTACGGAAACGTGACGGTGCAAAACTTAATATCAAGAAATTTTCGAGATTGGGGTGAGGAGCATGGGAAGGGTTTCGTTGCCGGAATATTTCAGATGACGGTACGTAAAGGTGACGGTGCCAAACTTAATATCAAGAAGTTTTCGGGCTTGGGGTTAGGAGCATGGGAAGGGTTTCGTTTCCGGTATCTTTCAGTTGACGGTACGGAAAGGTGACGGTGCCAAACTTAATATCAAGGAGTTTTCGGGCTTGGGGTTAGGAGAATGGGAAGGGTTTCGTTTCCGGTATCTTTCAGTTGACGGTACGTAAAGGTGACGGTGCAAAATTTAATATCAAGAAATTTTCGGGCTTGGGGTTGGAGCATGGGAAGGGTTTCGTTTCCGGTATCTTTCAGTTGACGGTACGGAAAGGTGACGGTGCCAAACTTAATATCAAGAAGTTTTCGTGCTTGGGGTTAGGAGCATTGGAAGGGTCTCGTTTACAGGATATTTCAGTTGACCGTACGGAAAGATGACGGTGCCAAACTTAATATCAAGAAGTTTTCGTGCTTGGGGTTTGGAGCATGGGAAGGGTTTAGTTTCCGGTATCTTTCAGTTGACGGTACGGAAAGTGACGGTGCCAAACTTAATATCAAGAAGTTTTCGGGCTTGGGGTTAGGAGCATGGGAAGGGTTTCGTTTCCGGTATCATTCAGTTGACGGTACGGAAAGGTGACGGTGCCAAACTTAATATCAAGAAATTTTCCGGCTGGGGGACAGGAGTTTGGGAAGGGTCTCGTTTCCGGAATATTTCAGTTGACTTTACGTAAAGGTGACGATGTCAAAATTAATATCAAGAAGTTTTCGGGCTTGGTGTTAGGAGCATGGGAAGTGTTTCGTTTCCGGTATCTTTCAGTTGGGGGTACGGAAAGGTGACGGTGCCAAACTTAATATCAAGAAGTTTTCGTGCTTGGGGTTAGGAGCATGGGAAGGGTTTCGTTTCCGGTATCTTTCAGTTGACGGTACGGAAAGGTGACGGTGCTAAACTTAATATCAACAAATTTTCCGGTTGGGGGACAGGAGTTTGGGAAAGGTCTTGTTTCAGGGATATTTCAGTTGACGGTACGTAAAGGTCTCGATGTCAAAATTAATATCAAGAAGTTTTCGTGCTTGGGGTTAGGAGCATGGGAAAGTTTTCGTTTCCAGTATCTTTCAGTTGACGGTACGGAAAGGTGACGGTGCCAAAATTGATATCAAGAAGTTTTCGGGCTTGGCGTTAGCAGCATGGGAAGGGTTTCGTTTCCGGTATCTTTCAGTTGACGGTACTGAAAGGTGACTGTGCCAAACTTAATATCAACAAATTTTCCGGCTGGGCGACAGGAGTTTGGGAAAGGTCTCGTTTCCGGAATATTTCAGTTGACGGTACGTAAAGGTGACGATGTCAAAATTAATATCAAGAAATTTTCGTGCTTGGGGTTAGCAGCATGGGAAAGGTTTCGTTTCCGATATCTTTCAGTTGACGTTACGGAAAGGTGACGGTGCCAAACTTAATATCACGAAGTTTTCGTGCTTGGGGTTAGGAGCATGGGAAGGGTCTCGTTTACAGGATATTTCAGTTGACGGTACGTAAAGGTGACGGTGCCAAACTTATTATCAACAAATTTTCCGGCTGGGGGACAGGAGTTTGGGAAGGGTCTCTTTTCCGGAATATTTCAGTTGACGGTACGTAAAGGTGACGATGTCAAAATTAATATCAAGAAGTTTTCGTGCTTGGGGTTAGGAGCATGGGAAGGGTTTCGTTTCCGTTATCTTTCAGTTGACGGTACGGAAAGGTGACGGTGCCAAACTTAATATCAAGAAGTTTTCGGGCTTGGGGTTAGGAGCATGTGAAGGGTTTCGTTTCCGGTATCTTTCAGTTGACGGTACGGAAAGGTGACGGTGCCAAACTTAATATCAACAAATTTTCCGTCTGGGCGACAGGAGTTTGGAAAAGGTCTCGTTTCCGGAATATTTCAGTTGACGGTACGTGAAGGTGATGATGTCAAAATTAATATCAAGAAATTTTCGTGCTTGGGGTTAGGAGCATGGGAAGGGTTTCGTTTCCGGTATCTTTCAGTTGACGGTACGGAAAGGTGACGGTGCCAAACTTAATATAAAGAAGTTTTCGTGCTTGGGATTAGGAGCATGGGAAGGGTTTCGTTTCCGGTATTTTTCAGTTGACGGTACGGAAAGGTGACGGTGCCAAACTTAATATCAAGAAGTTTTCGTGTTTGGGGTTTGGAGCATCGGAAGGGTTTAGTTTCCGGTATCTTTCAGTTGACGTTTCGGAAAGGTGACGGTGCCAAACTTAATATCAAGAAGTTTTCGTGCTTGGGGTTAGGAGCATGGGAAGGGTTTGGTTTCCGGTATCATTCAGTTGACGGTACGGAAAGGTGACGGTGCCAAACTTAATATCAACAAATTTTCCGGCTGGAGGAAAGGAGTTTGGGACGGGTCTCGTTTCCGGAATAATTCAGTTGACTTTACGTAAAGGTGATGATGTCAAAATTAATATCAAGAAGTTTTCGTGCTTGGTGTTAGGAGCATGGGAAGGGTTTCGTTCCGGTATCTTTCAGTTGACGGTACGGAAAGGTGACGGTGCCAAACTTAATATCAAGAAGTTTTCGTGCTTGGGGTTAGGAGCATGGGAAGGGTCACGTTTCCTGGATATTTCAGTTGACGGTACGGAAAGGTGACGGTGCCAAACTTAATATCAAGAAGTTTTCGTGTTTGGGGTTTGGAGCATCGGAAGGGTTTAGTTTCCGGTATCTTTCAGTTGACGGTACGGAAAGGTGACGGTGCCAAACTTAATATCAACAAATTTTCCGGCTGGGGGACAGGAGTTTGGGAAGGGTCTCGTTTCCGGAATATTTCAGTTGACGGTACGGAAAGGTGACGATGTCAAAATTAATATCAAGAAGTTTTCGTGCCTGGGTTTAGGAGCATGGGAAGGGTTTCGTTTACAGTATATTTCAGTTGACGGTACGGAAAGGTGACGGTGCCAAACTTCATATCAAGAATGCTTCGTGCTTGGTGTTAGGAGCATGGGAAGGGTTTCGTTTCCGGTATCTTTCAGTTGACGGTACGGAAAGGTGACGGTGCCGAACTTAATATCAATTAGTTTTCGTGCTTGAGTTTAGGAGCATGGGAAGGGTTTCGTTTCCGGTATCTTTCAGTTGACGGTACGGAAAGGTGACGGTGCCAAACTTAATATCAAGAAGTTTGCGTGCTTGGGGTTAGTAGCATGGGAAGGGTCTCGTTTCCGGAATATTTCAGTTGACTTTACGTAAAGGTGACGATGTCAAAATTAATATCAAGAAGTTTTCGTGCTTGGGGTTAGGAGCATGGGAAGGGTTTCGTTTCCGGTATCTTTCAGTTGACGGTACGGAAAGGTGACGGTGCCAAACTTAATATAAAGAAGTTTTCGTGCTTGGGATTAGGAGCATGGGAAGGGTTTCGTTTCCGGTATTTTTCAGTTGACGGTACGGAAAGGTGACGGTGCCAAACTTAATATCAAGAAGTTTTCGTGTTTGGGGTTTGGAGCATCGGAAGGGTTTAGTTTCCGGTATCTTTCAGTTGACGGTTCGGAAAGGTGACGGTGCCAAACTTAATATCAAGAAGTTTTCGTGCTTGGGGTTAGGAGCATGGGAAGGGTTTGGTTTCCGGTATCATTCAGTTGACGGTACGGAAAGGTGACGGTGCCAAACTTAATATCAACAAATTTTCCGGCTGGAGGAAAGGAGTTTGGGACGGGTCTCGTTTCCGGAATAATTCAGTTGACTTTACGTAAAGGTGATGATGTCAAAATTAATATCAAGAAGTTTTCGTGCTTGGTGTTAGGAGCATGGGAAGGGTTTCGTTTCCGGTATCTTTCAGTTGACGGTACGGAAAGGTGACGGTGCCAAACTTAATATCAAGAAGTTTTCGTGCTTGGGGTTAGGAGCATGGGAAGGGTCACGTTTCCTGGATATTTCAGTTGACGGTACGGAAAGGTGACGGTGCCAAACTTAATATCAAGAAGTTTTCGTGTTTGGGGTTTGGAGCATCGGAAGGGTTTAGTTTCCGGTATCTTTCAGTTGACGGTACGGAAAGGTGACGGTGCCAAACTTAATATCAACAAATTTTCCGGCTGGGGGACAGGAGTTTGGGAAGGGTCTCGTTTCCGGAATATTTCAGTTGACGGTACGGAAAGGTGACGATGTCAAAATTAATATCAAGAAGTTTTCGTGCCTGGGTTTAGGAGCATGGGAAGGGTTTCGTTTACAGTATATTTCAGTTGACGGTACGGAAAGGTGACGGTGCCAAACTTCATATCAAGAATGCTTCGTGCTTGGTGTTAGGAGCATGGGAAGGGTTTCGTTTCCGGTATCTTTCAGTTGACGGTACGGAAAGGTGACGGTGCCGAACTTAATATCAATTAGTTTTCGTGCTTGAGTTTAGGAGCATGGGAAGGGTTTCGTTTCCGGTATCTTTCAGTTGACGGTACGGAAAGGTGACGGTGCCAAACTTAATATCAAGAAGTTTGCGTGCTTGGGGTTAGTAGCATGGGAAGGGTCTCGTTTCCGGAATATTTCAGTTGACTTTACGTAAAGGTGACGATGTCAAAATTAATATCAAGAAGTTTTCGTGCTTGGGGTTAGGAGCATGGGAAGGGTTTCGTTTCCGGTATCTTTCAGTTTACGGTACGGAAAGGTGACGGTGCCAAATTTAATATCAAGAAGTTTTCGGGCTTTGGGTTAGGAGCATGGGAAGGGTTTCGTTTCCGGTATCTTTCAGTTGACGGTACGGAAAGGTGACGGTGCTAAACTTAATATCAACAAATTTTCTGGCTGGGGGACAGGAGTTTGGGAAGGGTCTTGTTTCAGGAATATTTCAGTTGACTGTACGTAAAGGTGACGGTGCCAAACTTAATATCAAAAAGTTTTCGTGCTTGGGGTTAGGAGAATGGGAAGGGTTTGGTTTCCCGTATCTTTCAGTTGACGGTACGTAAAGGTGACGATGTCAAAATTAATATCAAGAAGTTTTCGTGCTTGGGGTTAGGAGCATGGGAAGGGTTTCGTTTCCAGTATCTTTCAGTTGACGGTACGGAAAGGTGACGGTGCCAAACTTAATATCAAGAAGTTTTCGTGCTTGGGGTTAGGAGCATGGGAAGGGTTTCGTTTCCGGTATCTTTCAATTGACGGTACGGAAAGGTGACGGTGCCAAACTTAATATCAAGAAGTTTTCGGGCTTGGGGTTAGGAGCATGGGAAGGGTTTCGTTTCCGGTATCTTTCAGTTGACGGTACGGAAAAGTGACGGTGCCAAACTTAATATCAAGAACTTTTCGTGCTTGGGGTTAGGAGCATGGGAAGGGTTTCGTATCCGGTATCTTTCAGTTGACGGTACGTAAAGTTGACGGTGCCAAACTAATTATCAAGAAGTTTTCGTGCTTGTGGTTAGGAGCATGGGAAGGGTTTCGTTTCCGGTATCATTCAGTTGACGGTACGCAAAGGTGACGGTGCCAAACTTAATATCAAGAAGTTTTCGGGCTTGGGGTTAGGAGCATGGGAAGGGTTTCGTTTCCGGTATCTTTCAGTTTACGGTACGGTAAGGTGACGGTGCCAAACTTAATATCAAGAAGTTGTCGTGCTTGGGGTTAGGAGCATAGGAAAGGTTTCGTTTCCGGTATCTTTCAGTTGACGTTACGTAAAGGTGACGGTGCCAAACTTAATATCAAGAAGTTTTCGGGCTTGGGGTTAGGAGCATGGGAAGGGTTTGGTTTCCGGTATCTTTCAGTTGACGGTACGGAAAGGTGACGGTGCCAAACTTAATAACAAGAAGTTTTCGTGCTTGGGGTTAGGAGCATGGGAAGGGTTTCGTTTCCGGTATCTTTCAGTTGACGGTACGTAAAGGTGACGATGTCAAAATTAATATCAAGAAGTTTTCGTGCTTGGGGTTAGGTGCATGGGAAGGGTTTCGTTTCCAGTATATTTCAGTTGACGGTACGGAAAGGTGACGGTGCCAAACTTAATATCAAGAAGTTTTCGGGCTTGGGGTTAGGAGCATGGGAAGGGTTTCGTTTCCGGTATCCTTCAGTTGACGGTACGGAAAGGTGACGGTGCCAAACTTAATATCAAGAAGTTTTCGGGCTTGGGTTTAGGAGCATGGGAAGGGTTTCGTTTCTGGTATCTTTCAATTGACGGTACGGAAAGTTGACGATGTCAAAATTAATATCAAGAAGTTTTCGTGCTTGGGGTTAGGAGCATGGGAAGGGTTTCGTTTCCGGTATTTTTCAGTTGACGGTACGGAAAAGTGACGGTGCCAAACTTAATATCAAGAAGTTTTCGTGCTTGGGGTTAGGAGCATGGGAAGGGTTTCGTTTCCGGTATCTTTCAGTTGACGGTACGGAAAGGTGACGGTGACAAACTAAACATCAAGAAGTTTTCGTGCTTGGGGTTAGGAGCATGGGAAGGGTTTCGTTTCCGGTATCTTTCAGTTGACGGTACGGAAAGGTGACGGTGACAAACTTAATATCAAGAAGTTTTCGTGCTTGGGGTTAGGAGCATGGGAAGGGTTTCGTTTCCGGTATCTTTCAGTTGACGGTACGGAAAGGTGACGGTGCCAAACTTAATATCAAGAAGTTTTCGGGCTTGGGGTTAGGAGCATGGGAAGGGTTTCGTTTCCGGTATCTTTCAGTTGACGGTACGGAAAGGTGACGGTGCCAAACTTAATATCAAGAAGTTTTCGTGCTTGGGGTTAGGAGCATGGGAAGGGTTTCGTTTCCGGTATCTTTCAGTTGACGGTACGGAAAGGTGACGGTGCCAAACTTAATATCAAGAAGTTTTCGTGCTTGAGGTTAGGAGCATGGGAAGGGTTTCGTTTCCGGTATCTTTCATTTTACGGTACGGTAAGGTGACGGTGCCAAACTTAATATCAAGAAGTTGTCGTGCTTGGGGTTAGGAGCATAGGAAAGGTTTCGTTTCCGGTATCTTTCAGTTGACGTTACGTAAAGGTGACGGTGCCAAACTTAATATCAACAACTTTTCCGGCTGGGGGACAGGAGTTTGGGAAGGGTCTCGTCTCCGGAATATTTAAGTTGACGGTACATAAAGGAGACGGTGCCAAACATAATATCAAGAACTTTTTGGGCTTGGGTTTAGGAGCATGGGAAGTGTTTCGTTTCCGGGATCTTTCAGTTGACGGTACGTATAGGTGACGGTGCCAAAATTAATATCAACAACTTTTCCGGCTGGGGGACAGGAGTTTGGGAAGGGTCTCCTTTCCGGAATATTTCAGTTGACGGTACGTAAAGGTGACGGTGCCAAACTTAATATCAACAACTTTTGCGGATGGGGGCAGGAGCATGGGAAGTGTTTAGTTTCCGGGATCTTCCAGTTGACGGTACGTAAAGGTGACGGTGCCAAACATAATATCAAGAAGTTTTCGGGCTTGGGGTTAGGAGCATGGGAAGGGTTTCGTTTCCGGTATCTTTCAGGTGACGTTACGGAAAGGTGACGATGTCAAAATTAATATCAAGAAGTTTTCGTGCTTGGGGTTAGGAGCATGGGAGGGTTTCGTTTCCAGAATCTATCAGTTGACGGTACGTAAATGTGACGGTGCGAAACTTAATATCAAGAAGTTTTCGTGCTTGTGGTTAGGAGTATGGGAAGTGTCTCGTTTCCGGAATCTTTCAGTTGACGGTACGTAAAGGTGACGGTGTCAAACTTAATATCAACAATTTTCCGGCTGGGGGACAGGATTTTGTGAAGGGTCTCCTTTCCGGAATATTTCAGTTTACGGTACGTAAAGGTGACGGTGCCAAAATTAATATCAAGAATTTTTCGGGCTTGGGGTTAGGAGCATGGGAAGAGTTTCGTTTCCGGGATCTTTCAGTTAACGGTACGTAAAGGTGACGGTGCCAAACTTAATATCAAGAAGTTTACGCGCTTGGGGTTAGGAGCATGGGAAGGGTTTGGTTTCCGGTGTCTTTCAGTTGACGGTACGTAAAGATGACGGTGCCAAACTTCATATCAACAACTTTTCCGGCTGGGGGACAGGTGTTTGGGAAGGGTCTCGTTTCCGGAATATTTCATTTGACGGTACGTAAAGGTGACGGTGCCAAACTTAATATCAAGAAGTTTTCGTGCTTGGGGTTAGGAGCATGGGAAGGGTTTCGTTTCCAGTATCTTTCAGTTGACGGTACGGAAAGGTGACGGTGCCAAACTTAATATCAAGAAGTTTTCGTGCTTGGGGTTAGGAGCATGGGAAGGGTTTCGTTTCCGGTATCTTTCAATTGACGGTACGGAAAGGTGACGGTGCCAAACTTAATATCAAGAAGTTTTCGGGCTTGGGGTTAGGAGCATGGGAAGGGTTTCGTTTCCGGTATCTTTCAGTTGACGGTACGGAAAAGTGACGGTGCCAAACTTAATATCAAGAAGTTTTCGTGCTTGGGGTTAGGAGCATGGGAAGGGTTTCGTATCCGGTATCTTTCAGTTGACGGTACGTAAAGTTGACGGTGCCAAACTAATTATCAAGAAGTTTTCGTGCTTGTGGTTAGGAGCATGGGAAGGGTTTCGTTTCCGGTATCATTCAGTTGACGGTACGCAAAGGTGACGGTGCCAAACTTAATATCAAGAAGTTTTCGGGTTTGGGGTTAGGAGCATGGGAAGGGTTTCGTTTCCGGTATCTTTCAGTTTACGGTACGGTAAGGTGACGGTGCCAAACTTAATATCAAGAAGTTGTCGTGCTTGGGGTTAGGAGCATAGGAAAGGTTTCGTTTCCGGTATCTTTCAGTTGACGTTACGTAAAGGTGACGGTGCCAAACTTAATATCAAGAAGTTTTCGGGCTTGGGGTTAGGAGCATGGGAAGGGTTTGGTTTCCGGTATCTTTCAGTTGACGGTACGGAAAGGTGACGGTGCCAAACTTAATAACAAGAAGTTTTCGTGCTTGGGGTTAGGAGCATGGGAAGGGTTTCGTTTCCGGTATCTTTCAGTTGACGGTACGTAAAGGTGACGATGTCAAAATTAATATCAAGAAGTTTTCGTGCTTGGGGTTAGGTGCATGGGAAGGGTTTCGTTTCCAGTATATTTCAGTTGACGGTACGGAAAGGTGACGGTGCCAAACTTAATATCAAGAAGTTTTCGGGCTTGGGGTTAGGAGCATGGGAAGGGTTTCGTTTCCGGTATCCTTCAGTTGACGGTACGGAAAGGTGACGGTGCCAAACTTAATATCAAGAAGTTTTCGGGCTTGGGTTTAGGAGCATGGGAAGGGTTTCGTTTCTGGTATCTTTCAATTGACGGTACGGAAAGTTGACGATGTCAAAATTAATATCAAGAAGTTTTCGTGCTTGGGGTTAGGAGCATGGGAAGGGTTTCGTTTCCGGTATTTTTCAGTTGACGGTACGGAAAAGTGACGGTGCCAAACTTAATATCAAGAAGTTTTCGTGCTTGGGGTTAGGAGCATGGGAAGGGTTTCGTTTCCGGTATCTTTCAGTTGACGGTACGGAAAGGTGACGGTGACAAACTAAACATCAAGAAGTTTTCGTGCTTGGGGTTAGGAGCATGGGAAGGGTTTCGTTTCCGGTATCTTTCAGGTGACGGTACGGAAAGGTGACGATGTCAAAATTAATATCAAGAAGTTTTCGTGCTTGGGGTTGGGAGCATGGGAAGGGTTTCGTTTCCGGTATCTTTCAGGTGACGGTACGGAAAGGTGACGTTGCCAAAATTAATATCAAGAAGTTTTCGGGCTTGGGGTTAGGAGCATGGGAAGGGTTTCGTTTCCGGTATCTTTCAGTTGACGGTACGGAAAGGTGACAGGTGACAAACTTAATATCAAGAAGTTTTCGTGCTTGGGGTTAGGGGCATGGGAAGGGTTTCGTTTCCGGTATCTTTCAGTTGACGGTACGGAAAGGTGACAGTGCCAAACTTAATATCAAGAAGTTTTCGTGCTTGGGGTTAGGAGCATGGGAAGGGTTTCGTTTCCGGTATCTTTCAGTTGACGGTACGGAAAGGTGACGGTGCCAAACTTAATATCAAGAAGTTTTCGGGCTTGGGGTTAGGAGCATGGGAAGGGTTTCGTTTCCGGTATCTTTCAGTTGACGGTACGGAAAGGTGACGGTGCCAAACTTAATATCAAGAAGTTTTCGTGCTTGGGGTTAGGAGCATGGGAAGGGTTTCGTTTCCGGTATCTTTCAGTTGACGGTACGGAAAGGTGACGGTGCCAAACTTAATATCAAGAAGTTTTCGTGCTTGAGGTTAGGAGCATGGGAAGGGTTTCGTTTCCGGTATCTTTCATTTTACGGTACGGTAAGGTGACGGTGCCAAACTTAATATCAAGAAGTTGTCGTGCTTGGGGTTAGGAGCATAGGAAAGGTTTCGTTTCCGGTATCTTTCAGTTGACGTTACGTAAAGGTGACGGTGCCAAACTTAATATCAACAACTTTTCCGGCTGGGGGACAGGAGTTTGGGAAGGGTCTCGTCTCCGGAATATTTAAGTTGACGGTACATAAAGGAGACGGTGCCAAACATAATATCAAGAACTTTTTGGGCTTGGGTTTAGGAGCATGGGAAGTGTTTCGTTTCCGGGATCTTTCAGTTGACGGTACGTATAGGTGACGGTGCCAAAATTAATATCAACAACTTTTCCGGCTGGGGGACAGGAGTTTGGGAAGGGTCTCCTTTCCGGAATATTTCAGTTGACGGTACGTAAAGGTGACCGTGCCAAACTTAATATCAACAACTTTTGCGGATGGGGGCAGGAGCATGGGAAGTGTTTAGTTTCCGGGATCTTCCAGTTGACGGTACGTAAAGGTGACGGTGCCAAACATAATATCAAGAAGTTTTCGGGCTTGGGGTTAGGAGCATGGGAAGGGTTTCGTTTCCGGTATCTTTCAGGTGACGTTACGGAAAGGTGACGATGTCAAAATTAATATCAAGAAGTTTTCGTGCTTGGGGTTAGGAGCATGGGAGGGGTTTCGTTTCCAGAATCTATCAGTTGACGGTACGTAAATGTGACGGTGCGAAACTTAATATCAAGAAGTTTTCGTGCTTGTGGTTAGGAGCATGGGAAGTGTCTCGTTTCCGGAATCTTTCAGTTGACGGTACGTAAAGGTGACGGGGTCAAACTTAATATCAACAATTTTCCGGCTGGGGGAGAGGATTTTGTGAAGGGTCTCCTTTCCGGAATATTTCAGTTTACGGTACGTAAAGGTGACGGTGCCAAAATTAATATCAAGAATTTTTCGGGCTTGGGGTTAGGAGCATGGGAAGAGTTTCGTTTCCGGGATCTTTCAGTTAACGGTACGTAAAGGTGACGGTGCCAAACTTAATATCAAGAAGTTTACGCGCTTGGGGTTAGGAGCATGGGAAGGGTTTGGTTTCCGGTGTCTTTCAGTTGACGGTACGTAAAGATGACGGTGCCAAACTTCATATCAACAACTTTTCCGGCTGGGGGACAGGTGTTTGGGAATGGTCTCGTTTCCGGAATATTTCATTTGACGGTACGTAAAGGTGACGGTGCCAAACTTAATATCAAGAAGTTTTCCGGCTTGGGGTTAGGAGCATGGGAAGGGTTTCGTTTCCGGTATCTTTCAGTTGACGGTACGTAATGGTGACGTTGGTAATCTTAATATCAAGAAGTTTTCGGGCTTTGGGTTAGGAGCATGGGAAGGGTTTCGTTTCCGGGATCTTTCAGTTGACGTTACGTAAAGGTGACGGTGCCAAACTTAATATCAACAACTTTTCCGGCTGGGGGACAGGAGTTTGGGAAGGGTCTCGTCTCCGGAATATTTAAGTTGACGGTACGTAAAGGAGACGGTGCCAAACATAATATCAAGAACTTTTCGGGCTTGGGTTTAGGAGCATGGGAAGTGTTTCGTTTCCGGGATCTTTCAGTTGACGGTACGTATAGGTGACGGTGCCAAAATTAATATCAACAACTTTTCCGGCTGGGGGACAGGAGTTTGGGAAGGGTCTCCTTTCCGGAATATTTCAGTTGACGGTACGTAAAGGTGACGGTGCCAAACTTAATATCAACAACTTTTGCGGATGGGGGTAGGAGCATGGGAAGTGTTTAGTTTCCGGGATCTTCCAGTTGACGGTACGTAAAGGTGACGGTGCCAAACATAATATCAAGAAGTTTTCGGGCTTGGGGTTAGGAGCATGCGAAGGGTTTCGTTTCCGGGATCTTTCATTTGACGGTACGTAAAGGTGACTGTGCCAAACTTAATATCAAGAAGTTTTCGGTCTTGCGGTTAGGAGTATGGGAAGGGCTTCGTTTCCGTGATCTTTCAGTTGACGGTACGTAAAGGTGACGGTGCCAAACTTAATATCAACAACTTTTCCGGCTGGGGGACAGGTGTTTGGGAAGGGTCGCGTTTCCGGAATATTTCAGTTGACGGTACGTAAAAGGTGACGGTGCCAAACTTAATATCAAGAACTTATCGGGCTTGGGGTTAGGAGCATGGGAAGGGTTTCGTTACCGGAATCTTTCAGTTGACGGTACTTAAAGGTGACGGTGCCAAACTTAATATCAAGAAGTTTGCGGGCTTGTAGTTAGGAGCATGTGAAGGGTCTCGTTTCCGGAATCTTTCAGTTGACGGTACGTAAAGGTGACGTTGTCAAACATAACATCAACAACTTTTACGGCTGGGGGACAGGATTTTGGGAAGGGTCTCCTTTCCGGAATATTTCAGTTGACGGTACGGAAAGGTGACGGTGCCAAAATTAATAGCAAGAAGTTTTCGGGCTTGGGGTTAGGAGCATGTGAAGGGTTTCGTTTCCGGGATCTTTCAGTTGACGGTACGTAAAGGTGACGGTGCCAAACTTAATATCAAGTAGTTTTCGGGCTTGGGGTTAGGAGCATGGGAAGGGTTTCGTTTCCGGGATCTTTCAATTGACGGTACGTAAAGGTGACGGTGCCAAACTTAATATCAACAAATTTTCCGGCTGGGGGACAGGAGTTTGTGAAGAGTCTCGTTTCAGGAATATTTCAGTTGACGGTACGTAAAGGTGACGGTGCCAAACTTAATATCAAGAAGTTTTCGGGTTTGGGGTTAGGAGCATGGGAAGGGTCTCCTTTCCGTAATATTTAGTTGAAGGTATGTAAAGGTGACGGTGCCAAACTTAATATCAAGATGTTTTCGGGCTTGGGGTTAGGAGCATGGGAAGGGTTTCGTTTCCGGGATCTTTCAGTTGACGTTACGTAAAGGTGACGGTGCCAAACTTAATATCAACAACATTTCCGGCTGGGGGACAGGAGTTTGGGAAGGGTCTCGTCTCCGGAATATTTAAGTTGACGGTACGTAAAGGAGACGGTGCCAAACATAATATCAAGAACTTTTCGGGCTTGGGTTTAGGAGCATGGGAAGTGTTTCGTTTCCGGGATCTTTCAGTTGACGGTACGTATAGGTGACGGTGCCAAAATTAATATCAACAACTTTTCCGGCTGGGGGACAGGAGTTTGGGAAGGGTCTCCTTTCCGGAATATTTCAGTTGACGGTACGTAAAGGTGACGGTGCCAAACTTAATATCAACAACTTTTGCGGATGGGGGCAGGAGCATGGGAAGTGTTTAGTTTCCGGGATCTTCCAGTTGACGGTACGTAAAGGTGACGGTGCCAAACATAATATCAAGAAGTTTTCGGGCTTGGGGTTAGGAGCATGGGAAGGGTTTCGTTTCCGGTATCTTTCAGGTGACGTTACGGAAAGGTGACGATGTCAAAATTAATATCAAGAAGTTTTCGTGCTTGGGGTTGGGAGCATGGGAAGGGTTTCGTTTCCGGTATCTTTCAGGTGACGGTACGGAAAGGTGACGTTGCCAAACTTAATATCAAGAAGTTTTCGGGCTTGGGGTTAGGAGCATGGGAAGGGTTTCGTTTCCGGTATCTTTCACTTGACGATACGGAAAGGTGACGGTGACAAACTTAATATCAAGAAGTTTTCGTGCTTGGGGTTAGGGGCATGGGAAGGGTTTCGTTTCCGGTATCTTTCAGTTGACGGTACGGAAAGGTGACGGTGCCAAACTTAATATCAAGAAGTTTTCGTGCTTGGGGTTAGGAGCATGGGAAGGGTTTCGTTTCCAGAATCTATCAGTTGACGGTACGTAAATGTGACGGTGCGAAACTTAATATCAAGAAGTTTTCGTGGTTGTGGTTAGGAGCATGGGAAGTGTCTCGTTTCCGGAATCTTTCAGTTGACGGTACGTAAAGGTGACGGTGTCAAAATTAATATCAACAATTTTCCGGCTGGGGGACAGGATTTTGTGAAGGGTCTCCTTTCCGGAATATTTCAGTTTACGGTACGTAAAGGTGACGGTGCCAAAATCAATATCAAGAATTTTTCGGGCTTGGGGTTAGGAGCATGGGAAGAGTTTCGTTTCCGGGATCTTTCAGTTAACGGTACGTAAAGGTGACGGTGCCAAACTTAATATCAAGAAGTTTACGCGCTTGGGGTTAGGAGCATGGGAAGGGTTTGGTTTCCGGTGTCTTTCAGTTGACGGTACGTAAAGGTGACGCTGCCAAACTTCATATCAACAACTTTTCCGGCTGGGGGACAGGTGTTTGGGAAGGGTCTCGTTTCCGGAATATTTCATTTGACGGTACGTAAAGGTGACGGTGCCAAACTTAATATCAAGAAGTTTTCGGGCTTGGGGTTAGGAGCATGGGAAGGGTTTCGTTTCCGGGATCTTTCAGTTGACGGTACGTAATGGTGACGTTGGTAATCTTAATATCAAGAAGTTTTCGGGCTTTGGGTTAGGAGCATGGGAAGGGTTTCGTTTCCGGGATCTTTCAGTTGACGTTACGTAAAGGTGACGGTGCCAAACTTAATATCAACAACTTTTCCGGCTGGGGGACAGGAGTTTGGGAAGGGTCTCGTCTCCGGAATATTTAAGTTGACGGTACGTAAAGGAGACGGTGCCAAACATAATATCAAGAACTTTTCGGGCTTGGGTTTAGGAGCATGGGAAGTGTTTCGTTTCCGGGATCTTTCAGTTGACGGTACGTATAGGTGACGGTGCCAAAATTAATATCAACAACTTTTCCGGCTGGGGGACAGGAGTTTGGGAAGGGTCTCCTTTCCGGAATATTTCAGTTGACGGTACGTAAAGGTGACGGTGCCAAACTTAATATCAACAACTTTTGCGGATGGGGGCAGGAGCATGGGAAGTGTTTAGTTTCCGGGATCTTCCATTTGACGGTACGTAAAGGTGACGGTGCCAAACATAATATCAAGAAGTTTTCGGGCTTGGGGTTAGGAGCATGCGAAGGGTTTCGTTTCCGGGATCTTTCATTTGACGGTACGTAAAGGTGACGGTGCCAAACTTAATATCAACAACTTTTCCGGCTGGGGACAGGAGTTTGGGTAGGGTCTCGTTTCCGGAATATTTCAGTTGTCGGTACGTAATGGTGACGGTGCCAAACTTAATATCAAGAAGTTTTCGGGCTTGGGTTAGGAGCATGGGAAGGGTTTCGTTTCCGGGATCTTTCAGTTGACGGTACGTAAAGGTGACGGTGCCAAACTTAATATCAAGAAGTTTTCGGGCTTGGGTTTAGGTGCATGGGAAGGGTTTCGTTTCCGGGATCTTTCAGTTGACGGTACGTAAAGGTGACGGTGCCAAACTTAATATCAAGTAGTTTTCGGGCTTGGGGTTAGGAGCATGGGAAGGGTTTCGTTTCCGGGATCTTTCAATTGACGGTACGTAAAGGTGACGGTGCCAAACTTAATATCAACAAATTTTCCGGCTGGGGGACAGGAGTTTGTGAAGAGTCTCGTTTCAGGAATATTTCAGTTGACGGTACGTAAAGGTGACGGTGCCAAACTTAATATCAAGAAGTTTTCTTGTTTGGGGTTAGGAGCATGGGAAGGGTCTCCTTTCCTTAATATTTAGTTGAAGGTATGTAAAGGTGACGGTGCCAAACTTAATATCAAGATGTTTTCGGGCTTGGGGTTAGGAGCATGGGAAGGGTTTCGTTTCCGTGATCTTTCAGTTGACGGTACGTAATGGTGACGGTGCCAAACTTAATATCAAAAACTTTTCCGGCTGGGGGACAGGAGTTCGGGAAGAGTCTCGTTTCCGGAATATTTCAGTTGACGGTACGTAATGTGACGGTGCCAAACTTAATATCAAGAAGTTTACGGGCTTGGGGTTAGGAGCATTGGAAGGGTTCCGTGTCCGGGATCTTTCAGTTGACGGTATATAAACGTGACTGTGATAAACTTAATATCAAGAAGTTTTCGGGCTTGGGGTTAGGAGCATGGGAAGGGTTTCGTTTCCGTGATCTTTCAGTTGACGGTACGTAAAGGTGACGGTGCCAAACTTAATATCAACAACTTTTCCAGCTGGGGGACAGGAGTTTTTGAAGGGTCTCGTTTCCGGAATATTTCAGTTGACGGTACGTAAAAGTGACGGTGCCAAACTTAATATGAAGAAGTTTCCGGCCTGGGGTTAGGAGCATGGGAAGGGTTTCGTTTCCGGGATTTTTCAGTTGACGGTACGTAAAGGTGACGGTGCCAAACTTAATATCAAGAAGTTTACGGACTTGGGGTTAGGAGCATTGGAATGGTTCCGTTTCCGGGATCTTTCAGTTGAAGGTACATAGACGTGACTGTGCTAAACTTAATATCAAGAAGTTTTCGGGCTTGGGGTTAGGAGCATGGGAAGGGTTTCGTTTCCGGGATCTTTCAGTTGACGGTACGTGAAGGTGACGGTGCCAAACTTAATATCAACAACTTTTCCAGCTGGGGGACAGGAGTTTTTGAAGGTTCTCGTTTCCGGAAAATTTCAGTTGACGGTACGTAAAAGTGACAGTGTCAAATTTAATATCAAGACGTCTTCGGGCTTGGGGTTAGGAGCATGGGAAGCGTCTCGTTTCCGGGATCTTTCACTTGACGGTACGGAAAGGTGACGGTGCCAAACATAATATCAACAAATTTTCGGGCT
This sequence comes from Ascarosepion bandense, assembly GCA_037127315.1. Taxonomy (NCBI): domain Eukaryota; kingdom Metazoa; phylum Mollusca; class Cephalopoda; order Sepiida; family Sepiidae; genus Ascarosepion; species Ascarosepion bandense. Next base: position 77,255 of record JBBBDQ010001447.1, read on the forward strand.
CGGGGTTAGGAGCAAGCGAAGGGACTCGTTTCCGGTAACTTTCCCTTGACGTTACGTAAAGGTGCCGGTGCCAAGCTTAATTTTAACAAGTTTTCGGGCTTGTGGTTAGGAGTATGGGAAGGGTCTCGTCTCCGGTATCTTTCAGTTGACGGTACGTAAAGGTGACGTTGCCAAACTTAACATTAACAAAGATTCCTGCTGGGGGATAGGAGCATGGGAAGGGTCTCGTTTCCGGAATATTTCAGTTGACGGTACGTAAAGGTGACGGGGCCAAACTTAATATCAAGAAGTTTTCGGGCTTGGTGTTAGGATCATGGGAAGGGCCTCATTTCCGGGATCTATCAGTTGACGGTACGTAAAGGTGACGGTGCCAAACTTAATATAAACAAATTGTCCGGCTGGGGGTTAGGAGCATGGGCAGGGTCTCGTTTTAGGAATATTTCAGTTGACGGTACGTAAAGGTGACGGTGCCAAACTTAATATCAAGAAGTTTTCGGGCTTGGGGTTAGGAGCATGGGAAGGTCTCGTTTCCGGGATATTTCCCTTGACGGTACGTAAAGGTGACGGTGCCAAACTTAATATCAACAAATTATCCGGCTGGGGTATAGGAGCATGGGAAGGGTCTCCTTTACGGAATATTTCCGTTGACGGTACGTAAAGGTGACGGTGCCAAACTTAATATCAAAAAGTTTTCGGGCTTGGGTTTAGGAGCATGGGAAGCGTATCGTTTCCGGGATCTATCAGTTGACGGTATGTAAAGGTGACGGTGCCAAAATTGATATCAACAAGTTTTCGGTTAGGCGCATGGGAAGGGTCTCGTTTCCTGGATCTTTCCATTGACGGTACGTAAAGGTGACGGTGCCAAACTTAATATCAACAACTTTTCCGGCTGGGGACAGGAGTTTGGGTAGGGTCTCGTTTCCGGAATATTTCAGTTGTCGGTACGTAATGGTGACGGTGCCAAACTTAATATCAAGAAGTTTTCGGGCTTGGGTTAGGAGCATGGGAAGGGTTTCGTTTCCGGTATCTTTCAGTTGACGGTACGTAAAGGTGACGGTGCCAAACTTAATATCAAGAAGTTTTCGGGCTTGGGTTTAGGTGCATGGGAAGGGTTTCGTTTCCGGGATCTTTCAGTTGACGGTACGTAAAGGTGACGGTGCCAAACTTAATATCAAGTAGTTTTCGGGCTTGGGGTTAGGAGCATGGGAAGGGTTTCGTTTCCGGGATCTTTCAATTGACGGTACGTAAAGGTGACGGTGCCAAACTTAATATCAACAAATTTTCCGGCTGGGGGACAGGAGTTTGTGAAGAGTCTCGTTTCAGGAATATTTCAGTTGACGGTACGTAAAGGTGACGGTGCCAAACTTAATATCAAGAAGTTTTCTTGTTTGGGGTTAGGAGCATGGGAAGGGTCTCCTTTCCGTAATATTTAGTTGAAGGTATGTAAAGGTGACGGTGCCAAACTTAATATCAAGATGTTTTCGGGCTTGGGGTTAGGAGCATGGGAAGGGTTTCGTTTCCGTGATCTTTCAGTTGACGGTACGTAATGGTGACGGTGCCAAACTTAATATCAAAAACTTTTCCGGCTGGGGGACAGGAGTTCGGGAAGAGTCTCGTTTCCGGAATATTTCAGTTGACGGTACGTAATGTGACGGTGCCAAACTTAATATCAAGAAGTTTACGGGCTTGGGGTTAGGAGCATTGGAAGGGTTCCGTGTCCGGGATCTTTCAGTTGACGGTATATAAACGTGACTGTGATAAACTTAATATCAAGAAGTTTTCGGGCTTGGGGTTAGGAGCATGGGAAGGGTTTCGTTTCCGTGATCTTTCAGTTGACGGTACGTAAAGGTGACGGTGCCAAACTTAATATCAACAACTTTTCCAGCTGGGGGACAGGAGTTTTTGAAGGGTCTCGTTTCCGGAATATTTCAGTTGACGGTACGTAAAAGTGACGGTGCCAAACTTAATATGAAGAAGTTTCCGGCCTGGGGTTAGGAGCATGGGAAGGGTTTCGTTTCCGGGATTTTTCAGTTGACGGTACGTAAAGGTGACGGTGCCAAACTTAATATCAAGAAGTTTACGGACTTGGGGTTAGGAGCATTGGAATGGTTCCGTTTCCGGGATCTTTCAGTTGAAGGTACATAGACGTGACTGTGCTAAACTTAATATCAAGAAGTTTTCGGGCTTGGGGTTAGGAGCATGGGAAGGGTTTCGTTTCCGGGATCTTTCAGTTGACGGTACGTGAAGGTGACGGTGCCAAACTTAATATCAACAACTTTTCCAGCTGGGGGACAGGAGTTTTTGAAGGTTCTCGTTTCCGGAAAATTTCAGTTGACGGTACGTAAAAGTGACAGTGTCAAATTTAATATCAAGACGTCTTCGGGCTTGGGGTTAGGAGCATGGGAAGCGTCTCGTTTCCGGGATCTTTCACTTGACGGTACGGAAAGGTGACGGTGCCAAACATAATATCAACAAATTTTCGGGCTCGGGGTTAGGAGCAAGCGAAGGGACTCGTTTCCGGTAATTTTCCCTTGACGTTACGTAAAGGTGCCGGTGCCAAGCTTAATTTTAACAAGTTTTCGGGCTTGTGGTTAGGAGTATGGGAAGGGTCTCGTCTCCGGTATCTTTCAGTTGACGGTACGTAAAGGTGACGTTGCCAAACTTAACATTAACAAAGATTCCTGCTGGGGGATAGGAGCATGGGAAGGGTCTCGTTTCCGGAATATTTCAGTTGACGGTACGTAAAGGTGACGGGGCCAAACTTAATATCAAGAAGTTTTCGGGCTTGGTGTTAGGATCATGGGAAGGGCCTCATTTCCGGGATCTATCAGTTGACGGTACGTAAAGGTGACGGTGCCAAACTTAATATAAACAAATTGTCCGGCTGGGGGTTAGGAGCATGGGCAGGGTCTCGTTTTAGGAATATTTCAGTTGACGGTACGTAAAGGTGACGGTGCCAAACTTAATATCAAGAAGTTTTCGGGCTTGGGGTTAGGAGCATGGGAAGGTCTCGTTTCCGGGATATTTCCCTTGACGGTACGTAAAGGTGACGGTGCCAAACTTAATATCAACAAATTATCCGGCTGGGGTATAGGAGCATGGGAAGGGTCTCCTTTACGGAATATTTCCGTTGACGGTACGTAAAGGTGACGGTGCCAAACTTAATATCAAAAAGTTTTCGGGCTTGGGTTTAGGAGCATGGGAAGCGTATCGTTTCCGGGATCTATCAGTTGACGGTATGTAAAGGTGACGGTGCCAAAATTGATATCAACAAGTTTTCGGTTAGGCGCATGGGAAGGGTCTCGTTTCCTGGATCTTTCCATTGACGGTACGTAAAGGTGACGGTGCCAAACTTAATATCAACAAATTTTCCGGCTGGGGGATAGGAGCATGGGAAGGGTCTCGTTTCAGGTATAATCAGTTGACGGTACGTAAAGATGACGGTGCCAAAATTAATATCAAGAGGTTTTCGGTCTTGCGGTTAGGAGCATGTGAAGGGTCTCGTTTCCGGGATCTTTCCCTTGACGGTACGTAAAGTTGACGGTGCCAAACTTAATATCAATAAATTTTCCGGCTGGGGGATAGGAGCATGGGAGGGTCTCGTTTCCGGAATAATTCAGTTGAAGGTACGTAAAGGTGACAATGCCAAACTTAATATCAAAAAGTATTCTGGCTTGATGTTAGGAGCATGGGAAGGGTCTCGTTTCCGGCATCTTTCATTTGACGGTACGTAAAGGTGACGGTGCCAAACTTAATATCAACAAATTTTCCGGCTGGGGGATACGAACATGGGAAGTGTCTTTTATCCGGAATATTTCAGTTGACGTTACGTAAAGGTGACGGTGCCAAACTTAATATGAAGAAGTTTTCGGGCTTGGTGTTAGGAACATGGGAACGGTCTCGTTTCCCTGATCTTTCAGTTGACGGTACGTAAAGGTGACGGTGCCAAACTTAAGATCAACAAATTTTCCGGCTGGGGGATAGGAGCAAGGGAAGGGTCTCGTTTCAGGAATGTTTCCCTTGACGGTACGTAAAGCTGACGGTGCCAAACTTAATATCAACTAATTTTCCGGCTGGGGTTTGGAGCATGGGAAGGGTCTCGTTTCCGGAATATTTCAGTTGACGGTACGTAAAGGTGACGGTGCCAAACTTAATATCAAGATGTTTTCGGGCCTGGTGTTAGGAGCATGGGAAGGGTCTCGTTTCCCGGATGTTTCAGTTGACGATACGTAAAGGTGACGGTGCCAAACTTAAGATCAACAAATTTTCCGGCTGGGGGATAGAAGCATGGGAAGTGTCTCTTTTCCGGAATATTTCAGTTGACGGTACGTAAATGTGACGGTGCCAAATTTAATATCAAGAAGTTTTTGGGCGTGGGGTTAGGAGCATGGGAAGGGTATCGTTTCCGGGATCTATCAGTTGACGGTACTTAAAGGTGACGGTGCCAAACTTAAGATCAACAAATTTTCCGGCTGGGGGATATGAGCATGGGAAGGGACTCGTTTCCGTGATCTTTCAGTTGACGGTACGTAAAGGTGATGGTGCCAAACTTAATATCAAGAAGTTTTCGGGCTTGGGGTTAGAAGCATGGGAAGGGTCTCGTTTCGGGATCTTTCAATTGACGGTACGTAAAGGTGACGGTGCCAAACTTAATATGAACAAATTTTCCGGCTTGGGGATAGGATCATGGGAAGGGTCTCGTTTCCGGGATCGTTTAGTTGACGGTAAGTAAAGGTGACGGAGCCAAATTTAATATCACCAAATTTCCCGGTTGGGGGATAGGAGCATGGGAAGGGTCTCGTTTCAGGAATGTTTCAGTTGACGGTACGTAAAGGTGACGGTGCCAAACTTGATATCAAGAAGTTTTCGGGCTGGGGTTTTGGAGCATGGGAAGTGTCTCGTTTCCGGGATCTTTCAATTGACGGTACGTAAAGGTGACGGTGCCAAACTTAATATCATCAAATTTTCCGGCTGGTGGATAGAATCAAGGGAAGGGTCTCGTTTCCTGAATATTTCAGTTGACCTTATGTAAAGCTGACGGTGCCCAAATTAATATCAAGAAGTTTTCGGGCTTGGTTTTAGGAGCATGGGAGGGGCTTTCGTTTCCGTGACCTTTCAGTTGACGGAACGTAAAGGTGACGGTGCCAAACTTAATATCAACCAATATTCCGGCTGGGGGATAGGAGAAAGGGAAGGGTCTTGTTTCAGGAATGTTTCAGTTGACGGTACGTAAAGGTGACGGTGCCAAACTTAATATCAAGAAGTTTTCGGGCTTGGGGTTAGGAGCATGGGAAGGGTCTCGTTTCCGGGATCTTTCAATTGACGGTACGTAAAGGTGACGGTGCCAAACTTAATATCAACAAATTTTTCGGCTGGGGGATGGGAGCATGGGAAGGGTCTCGTTTCAGGAATATTTCAGTTGACGGGACGTAAAGTTGACGGTGCAAAACTTAATATCAAGAAGTTTTCGGGCTTGGAGTTAGGAGCATGGGAAGGGTCTCGTTTCCGCACTATTTCAGTCGACGGGACGTAAAGGTGACGGTGCAAAACTTAATATCAAGAAGTTTTCGGGCTTGGTGTTAGGAGCATGGGAAGGGTCTCGTTTCCGGGATCGTTTATTTGACGGTACGTCAAGGTGACGGTGCCAAACTTAATATCAACAAATTTTCCGGCTGGCGGATAGGAGAATGGGAAGGGTCTCGTTTCAGGAATATTTCAGTTGACGGTACTTAAATGTGACGGTGCGAAACTTAATATCAACAAATTTTCTGGCTGGGGGATAGGAGCATGGGAAGGTTCTCGTTTCCGGAATATTTCAGTTGACGGTACGTAAAGGTGACGGTTCCAAACATAATATCAAGAAGTTTTCGGGCTTGGGGTTAGGAGAATGGGAAGGGTTTGCTTTCCGGGATCTTTCAGTTCACGGTACGTAAAGGTGACGGTGCCAAATATAATATCAACAAATTTTCCGGGTGGGGGATAAGAGAATGGGAAGGGTCTCGTTCCAGAGATCTTTCAGTTGACGGTACATAAAGGTGACGGTGCCAAACATAATATCAAGAAGTTTTATGGCTTCGGATTAGGAGCATGGGAACGGTTCCGTTTCCGGGATCTTTCAGTTCACGGTACGTAAAGCTGACGGTGCCAAACTTAATATCAACAAATTTTCCGGCTAGGGGTAGGAGCATGGGAAGGGTCTCGTTTCCGGGATATTTCATTTGACGGTACGTAAAGGTGACGGTGCCAAACTTAATAACAAGTAGTTTTCGGGCTTGGGGTTAGGAACATGGGAAGGGTTTCGTATCCGGGATCTTTCAGTTGACGGTACGTAAAGGTGACGGTGCCAAACTTAATATCAAGATGTTTTCGGGCTTGGGATTAGGAGCTTGGGAAGGGTCTCGTATTCGGGATATTTCAGTTGACGGTACGTAAAGGTGACGGTGCCAAATTTAATATCAACAAATTTTTCGGCTAGGGGATAGGAGCATGGGAAGGGTCTGGTTTCAGGAATATTTCAGTTGACGGTACGTAATGGTGACGGTGCCAAACTTAATATCAAGAAGTTTTCGGGCTTGGGGTCAGGGGCAGGGAAGGGTCTCGTTTCCGGGATATTTCAGTTGACGGTACGTAAAGGTGACGGTGCCAAACTTAATATCAATAACATTACCGGCTGGAGGATAGCAGTAGGGGAAGGTCTCGTTTCCGGAATATTTCTGTTGACGGCACGTAATGGTGACGGTGCCAAACATAATATCAACAAATTTTCCGGTTGGGGGATAGGAGCATGGGAAGGGTTCGTTTCAGGAATATTTCATTTGACTGTACGTATAGGTGACGGTGCCAAACTTAATATCAAGAAGTTTTCGTGCTTGGGGTTAGGAGCATGGGAAGGGTTTCGTTTCTGGGATCTGTCAGTTGACGGTACGTAAAGGTGACGGTGCCAAACTTAACATCACCAACATTTCCGGCTGGGGGACAGGAGTTTGGGAAGGGTCTCCTTTCCGGAATATTTCAGTTGACGGTACGTAAATGTGACGGTGCCAAACTTAATATCATCAAATTTTCCGGCTGGTTGATAGAATCAAGGGAAGGGTCTCGTTTCCAGAATATTTCAGTTGACCTTATGTAAAGCTGACGGTGCCCAAATTAATATCAAGAAGTTTTCGGGCTTGGTTTTAGGAGCATGGGAAGGGTTTCGTTTCCGTGATCTTTCAGTTGACGGAACGTAAAGGTGACGGTGCCAAACATAATATCAACAAATTTTCCGGCTGTGGGATAGGAAAAAGGGAAGGGTCTCGTTTCAGGAATGTTTGAGTTGACGGTACGTAAAGGTGACGGTGCGAAACTTAATATCAAGAAGTTTTCGGGCTTGGGGTTAGGAGCATCGGAAGGGTCACGTTTCCGGGATCTTTCAATTGACGGTACGTAAAGGTGACGGTGCCAAACTTAATATCAACAAATTTTTCGGCTGGGGGATGGGAGCATGGGAAGGGTCTCGTTTCAGGAATATTTCAGTTGACGGGACGTAAAGTTGACGGTGCAAAACTTAATATCAAGAAGTTTTCGGGCTTGGGGTTAGGAGCATGGGAAGGGTCTCGTTTCCGGGATCGTTTAGTTGACCGTACGTCAAGGTGACGGTGCCAAACTTAATATCAACAAATTTTCCGGCTGGCGGATAGGAGCATGGGAAGGGTCTCGTTTCCTGAATATTTCAGTTGACGGTACGTAAAGGTGACGGTTCCAAACTTAATATCAACAAATTTTCCGGCTGGGGGATAGGAGCATGGGAAGGGTCTCGTTTCCGGAATATTTCAGTTGACGGTACGTAAAGGTGACGGTTCCAAACATAATATCAAGAAGTTTTCGGGCTTGGGGTTAGGAGAATGGGAAGGGTTTGGTTTCCGGGATCTTTCAGTTCAGGGTACGTAAAGGTGACTGTGCCAAATCTAATATCAACAAATTTTCCGAGTGGGGGATAAGAGAATGGGAAGTGTCTCATTCCAGAGATCTTTCAGTTGACGGTACATAAAGGTGACGGTGCCAAACATAATATCAAGAAGTTTTCTGGCTTCGGATTAGGAGCATGGGAACGGTTCCTTTTCCGGGATCTTTCAGTTGACTGTACGTAAAGCTGACGGTGCCAAACTTAATATCAACAAATTTTCCGTCTAGGGGTAGGAGCATGGGAAGGGTCTCGTTTCAGGAATATTTCAGTTGACGGTACGTAAAGGTGACGGTGCCAAACTTAATATCAAGAATTTTTCTGGCTTCGGGTTAGGGGCATGGGAAGGGTCTCGTTTCCGGGATATTTCATTTGACGGTACGTAAAGGTGACGGTGCCAAACTTAATATCAAGTAGTTTTCCGTCTTGGGGTTAGGAGCATGTGAAGGGTTTCGTATCCGGGATCTTTCAGTTGACGGTACGTAAAGGTGACGGTGCCAAACTTAATATCAAGATGTTTTCGGGCTTGGGATTAGGAGCTTGGGAAGGGTCTCGTTTCCGGGATCTTTCAGTTGACGGTACGTAATGGTGACGGTGCCAAATTTAATATCAACAAAATTTTCGGCTACGGGATAGGAGCATGGGAAGGGTCTCGTTTCCGGAATATTTCAGTTGACGGTACGTAATGGTGACGGTGCCAAACTTAATATCAAGAAGTTTTCGGGCTTGGGATCAGGGGCATGGGAAGGGTCTCGTTTCCGGGATATTTCAGTTGACGGTACGTAAAGGTGACGGTGCCAAACTTAATATCAATAACATTTCCGGCTGGAGGATAGCAGTAGGGGAAGGTCTCGTTTCCGGAATATTTCCGTTGACGGCACGTAATGGTGACGGTGCCAAATATAATATCAACAAATTTTCCGGGTGGCGGATAGGAGCATGGGAAGGGTTCGTTTCAGGAATATTTCATTTGACTGTACGTAAAGGTGACGGTGCCAAACTTAACATCAACAACATTTCCGGCTGGGGGACAGGAGTTTGGGAAGGGTCTCCTTTCCGGAATATTTCAGTTGACGGTACGTAAAGGTGACGGTGTCAAACTTAATATCAAGAAGTTTTCGGGCTTGGGGTTAGGAGCATGTGAAGGGTTTCGTTTCCGGGATATTTCAGTTGACGCTACCTAAAGGAGACGGTTCCAAATATAATATCAAGAAGTTTTCGGGCTTGGGGTTTGGAGCATGGGAAGGGTTTCGTTTCTGTGATCTTTCAGTTGACGGTACGTAAAGGTGACGGTGCCAAACTTAATATCAAGAAGTTTTCGGGCTTGGGGTTAGGAGCATGCGAAGGGTTTCCTTTCCGGGATCTTTCAGTTGACGGTACGTAAAGGTGACGGTGCCAAACTTAATATCAACAAATTTTCCGGGTGGAGGATAGGAGCATGGGAAGTGTCTCGTTTCAGTGATCTTTCAGTTGACGGTACGTAAAGGAGACGGTGCCAAACTTAATATCAAATGTATTCGGGCTTGGGGTTAGGAGCATGGGAAGGGTCTCGTTTCTAGGATCTTTCGCTTGACGGTACGTAAAGGTGACGGTGCCAAACTTAATATCAATAACATTACCGGCTGAAGGATAGGAGTAGTGGAATGTCGCGTTTCCGGAATATTTCTCTAGACGGCACGTAATGGTGACGGTGCCAAACTTAATATCAACAAATTTTCCGGGTGGGGGATAGGAGCATGGGAAGGGTTCGTTTCAGGAATATTTCATTTGACGGTACGTAAAGGTGACGGTGTCAAACTTAATATCAAGAAGTTTTCGGGCTTGGGGTTAGGAGCATCGGAAGGGTTTGGTTTCCGGGATATTTCAGTTGACGGTACGTAATGGTGACGGTTCCAAATATCATATCAAGAAGTTTGCGGGCTTGGGGTTTGGAGCATGGGAAGGGTTTCGTTTCTGTGATCTGTCAGTTGACGGTACGTAAAGGTGACGGTGCCAAACTTAATATCAAGAAGTTTTCGGGCTTGGGGTTAGGAACATGGGAAGGGTTTCCTTTCCGGGATCTTTCAGTTGACGGTACGTGAAGGTGACGGTGCCAAATTTAATATCAAGAAGTTTTCGGGCTTGGGGTTAGGATCATGGGAAGGGTTTCGTTTCCGGGATCTTTCAATAGACGATAAGTAAAGGTGACGGTGCCAAACTTAATAACAACAATTTTACCGGCTTGGGATTAGGAGCATGGGAAGGGTCTCGTTTCCGGGATCTTTCACTTGACGTACGTAAATGTGACGGTGCCAAAATTAATATCAAAAAGTTTACCGGCTTGGCGTTAGGAACATGGGAAGGGTCTCGTTTCCGGGATCTTTCTTTTGACGATACGTAACGTCGACGGTGCCAAACTTAATATCAACAAATATTCCGGCTAGAGGATAGGAGCATGGGAAGGGTCTCGTTTCCGGAATATTTCAATTGACGGCACGTAAAGGTGACGGTGCCAAAATTAATATCAAGAAATTTTCGGGCTTGGGGTTAGGAGCATGGGAAGGGTCTCGTTTCCGGGATCTTTCTGTTGACGGTACGTAAAGGTGACGTTGCGAAACTTAATATCAACAAATTTTCTGGGAGGGGGATAGGAGCATGGGAAGGATCTCGTTTCCGGGATATTTCAGTTGACGGTAGGTAAAGGTTACGGTGCCAAACTTAATATCAAGAAGGTTTTCGGGCTTGGGGTTAGGAGCGTGGGAAGTGTCTCGTTTCCGGGATCTTTCAGTTGACGGTACGTAAAGGTGACGGTGCCAAACTTAATATCAACAACTTTTCCGGCTGGGAAGGGTCTCGTTTCGGTAATATTTCAGTTGATGGTACGTAAAAGTGACGGTGCCAAACTTAATATCAAGAAGTTTTCGGGCTTGGGGTTAGGATCATGGGAAGGGTTTGGTTTCCGGGATCTTTCAGTTGACGGTACGTAAAGGTGACGTTGCCAAATTAATATCAAGAAGTTTTATGGCTTGGGGTTAGGATCATGGGAAGGGTTTCGTTTCCGGGATCCTTCAATAGACGGTACGTAAAGGTGACGGTGCCAAATTTAATAACAACAAATTTTCCGGCTTGGGGTTTGGAGCATGGGAACGGTCTCGTTTCCGGTACCTTTCAGTTTACGGTACGTTAATGTGACGGTGCCAAACTTAATATCAACAATTTTAACGGCTTGGGGTTAGGAGCATGGGAAGGTTCTCGTTTCCGGGCTCTTTCAGTTGACGTACGTAAATGTGACGGTGCCAAAATTAATATAAAAAAGTTTACCGGCTTGGGGTTAGGAACATGGGAAGGGTCTCGTTTACGAGATCTTTCTTTTGACGATACGTAACGTCGACGTTGCCAAAATTAATATCACCAAATATTCGGGCTAGAGGATAGGAGCATGGGAAGGGTCTCGTATCCGGAATATTTCAATTGACGGCACGTAAAGGTGACTTATGCCAAAATTGATATCAAGTAGTTTTCGGGCTTGGGGTTAGGAGCATGGGAAGGGTCTCGTTTCCGGTATCTTTCAGTTGACGGTACGTAAAGGTGACGGTGAGAAACTTAATATCAACAAATTTTCCGGGTGGGGAATAGGAGCATGGGAAGAATCTCGTTTCCGGGATATTTCAGTTGACGGCACGTAAAGGTGACGGTGCCAAACTTAATATCAAGTAGTTTTTGGGCTTGGGATTAGGAACATGGGAATGGTCTCGTTTCAGAGATCTTTCAGTTGACAGTACGTAAAGGTGACGGTGCCAAACGTAATATCAAGTAGTTTTCGGGCTTGGGATTAGGAGCATGGGAAGGGTCTCGTTTCGGGGATCTTTCGCTTGACGGTACGTAAAGATGACGGTGCCAAACTTAATATCAACAAATTTTCCGGGTGGAGGATAGGAGCATGGGAAGTGTCTCGTTTCAGAGATTTTTCAGTTGACGGTACGTAAAGGTGACGGTGCCAAACTTAATATCAAGTAGTTTTCGGGCTTGGGGTTAGGAGCATGGGAAGGGTCTCGTTTCCGGGATCTTTCATTTAACGGTACGTAAAGGTGACGGTGCCAAAATTAATATCAAGAAGTTTTCGGTCTTGGGGTTAGGAGCATATGAAGGGTCTCGTTTCCGGGATCTTTCATTTAACGGTACGTAAATGTGACGGTGCCAAAATTAATATCAACAAATTTTCTGGTTTGGGGATAGGAGCATCGGAAGGGACTCGTTTCAGAGTTCTTTCAGTTGACGGGACGTAAAGGTGACGGTGCCAAACTTAATATCAAGTAGTTTTCAGGCTTGGGGTTAGGAGCATATTAAGAGTCTCCTTTCCGGGATCTTTCAGTTGACGATACGTAAAGGTTACGGTGCCAAACTTAATATCAAGAAGTTTTCGGGCTTGGGGTTAGGAGCATGGGAAGGGTCTCGTTTCCGGGATCTTTCAGTTGACGGTACGTAAAGTTGAAGGTGACAAACTTAATATCTACAACTTTTCCGGCTGGGGGCAGGCGCATGGGAAGGGTCTCGTTTCCGGTATCTTTCAGTTGACGGTACGTAAAGGTGACGGTGCCAAACTTAATATCAAGTAGTTTTCGGGCTTGGGATTAGGAGCGTGGGAAGGGTCTCGTTTCCGGGATCTTTCAGTTGACGGTACATAATGGTGACGGTGCCAAACTTAATATCAACAACTTTTCCGGCTGGGGGACAGGTGCATGTGAAGTGTCTCGTTTCCGGGATCTTTCAGTTTACGGTACGTAAAGGTGACGGTGCCAAACTTAATATCATGAAGTTTTCGGGCTTGGGGTTAGGAGCATGGAAAGGTATCGTTTCCGGGATCTTTCAGTTGACGGTACGTAAAGGTGACGGAGCCAAACTTAATATCAAGTAGTTTTCGGGCTTGCGGTTAGGAGAATGCTAAGGGTCTCGTTTCCGGGATCTTTCATTTAACGGTACGTAAAGATGACGGTGCCAAAATCAATATCAAGATGTTTTAGATGTATAGGTGACGGTGCGAAAATTAATATCAACAAATTTTCCGGGTGGGGGATAGGAGCATAGGAAGGGTCTCGTTTCAGAGATCTTTCAGTTGACGGTACCTAAATGTGACGGTGCCAAAATTAATATCAAGTAGTTTTCGGGCTTGGGGTTTGGAGCATGGGAAGGGTTTCGTTTCCGGGATCTTTCAGTTGACGGTACATAAAGGTGACGGGGCCAAAATTAATAACAATAACATTACCGCCTGGGGGATAGGAGCAGGGGAAGATCTCATTTCCGAAATATTTCAGTTGACGGTACGTAAAGGTGACGGTGCCAAACGTAATATCAAGTAGTTTTCGTACTTGGGATTAGGAGCATGGGAAGGGTCTCGTTTCCGGGATCTTTCAGTTGACGGTACGTAAAGGTGACGGTGCCAAAATTAATATCAACAAATTTTCCGGTTGGAGGATAGGAGCATGGGAAATGTCTCGTTTCAGAGACCTTTCATTTGACGGTACGTAAAGGTGACGGTGCAAAACTTAATATCAAGTAGATTTCGGGCTTGGTGTTAGGAGCATGGGAAGGGCCTCGTTTCCGGGATCTTTCTGTTGACGGTACGTAAAGGTGACGGTGCCAAACTTAATATCAAAAAATTTTCCGGGTGGGGGATAGGAGCATTGGAATGGTCTCGTTTCAGAGATCTTTCAGTTGACGGTACGTAAAGGTGACGGTGCCAAACTTAATATCATATAGTTTTCGGGCTTGGTGTTAGGAGCATGGGAAGAGTCTCGTTTCCGGGATCTTTCAGTTGACGGTACGTAAATGTTACGGTGCCAAACTTAATATGAAGAAGTTTTCGGGCTTGGGGTTAGGAGCATGGGAAGGGACTCGTTTCAGGGATCTTTCAGTTGACGGTACGTAAAGATGAAGGTGCCAAACTTAATATCAACAACTTCTCCGGCTGGGGGACAGGCGAATGGGAAGGGTCTCGTTTCCGGAATCTTTCAGTTGACGGTACGTAAAGGTGACGGTGCCAAACTTAATATCAAGAAGTTCTCGGGCTTGGGGTTAGGAGCATGGGAAGGGTTTCGTTTCCGCGATATTTCAGTTGACCTTACGTAAAGGAGACGGTAATTATCTTAATATCAAGAAGATTTCGGGCTTGGGGTTAGGAGCATGGGAAGGGTTTCGTTTCCGGGATCTTTAAGTTGACGGTACGTAAAGGTGACGGTGACAAACTTAATATCAACAACTTTTCCGGCTGGGCACAGGAGTTTGGGAAGGGTCTCGTTTCCGTAATATTTCAGTTGACGGTACGTAAAGGTGACTGTGCCAAACGAAATATCAAGAAGTTCTCGGGCTTGGGGTTAGGAGCATGGGAAGGGTTTCGTTTCCGCGATATTTCAGTTGTCCGTACGTAAAGGAGACCGTAATCATCTTAATATCAAGAAGTTTTCGGTATTGGGGTTAGGAGCATGGGAAGGGTTTCGTTTCCGGGATATTTAAGTTGACGGTACGTAAAGGTGACGGTGCCAAACTTAATATCAACAACTTTTCCGGCTGGGGGACAGGAGTTTGGGAAGGGTCTCGTTTCCGTAATATTTCAGTTGACGGTACGTAAAGGTGACGGTGCCAAACTTAATATCATGAAGTTTTCGGGCTTGGGGTTAGGATCATGGGAAGGGTTTCGTTTCCGGGATCTTTCAATACACGGTACGTAAAGGTGACGGTGCCAAACTTAATAACAACAAATTTTCCGGCTTGGGGTTTGGAGCATAGGAACGGTCTCGTTTCCGGTATCTTTCAGTTTACGGTACGTTAATGTGACGGTGCCAAACTTAATATCAACAATTTTACCGGCTTGTGGTTAGGAGCATGGGAAGGGTCTCGTTTCCGGGATCTTTCAGTTGACGTACGTAAATGTGACGGTGCCAAAATTTATATCAAAAAGTTTACCGGCTTGGGGTTAGGAACATGGGAAGGGACTCGTTTACGGGATCTTTCTTTTGACGATACGTAACGTCGACGGTGCCAAACTTAATATCACCAAATATTCCGGCTAGAGGATAGGAGCATGGGACTGGTCTCGTTTCCGGAATATTTCAATTGACGGCACGTAAAGTTGACGGTGCCAAACTTAATATCAACAAATTTTCCGGGTGGGGGTTAGGAGCATGGGAAGGGTCTCGTTTCCGGAATATTTCAGTTGACGGTACGTCAAGGTGACGGTGCCAAACGTAATATCAAGTAGTTTTCGGGCTTGGGATTAGGAGCATGGGCAGCGTCTCGTTTCCGGGATCTTTCAGTTGACGGTACGTAAAGGTGACGGTGCCAAACTTAATATCAACAAATTTTCCGGGTGGAGGATAGGAGCATGCGAAGTGTCTCGTTTCAGAGATCTTTCAGTTGACGGTACGTAAAGGTGACGGTGCCAAAGTTAATATCAAGTAGTTTTCGGGCTTGGGGTTAGGAGCATGGGAAGGATCTCGTTTCCGGGATCTTTCATTAACGGTACGTAAAGGTGACGGTGCTATACTTAATATCAAGAAGTTTTCGGTCTTGGGGTTAGGAGCATATGAAGGGTCTCGTTTCCGGGATCTTTCTGTTGACGGTACGTAAAGGTGACGGTGCCAAACTTAATATCAACAAATTTTCCGGGTTGGGGTTAGGAGCATGGGAAGGGTCTCGTTTCAGGGATCTTTCAGTTGACGGTACGTAAAGGTGACGGTGCCAAACTTAATATCAATAATTTTTCCGGGTTGGGGATAGGAGCATGGGAAGGTTCTCGTTTCAGAGATCTTTCAGTTGACGGCACGTAAATGTGACGGTGCCAAACTTAATATCAAGTAGTTTTCGGGCTTGTGATTAGGAGCATGGGAAGGGTCTCGTTTCCGGGATCTTTCAGTTGACGTACGTAAAGGTGACGGTGCCAAACTTAATATCAACAAATTTTCCAGGTGGGGGATAGGAGCATGGGAAGGGTCTCGTTTCAGAGATCTTTCAGTTCACGGTACGTAAAGTTGACGGTGCCAAACTTAATATCAAGTAGTCTTCGGGCTTGTGGTTAGGAGCATGGGAAGGTTCTCGTGTCCGGGATCTTTCAGTTGAAGGTACGTAATGGTTACGGTGTTAAACATAATATCAAGAAGTTTTCGGGCTTGGGTTTAGGAGCATGGGAAGAGTCTCGTTTCCGGGATCTTTCAGTTGACGGTACGTAAAGGTTACGGTGCCAAACTTAATATCATAAGTTTTCGGGCTTGGGGTTAGGAGCATGGGAAGGGTCTCGTTTCCGGGATTTTTCATTTGACGGTACGTAAAGATGAAGGTGCCAAACTTAATATCAACAACTTTTCCGGCAGGGCGCAGGCGCATAGGAGGGTTTCGTTTCCGGGATATTTCATTTGACGGTACGTAAAGGTGACGGTGCCAAACTTAATATCAACAACTTTTCCGGCTAGGGGACAGGTGCATGGGAAGGGTCTCGTTTCCGTGATCTTTCAGTTTACGGTACGTAAAGGTGACGGTGCCAAACTTAATATCAAGAAGTTTTCGGGCTTAGGGATAGGAGCATATGAAGGGTCACGTATCAGGAATATTTTATTTGACGGTACGTAAAGGTGACGGTGCCAAACTTAATATCAAGTAGTTTTCGGGCTTGGGATTAGGAGCATGGGAAGGGTCTCGTTTCCGGGATCTTTCAGTTGACGTACGTAAAGTGACGGTGCCAAACTTAATATCAACAAATTTTCCGGGTGGAGGATAGCATGGGAAGTGTCTCGTTTCAGAGATCTTTCAGTTGACGGTACGTAAAGGTGACGGTGCCAAACATAATATCAAGTAGTTTTCGGGCTTGGGGTTAGTAGCATGGGAAGGGTCTCGTTTCCGGGATCTTTCATTTAACGGTACGTAAAGGTGACGGTGCCAAACTTAATATCAAGTAGTTTTCGGGCTTTGGGTTAGGAGCATATGAAGGGTCTCGTTTCCGGGATCTTTCTCTTGACGGTACGTAAAGGTGACGGTGCCAAACTTAATATCAACAAATTTTCCGGGTGGGGGATAGGAGCATTGGAAGGGTCTCGTTTCAGAGATCTTTCAGTTGACGGTACATAAAGGTGACGGTGCCAAACTTAATATCAAGTAGTTTTCGGGCTTGGGGTTAGTAGCATGGGAAGGGTCTCGTTTCCGGGAACTTTCATTTAACGTTATTTAAAGGTGACGGTGCCAAACTTAATATCAAGTAGTTTTCGGGCTTGTGGTTTGGAGCATATGAAGGGTCTCGTTTCCGGGATCTTTCTGTTGACGGTACGTAAAGGTGACGGTGCCAAACTTAATATCAGCAAAAATTCCGGGTCGGGGATAGGAGCATGGGAAGGGTCTCGTTTCAGAGATCTTTCAGTTGACGGTACGTAAAGGTTACGGTGCTAAACTTAATGTCAAGAAGTTTTCGGGCTTGGGGTTAGGATCATGGGAAGAGTCTCGTTTCCGGGATCTTTCAGTTGACGGTACGTAAAGGTTACGTTGCCAAACTTAATATCAAGAAGATTTCGGGCTTGGGGTTAGGAGCATGGGAAGGGTCTCGTTTCCGGGTCTTTCATTTGACGGTACGTAGAGATGAAGGTGCCAAACTTAATATCAAGAAGTTTTCGGGCTTGGGGTTAGGAGCATGGGAAGGGTCTCGTTTCCGGGATCTTTCAGTTGACGGTACGTAAAGGTGACGGTGCCAAAATTAATATCAAGTAGTTTTCGGGCTTGGGATTAGGAGCATGGGAAGGGTCACGTTTCCGGGATCTTTCAGTTGACGTACGTAAAGTGACGGTGCCAAACTTAATATCAACAAATTTTCCGGGTGGATGATAGCATGGGAAGTGTCTCGTTTCAGAGATCTTTCAGTTGACGGTACGTAAAGGTGACGGTGCCAAACTTAATATCAAGTAGTTTTCGGGCTTGTGGTTAGTAGCATGGGAAGAGTTTCGTTTCCGGGATCTTTCATTTAACGGTACGTAAAGGTGACGGTGCCAAACTTAATGTCAAGTAGTTTTCGGGCTTGGGATTAGGAGCATGGGCAGCGTCTCGTTTCCGGGATCTTTCAGTTGACGGTACGTAAAGGTGACGGTGCCAAACTTAATATCAACAAATTTTCCGGGTGGAGGATAGGAGCATGCGAAGTGTCTCGTTTCAGAGATCTTTCAGTTGACGGTACGTAAAGGTGACGGTGCCAAAGTTAATATCAAGTAGTTTTCGGGCTTGGGGTTAGGAGCATGGGAAGGATCTCGTTTCCGGGATCTTTCATTTACGGTACGTAAAGGTGACGGTGCTATACTTAATATCAAGAAGTTTTCGGTCTTGGGGTTAGGAGCATATGAAGGGTCTCGTTTCCGGGATCTTTCTGTTGACGGTACGTAAAGGTGACGGTGCCAAACTTAATATCAACAAATTTTCCGAGTTGGGGTTAGGAGCATGGGAAGGGTCTCGTTTCAGGGATCTTTCAGTTGACGGTACGTAAAGGTGACGGTGCCAAACTTAATATCAATAATTTTTCCGGGTTGGGGATAGGAGCATGGGAAGGTTCTCGTTTCAGAGATCTTTCAGTTGACGGCACGTAAATGTGACGGTGCCAAACTTAATATCAAGTAGTTTTCGGGCTTGTGATTAGGAGCATGGAAAGGGTCTCTTTTCCGGGATCTTTCAGTTGACGTACGTAAAGTTGACGGTGCCAAACTTAATATCAACAAATTTTCCAGGTGGGGGATAGGAGCATGGGAAGGGTCTCGTTTCAGAGATCTTTCAGTTCACGGTACGTAAAGGTGACGGTGCCAAACTTAATATCAAGTAGTCTTCGGGCTTGTGGTTAGGAGCATGGGAAGGTTCTCGTGTCCGGGATCTTTCAGTTGAAGGTACGTAATGGTTACGGTGTTAAACATAATATCAAGAAGTTTTCGGGCTTGGGTTTAGGAGCATGGGAAGAGTCTCGTTTCCGGGATCTTTCAGTTGACGGTACGTAAAGGTTACGGTGCCAAACTTAATATCATAAGTTTTCGGGCTTGGGGTTAGGAGCATGGGAAGGGTCTCGTTTCCGGGATCTTTCATTTGACGGTACGTAAAGATGAAGGTGCCAAACTTAATATCAACAACTTTTCCGGCAGGGGGCAGGCGCATAGGAGGGTTTCGTTTCCGGGATATTTCATTTGACGGTACGTAAAGGTGACGGTGCCAAACTTAATATCAACAACTTTTCCGGCTAGGGGACAGGTGCATGGGAAGGGTCTCGTTTCCGTGATCTTTCAGTTTACGGTACGTAAAGGTGACGGTGCCAAACTTAATATCAAGAAGTTTTCGGGCTTAGGGATAGGAGCATATGAAGGGTCTCGTTTCAGGAATATTTTATTTTACGGTACGTAAAGGTGACGGTGCCAAACTTAATATCAAGTAGTTTTCGGGCTTGGGATTAGGAGCATGGAAAGGGTCTCGTTTCCGGGATCTTTCAGTTGACGTACGTAAAGTGACGGTGCCAAACTTAATATCAACAAATTTTCCGGGTGGAGGATAGCATGGGAAGTGTCTCGTTTCAGAGATCTTTCAGTTGACGGTACGTAAAGGTGACGGTGCCAAACATAATATCAAGTAGTTTTCGGGCTTGGGGTTAGTAGCATGGGAAGGGTCTCGTTTCCGGGATCTTTCATTTAACGGTACGTAAAGGTGACGGTGCCAAACTTAATATCAAGTAGTTTTCGGGCTTTGGGTTAGGAGCATATGAAGGGTCTCGTTTCCGGGATCTTTCTGTTGACGGTACGTAAAGGTGACGGTGCCAAACTTAATATCAACAAATTTTCCGGGTGGGGGATAGGAGCATTGGAAGGGTCTCGTTTCAGAGATCTTTCAGTTGACGGTACGTAAAGGTGACGGTGCCAAACATAATATCAAGTAGTTTTCGGGCTTGGGGTTAGTAGCATGGGAAGGGTCTCGTTTCCGGGAACTTTCATTTAACGTTATTTAAAGGTGACGGTGCCAAACTTAATATCAAGTAGTTTTCGGGCTTGTGGTTTGGAGCATATGAAGGGTCTCGTTTCCGGGATCTTTCTGTTGACGGTACGTAAAGGTGACGGTGCCAAACTTAATATCAGCAAAAATTCCGGGTCGGGGATAGGAGCATGGGAAGGGTCTCGTTTCAGAGATCTTTCAGTTGACGGTACGTAAAGGTTACGGTGCTAAACTTAATGTCAAGAAGTTTTCGGGCTTGGGGTTAGGAGCATGGGAAGAGTCTCGTTTCCGGGATCTTTCAGTTGACGGTACGTAAAGGTTACGTTGCCAAACTTAATATCAAGAAGATTTCGGGCTTGGGGTTAGGAGCATGGGAAGGGTCTCGTTTCCGGGATCTTTCATTTGACGGTACGTAGAGATGAAGGTGCCAAACTTAATATCAAGAAGTTTTCGGGCTTGGGGTTAGGAGCATGGGAAGGGTCTCGTTTCCGGGATCTTTCAGTTGACGGTACGTAAAGGTGACGGTGCCAAAATTAATATCAAGTAGTTTTCGGGCTTGGGATTAGGAGCATGGTAAGGGTCACGTTTCCGGGATCTTTCAGTTGACGTACGTAAAGTGACGGTGCCAAACTTAATATCAACAAATTTTCCGGGTGGATGATAGCATGGGAAGTGTCTCGTTTCAGAGATCTTTCAGTTGACGGTACGTAAAGGTGACGGTGCCAAACTTAATATCAAGTAGTTTTCGGGCTTGTGGTTAGTAGCATGGGAAGAGTCTCGTTTCCGGGATCTTTCATTTAACGGTACGTAAATGTGACGGTGCCAAACTTAATGTCAAGTAGTTTTCGGGATTTGGGTTAGGATCATATCAAGGGTCTCGTTTCCGGGTTCTTTTTCTTGACGGTACGTAAAGGTGACGGTGCCAAACTTAATATCAAGAAGTTTTCGGGCTTGGGGTTAGGAGCATGGGAAAGGTTTCGTTTCCGGTATCTTTCAGTTGACGGTACGGAAAGGTGACGGTGCCAAACTTAATATAAAGAAATTTTCGGGCTTGTTGTTAGGAGCATGGGAAGGGTTTCGTTTCCGGTATCTTTCAGTTGACGGTACGGAAAGGTGACGGGGCCAAACTTAATATCAACATATTTTCCGGCTGGGGGACAGGAGTTTGGGAAGGGTCTCGTTTCAGGAATATTTCAGTTGACGGTACGTAATGGTGACGATGTCAAAATTAATATCAAGAAGTTTTCGTGCTTGGGGTCAGGAGAATGGGAAGGGTTTCGTTTCCGGTATCTTTCAGTTGACGGTACGGAAAGGTGACGGTGCCAAACTTAATATCAAGAAGTTTTCGGGCTTGGGGTTAGGAGCATGGGAAGGGTTTCGTTTCCGGTATCTTTCAGATGACGGTACGGAAATGTGACGGTGCCAAACTTGATATCAACAAAGTTTCCGGCTGGGGGACAGGAGTTTGGGATGGGTCTCGTTTCCGGAATATTTCATTTGACGGTATGTAAAGGTGACGATGTCAAAATTAATATCAAGAAGTTTTCGTGATTGGGGTTAGGAGCATGGGAAGGGTTTCGTTTCCGGTATCATTCAGTTGACGGTACGGAAAGGTGACGGTGCCAAACTTAATATCAACAACTTTTCCGGCTGGGGGACAGGAGTTGGGAAGGGTCTTGTTTCCGGAATATTTCAGTTGACGGTATGTAAAGGTGACGATGTCAAAATTAATATCAAGAAGTTTTCCGGCTTGGGCTTAGGAGCATGAGAAGAGTTTCGTTTCCGCGACCTTTCAGTTGACGGTACGGAAAGGTGACGGTGCCAAACTTAATATCAAGAAGTTTTCGGGGTTGGGGTTAGGAGCAATGGAAGGGTTTCGTTTCCGGTATCTTTCAGTTGACGGTACGGAAAGGTGACGGTTCCAAACTTAATATCAAGAAGTTTTCGGGCTTGGGGTTAGGAGCATGTGAAGGGTTTCGTTTCTGGTATCTTTCAGTTGACGGTACGGAAAGGTGACGGTGCCAAACTTAATATCAAGAAGTTTTCGGACTTGGGCTTAGAAGCATGAGAAGGTTTCCGTTTCCGCGATTTTCAGTTGACGGTACGGATAGGTGACGGTGCCAAACTTAATATCAAGAAGTTTTCGGGCTTGGGCTTAGGAGCATGGGAAGGGTTTCGTTTCCGGTATCTTTCAGTTGAGGTACGGAAAGGTGACGGTGCCAAACTTAATATCAAGAAGTTTTCGGGCTTGGGGTTAGGAGCATGGGAAGGGTTCCGTTTCCGCGACCTTTCAGTTGACGGTACGGGAAGGTGACGGTGCCAAAATTAATATCAAGAAGTTTTCGGGCTTGGGGTTAGGAGCATGGGAAGGGTTTCGTTTCCGGTATCTTTCAATTGACGGTACGGAAAGGTGACGGTGCCAAACTTAATATCAAGAAGTTTTCGGGCTTGGGGTTAGGAGCATGCGAAGGGTTCCGTTTCCGGTATCTTTCAGTTGACGGTACGGAAAGGTGACGGTCCCAAACTTAATATCAAGAAGTTTTCGGGCTTGGGGTTAGGAGCATGGGAAGATTTTCGTTTCCGGTATCTTTCAGTTGACGGTACGGAAAGGTGACGGTGCCAAACTTAATAGCAAGAAGTTTTCGGGCTTGGGGTTAGGAGCATGGGAAGGGTTCCGTTTCCGCGAACTTTCAGTTGACGGTACGGAAAGGTGACGGTGCCAAACATAATATCAAGAGGTTTTCGGCCTTGGGGTTAGGAGCATGGGAAGGGTTTCGTTTCCGGTATCTTTCAGTTGACGGTACGGAAAGGTGACGGTGCCAAACTTAATATCAAGAAGTTTTCGGGCTTGGGGTTAGGAGCATGGGAAGGGTTCCGTTTCAGCGAACTTTCAGTTGACGGTACGGAAAGGTGACGGTGCCAAACTTAATATCAAGAAGTTTTAGGGCTTGAGGTTAGGAGCATGGGAAGGGTTTCGTTTCCGGTATCTTTCAGTTGACGGTGCGGAAAGGTGACGGTGCCAAACTTAATATCAAGAAGTTTTCGGGCTTGGGGTTAGGAGCATGGGAAGGGTTTCGTTTCCGGTGTCTTTCAGTTGACGGTACGGAAAGGTGACGGTGCCAAACTTAATATCAAGAAGTTTTCGGACTTGGGTTTAGGAGCATGGGAAGGGTTTCGTTTCGGTATATTTCAGTTGACGGTACGGAAAGGTGACGGTGCCAAACTTAATATCAACAAATTTTCCGGCTGGGGGACAGGAGTTTGGGAAGGGTCTCGTTTCCGGAATATTTCAGTTGACGGTACGTAAATGTGACGATGTCAAAATCAATATCAAGAAGATTTCGTGCTTGGGGTTAGGAGCATGGGAAGGGTTTCGTTTCCGGTATCTTTCAGTTGACCGTTCGTAAAGGTGACGGTGCCAAACTTAATATCAAGAAGTTTTCGGGCTTGGGGTTAGGAGCATGGGAAGGGTTTCGTTTCCGGTATCTTTCAGTTGACGGTACGGAAAGGTGACGGTGCCAAACTTAATATCAACAAATTTTCCGGCTTGGTGACAGGAGTTTGGGAAGGGTCTCGTTTCCGGAATATTTTAGTTGACGGTACGTAAAGGTGACGATGTCAAAATTAATATCAAGAAGTTTTCGCGCGTGGGGTTAGGAGAATTGGAAGTGTTTCGTTTCCGGTATCTTTCAGTTGACGGTACGTAAATGTGACAGTGCCAAACTTAATATCAAGAAGTTCTCGGAGATTGGGTTAGGAGCATGGGAAGGGTTCCGTTTCCGCGACCTTTCAGTTGACCGTACGTAAAGGTGACGGTGCCAAACTTAATATCAAGAAGTTTTCGAGCTTGGGTTTAGGAGCATGGGAAGGGTTTCGTTTCAGGGATATATCAGTTGACGGTACAGAAAGGTGACGTTGCCAAACGTAATATCAAGAAGTTTGCGGTCTTGCGGTTAGGAGCATGGGAAGGGTTTCGTTTCCGGTATCTTTCAGTTGACGGTACGGAAAGGTGACGGTGCCAAACTTAATATCAAGAAGTTTTCGGGCTTGGGGTTAGGAGCATGGGAAGGGTTTCGTTTCCGGGATATTTCAGTTGACGGTACGGAAAGGTGACGGTGCCAAACTTAATATCAAGAAGTTTTCGGGCTTGGGGTTAGGAGCATGGGAAGGGTTTCGTTTCCGGGATATTTCAGTTGACGGTACGGAAAGGTGACGGTGCCAAACTTAATATCAAGAAGTTTTCGGGCTTGGGGTTAGGAGCATGGGAAGGGTTTCGTTTCCGGTATCATTCAGTTGACGGTACGGAAAGGTGACGCTGCCAAACTTAATATCAAGAAGTTTTCGGGCTTGGGGTTAGGAGCATGGGAAGGGTTTCGTTTCCGGTATCTTTCAGTTGACGGTACGGAAAGGTGACGCTGCCAAACTTAATATCAAGAAGTTTTCGGGTTTGGGGTTAGGAGCATGGGAAGGGTTTCGTTTCCGGGATATTTCAGTTGACGGTACGGAAAGGTGACGGTGCCAAACTTAATATCAAGAAGTTTTCGGCCTTGGGTTTAGGAGCAAGGGAAGGGTTTCGTTTCCGGTATCTTTCAGTTGACAGTATGGAAAGGTGACGGTGCCAAACTTAATATCAAGAAGTTTTCGGGCTTGGGGTTAGGAGCTTGGGAAGGGTTTCGTTTCCGGTATCTTTCAGTTGACGGTACGGAAAGGTGACGGTGCCAAACTTAATATCAAGAAGTTTTCGGGCTTGGGGTTTGGAGCATGTGAAGGGTTTCGTTTCCGGTATTTTTCAGGTGACAGTACGAAAAGGTGACGGTGCCAAACTTAATATCAACAAATTTTCCGGCTAGGGGACAGGAGTTTGGGAAGGGTTTCGTTTCCGGAATATTTCAGTTGACGGTACGTAAAGGTGACGATGTCAAAATTAATATCAAGAAGTTTTCGTGCTTGGGGTTAGGAGCATGGGAAGGGTTTCGTTTCCGGTATCTTTCAGTTGACGGAACGGAAAGGTGACGGTGCCAAACTTAATATCAACAAATTTTCCGGGTGGAGGATAGGAGCATGCGAAGTGTCTCGTTTCAGAGACCTTTCAGTTGACGGTACGTAAAGGTGACGGTGCCAAAGTTAATATCAAGTAGTTTTCGGGCTTGGGGTTAGGAGCATGGGAAGGATCTCGTTTCCGGGATCTTTCATTAACGGTACGTAAAGGTGACGGTGCTAAACTTAATATCATCAAATTTTCCGGGTTGGGGATAGGAGCATGGGAAGGGTCTCGTTTCAGAGATCTTTCAGTTGACGGTACGTAAAGGTGACGGTGCCAAACTTAATATCAAGTAGTTTTCGGGCTTGGGGATAGGAGCATGGGAAGGGTCTCGTTTCAGAGATCTTTCAGTTGACGGCACGTAAAGGTGACGGTGCCAAACTTAATATCATCAAATTTTCCGGGTTGGGGATAGGAGCATGGGAAGGGTCTCGTTTCAGAGATCTTTCAGTTGACGGTACGTAAAGGTGACGGTGCCAAACTTAATATCAAGTAGTTTTCGGGCTTGGGGTTAGGAGCATGGGAAGAGTCACGTTTTCGGGATCTTTCAGTTGACGTTACGTAAAGATGAAGGTGCCAAACTTAATATCAACAACTTTTCCGGCTGGGGGCAGGCGCATAGGAAGTGTCTCGTTTCCGGGATCTTTCAGTTGACGGTACGTAAAGGTGACGGAGCCAAACTTAATATCAACAACTTTTCCGGCTGGGGGACAGGTGCATGGGAAGGGTCTCGTTTCCCGGATCTTTCAGTTTACGGTACGTAAAGGTGACGGTGCCAAATTTAATATCAATAATTTTTCCGGTTGGGGGATAGGAGCACGGGAAGGTTCTCGTTTCAGAGATCTTTCAGTTGACGGCACGTAAAGGTGACGGTGCCAAACTTAATATCAAGTAGTTTTCGGGCTTGGGGTTAGGAGCATGGGAAGAGTCTCGTTTCCGGGATCTTTCAGTTGACGGTACGTAAAGGTTACGGTGCCAAACTTAATATCAAGAAATTTTCGGGCTTGGGGTTAGGAGCATGGGAAGGGTCTCGTTTCCGGGATCTTTCAGTTGACGTTACGTAAAGATGAAGGTGCCAAACTTAATATCAACAACTTTTCCGGCTGGGGGCAGGCGCATAGGAAGGGTCTCGTTTCCGGGATCTTTCAGTTGACGGTACGTAAAAGTGACGGTGCCAAACTTAATATCAACAAATTTTCTGGCTGGGGGACAGGTGCATGGGAAGGGTCTCGTTTCCGGGATCTTTCAGTTTACGGTACGTAAAGGTGACGGTGCCAAACTTAATATCAAGAAGTTTTCGGGTTTGGGGTTAGGAGCATGGGAAGGGTTTCGTTTCCGGGATATTTCAGTTGACGGTACGGAAAGGTGACGGTGCCAAACTTAATATCAAGAAGTTTTCGGGCTTGGGTTTAGGAGCAAGGGAAGGGTTTCGTTTCCGGTATCTTTCAGTTGACAGTATGGAAAGGTGACGGTGCCAAACTTAATATCAAGAAGTTTTCGGGCTTGGGGTTAGGAGCTTGGGAAGGGTTTCGTTTCCGGTATCATTCAGTTAACCGTACGGAAAGGTGACGGTGCCAAACTTAATATCAAGAAGTTTTCGGGCTTGGGGTTAGGAGCATGTGAAGGGTTTCGTTTTCGGTATCTTTCAGGTGACAGTACGGAAAGGTGACGGTGCCAAACTTAATATCAACAAATTTTCCGGCGAGGGGACAGGAGTTTGGGAAGGGTTTCGTTTCCGGAATATTTCCGTTGACGGTACGTAAAGGTGACGATGTCAAAATTAATATCAAGAAGTTTTCGTGCTTGGGGTTAGGAGCATGGGAAGGGTTTCGTTTCCGGTATCTTTCAGTTGACGGTACGGAAAGGTGACGGTGCCAAACTTAATATCAAGAAGTTTTCGAGCTTGGGGTTAGGAGCATGGGAAAGGTTTCGTTTCCGGTATCTTTCAGTTGACGGAACGGAAAGGTGACGGTGCCAAACTTAATATCAACAAATTTTCCGGGTGGAGGATAGGAGCATGCGAAGTGTCTCGTTTCAGAGATCTTTCAGTTGACGGTACGTAAAGGTGACGGTGCCAAAGTTAATATCAAGTAGTTTTCGGGCTTGGGGTTAGGAGCATGGGAAGGATCTCGTTTCCGGGATCTTTCATTAACGGTACGTAAAGGTGACGGTGCTAAACTTAATATCATCAAATTTTCCGGGTTGGGGATAGGAGCATGGGAAGGGTCTCGTTTCAGAGATCTTTCAGTTGACGGTACGTAAAGGTGACGGTGCCAAACTTAATATCAAGTAGTTTTCGGGCTTGGGGAAAGGAGCATGGGAAGGGTCTCGTTTCAGAGATCTTTCAGTTGACGGCACGTAAAGGTGACGGTGCCAAACTTAATATCATCAAATTTTCCGGGTTGGGGATAGGAGCATGGGAAGGGTCTCGTTTCAGAGATCTTTCAGTTGACGGTACGTAAAGGTGACGGTGCCAAACTTAATATCAAGTAGTTTTCGGGCTTGGGGTTAGGAGCATGGGAAGAGTCTCGTTTTCGGGATCTTTCAGTTGACGTTACATAAAGATGAAGGTGCCAAACTTAATATCAACAACTTTTCCGGCTGGGGGCAGGCGCATAGGAAGTGTCTCGTTTCCGGGATCTTTCAGTTGACGGTACGTAAAGGTGACGGAGCCAAACTTAATATCAACAACTTTTCCGGCTGGGGGACAGGTGCATGGGAAGGGTCTCTTTTCCCGGATCTTTCAGTTTACGGTACGTAAAGTTGACGGTGCCAAACTTAATATCAATAATTTTTCCGGTTGGGGGATAGGAGCATGGGAAGGTTCTCGTTTCAGAGATCTCAGTTGACGGCACGTAAAGGTGACGGTGCCAAACTTAATATCAAGTAGTTTTCGGGCTTGGGGTTAGGAGCATGGGAAGAGTCTCGTTTCCGGGATCTTTCAGTTGACGGTACGTAAAGGTTACGGTGCCAAACTTAATATCAAGAAATTTTCGGGCTTGGGGTTAGGAGCATGGGAAGGGTCTCGTTTCCGGGTTCTTTCAGTTGACGTTACGTAAAGATGAAGGTGCCAAACTCAATATCAACAACTTTTCCGGCTGGGGGCAGGCGCATAGTAAGGGTCTCGTTTCCGGGATCTTTCAGTTGACGGTACGTAAAAGTGACGGTGCCAAACTTAATATCAACAAATTTTCTGGCTGGGGGACAGGTGCATGGGAAGGGTCTCGTTTCCGGGATCTTTCAGTTTACGGTACGTAAAGGTGTCGGTGCCAAACTTAATATCAAGAAGTTTTCGGGCTTGGGGTTAGGAGCATGGGAAGGGTCTCGTTTCAGGAATATTTCATTTGACGGTACGTAAAGGTGACGGTGCCACACTTAATATGAAGAAGTTTTCGGGCTTGGGGTTAGGAGTATGGGAAGGGTCTCGTTTCTGGGATCTTTCAGTTGACGGTACGTAAAGGTGACGGTGCCAAACTTAATATCAAGTAGTTTTCGGGCTTGTGATGAGGAGCATGGGAAGGGTCTCGTTTCCGGGATCTTTCAGTTGACGTACGTAAAGGTTACGGTGCCAAACTTAATATCAACAAATTTTCCGGGTGGGGGATAGGAGCATGGGATGGGTCTCGTTTCAGGGATCTGTCAGTTGACGGTACGTAAAGGTGACGGTGCCAAACTTAATATCAAGTAGTCTTCGGGATTGTGGTTAGGAGCATTGGAAGGTTCTCGTTTCCGGGATCTTTCAGTTGAAGGTACGTAAAGGTGACTGTGCCAAACGAAATATCAAGAAGTTCTCGGGCTTGGGGTTAGGAGCATGGGAAGAGTCTCGTTTCCGGGATCTTTCAGTTGACGGTACGTAAAGGTTACGGTGCCAAACTTAATATCAAGAAGTTTTCGGGCTTGGGGTTAGGAGCATGGGAAGGGCCTCGTTTCCGGGATCTTTCATTTGACGGTACGTAAAGATGAAGGTGCCAAACTTA
Source organism: Ascarosepion bandense (assembly GCA_037127315.1). NCBI lineage: Eukaryota > Metazoa > Mollusca > Cephalopoda > Sepiida > Sepiidae > Ascarosepion > Ascarosepion bandense. The sequence goes on from JBBBDQ010001447.1 coordinate 106,176, forward strand.
ATATCAACAACTTTTCCGTCTAGGGGACAGGTGCATGGGAAGGGTCTCGTTTCCGTGATCTTTCAGTTTACGGTACGTAAAGGTGACGGTGCCAAACTTAATATCAAGAAGTTTTCGGGCTTAGTGTTAGGTGCATGGGAAGGGTCTCGTTTCAGGAATATTTCATTTGACGGTACGTAAAGGTGACGGTGCCAAACTTAATATGAAGAAGTTTTCGGGCTTGGGGTTAGGAGCATGGGAAGGGTCTCGTTTCCGGGATCTTTCAGTTGACGGTACGTAAAGGTGACGGTGCCAAACTTAATATCAAGTAGTTTTCGGGCTTGGGGTTAGGAGCATGGGAAGAGTCTCGTTTCCGGGATCTTTCAGTTGACGGTACGTAAAGGTTACGGTGCCAAAATTAATATCAAGAAATTTTCGGGCTTGGGGTTAGGAGCATGGGAAGGGTCTCGTTTCCGGGATCTTTCAGTTGACGTTACGTAAAGATGAAGGTGCCAAACTTAATATCAACAACTTTTCCGGCTGGGGGCAGGCGCATAGGAAGGGTCTCGTTTCCGGGATCTTTCAGTTGACGGTACGTAAAAGTGACGGTGCCAAACTTAATATCAACAAATTTTCTGGCTGGGGGACAGGTGCATGGGAAGGGTCTCGTTTCCGGGATCTTTCAGTTTACGGTACGTAAAGGTGACGGTGCCAAACTTAATATCAAGAAGTTTTCGGGTTTGGGGTTAGGAGCATGGGAAGGGTTTCGTTTCCGGGATATTTCAGTTGACGGTACGGAAAGGTGACGGTGCCAAACTTAATATCAAGAAGTTTTCGGGCTTGGGTTTAGGAGCAAGGGAAGGGTTTCGTTTCCGGTATCTTTCAGTTGACAGTATGGAAAGGTGACGGTGCCAAACTTAATATCAAGAAGTTTTCGGGCTTGGGGTTAGGAGCTTGGGAAGGGTTTCGTTTCCGGTATCATTCAGTTAACCGTACGGAAAGGTGACGGTGCCAAACTTAATATCAAGAAGTTTTCGGGCTTGGGGTTAGGAGCATGTGAAGGGTTTCGTTTTCGGTATCTTTCAGGTGACAGTACGGAAAGGTGACGGTGCCAAACTTAATATCAACAAATTTTCCGGCGAGGGGACAGGAGTTTGGGAAGGGTTTCGTTTCCGGAATATTTCCGTTGACGGTACGTAAAGGTGACGATGTCAAAATTAATATCAAGAAGTTTTCGTGCTTGGGGTTAGGAGCATGGGAAGGGTTTCGTTTCCGGTATCTTTCAGTTGACGGTACGGAAAGGTGACGGTGCCAAACTTAATATCAAGAAGTTTTCGAGCTTGGGGTTAGGAGCATGGGAAAGGTTTCGTTTCCGGTATCTTTCAGTTGACGGAACGGAAAGGTGACGGTGCCAAACTTAATATCAACAAATTTTCCGGGTGGAGGATAGGAGCATGCGAAGTGTCTCGTTTCAGAGATCTTTCAGTTGACGGTACGTAAAGGTGACGGTGCCAAAGTTAATATCAAGTAGTTTTCGGGCTTGGGGTTAGGAGCATGGGAAGGATCTCGTTTCCGGGATCTTTCATTAACGGTACGTAAAGGTGACGGTGCTAAACTTAATATCATCAAATTTTCCGGGTTGGGGATAGGAGCATGGGAAGGGTCTCGTTTCAGAGATCTTTCAGTTGACGGTACGTAAAGGTGACGGTGCCAAACTTAATATCAAGTAGTTTTCGGGCTTGGGGAAAGGAGCATGGGAAGGGTCTCGTTTCAGAGATCTTTCAGTTGACGGCACGTAAAGGTGACGGTGCCAAACTTAATATCATCAAATTTTCCGGGTTGGGGATAGGAGCATGGGAAGGGTCTCGTTTCAGAGATCTTTCAGTTGACGGTACGTAAAGGTGACGGTGCCAAACTTAATATCAAGTAGTTTTCGGGCTTGGGGTTAGGAGCATGGGAAGAGTCTCGTTTTCGGGATCTTTCAGTTGACGTTACATAAAGATGAAGGTGCCAAACTTAATATCAACAACTTTTCCGGCTGGGGGACAGGTGCATGGGAAGGGTCTCTTTTCCCGGATCTTTCAGTTTACGGTACGTAAAGTTGACGGTGCCAAACTTAATATCAATAATTTTTCCGGTTGGGGGATAGGAGCATGGGAAGGTTCTCGTTTCAGAGATCTCAGTTGACGGCACGTAAAGGTGACGGTGCCAAACTTAATATCAAGTAGTTTTCGGGCTTGGGGTTAGGAGCATGGGAAGAGTCTCGTTTCCGGGATCTTTCAGTTGACGGTACGTAAAGGTTACGGTGCCAAACTTAATATCAAGAAATTTTCGGGCTTGGGGTTAGGAGCATGGGAAGGGTCTCGTTTCCGGGTTCTTTCAGTTGACGTTACGTATAGATGAAGGTGCCAAACTCAATATCAACAACTTTTCCGGCTGGGGGCAGGCGCATAGGAAGGGTCTCGTTTCCGGGATCTTTCAGTTGACGGTACGTAAAAGTGACGGTGCCAAACTTAATATCAACAAATTTTCTGGCTGGGGGACAGGTGCATGGGAAGGGTCTCGTTTCCGGGATCTTTCAGTTTACGGTACGTAAAGGTGTCGGTGCCAAACTTAATATCAAGAAGTTTTCGGGCTTGGGGTTAGGAGCATGGGAAGGGTCTCGTTTCAGGAATATTTCATTTGACGGTACGTAAAGGTGACGGTGCCACACTTAATATGAAGAAGTTTTCGGGCTTGGGGTTAGGAGTATGGGAAGGGTCTCGTTTCTGGGATCTTTCAGTTGACGGTACGTAAAGGTGACGGTGCCAAACTTAATATCAAGTAGTTTTCGGGCTTGTGATGAGGAGCATGGGAAGGGTCTCGTTTCCGGGATCTTTCAGTTGACGTACGTAAAGGTTACGGTGCCAAACTTAATATCAACAAATTTTCCGGGTGGGGGATAGGAGCATGGGATGGGTCTCGTTTCAGGGATCTGTCAGTTGACGGTACGTAAAGGTGACGGTGCCAAACTTAATATCAAGTAGTCTTCGGGATTGTGGTTAGGAGCATTGGAAGGTTCTCGTTTCCGGGATCTTTCAGTTGAAGGTACGTAAAGGTGACTGTGCCAAACGAAATATCAAGAAGTTCTCGGGCTTGGGGTTAGGAGCATGGGAAGAGTCTCGTTTCCGGGATCTTTCAGTTGACGGTACGTAAAGGTTACGGTGCCAAACTTAATATCAAGAAGTTTTCGGGCTTGGGGTTAGGAGCATGGGAAGGGCCTCGTTTCCGGGATCTTTCATTTGACGGTACGTAAAGATGAAGGTGCCAAACTTAATATCAACAACTTTTCCGTCTAGGGGACAGGTGCATGGGAAGGGTCTCGTTTCCGTGATCTTTCAGTTTACGGTACGTAAAGGTGACGGTGCCAAACTTAATATCAAGAAGTTTTCGGGCTTAGTGTTAGGTGCATGGGAAGGGTCTCGTTTCAGGAATATTTCATTTGACGGTACGTAAAGGTGACGGTGCCAAACTTAATATGAAGAAGTTTTCGGGCTTGGGGTTAGGAGCATGGGAAGGGTCTCGTTTCCGGGATCTTTCAGTTGACGGTACGTAAAGGTGACGGTGCCAAACTTAATATCAAGTAGTTTTCGGGCTTGGGGTTAGGAGCATGGGAAGAGTCTCGTTTCCGGGATCTTTCAGTTGACGGTACGTAAAGGTTACGGTGCCAAAATTAATATCAAGAAATTTTCGGGCTTGGGGTTAGGAGCATGGGAAGGGTCTCGTTTCCGGGATCTTTCAGTTGACGTTACGTAAAGATGAAGGTGCCAAACTTAATATCAACAACTTTTCCGGCTGGGGGCAGGCGCATAGGAAGGGTCTCGTTTCCGGGATCTTTCAGTTGACGGTACGTAAAAGTGACGGTGCCAAACTTAATATCAACAAATTTTCTGGCTGGGGGACAGGTGCATGGGAAGGGTCTCGTTTCCGGGATCTTTCAGTTTACGGTACGTAAAGGTGACGGTGCCAAACTTAATATCAAGAAGTTTTCGGGTTTGGGGTTAGGAGCATGGGAAGGGTTTCGTTTCCGGGATATTTCAGTTGACGGTACGGAAAGGTGACGGTGCCAAACTTAATATCAAGAAGTTTTCGGGCTTGGGTTTAGGAGCAAGGGAAGGGTTTCGTTTCCGGTATCTTTCAGTTGACAGTATGGAAAGGTGACGGTGCCAAACTTAATATCAAGAAGTTTTCGGGCTTGGGGTTAGGAGCTTGGGAAGGGTTTCGTTTCCGGTATCATTCAGTTAACCGTACGGAAAGGTGACGGTGCCAAACTTAATATCAAGAAGTTTTCGGGCTTGGGGTTAGGAGCATGTGAAGGGTTTCGTTTTCGGTATCTTTCAGGTGACAGTACGGAAAGGTGACGGTGCCAAACTTAATATCAACAAATTTTCCGGCGAGGGGACAGGAGTTTGGGAAGGGTTTCGTTTCCGGAATATTTCCGTTGACGGTACGTAAAGGTGACGATGTCAAAATTAATATCAAGAAGTTTTCGTGCTTGGGGTTAGGAGCATGGGAAGGGTTTCGTTTCCGGTATCTTTCAGTTGACGGTACGGAAAGGTGACGGTGCCAAACTTAATATCAAGAAGTTTTCGAGCTTGGGGTTAGGAGCATGGGAAAGGTTTCGTTTCCGGTATCTTTCAGTTGACGGAACGGAAAGGTGACGGTGCCAAACTTAATATCAACAAATTTTCCGGGTGGAGGATAGGAGCATGCGAAGTGTCTCGTTTCAGAGATCTTTCAGTTGACGGTACGTAAAGGTGACGGTGCCAAAGTTAATATCAAGTAGTTTTCGGGCTTGGGGTTAGGAGCATGGGAAGGATCTCGTTTCCGGGATCTTTCATTAACGGTACGTAAAGGTGACGGTGCTAAACTTAATATCATCAAATTTTCCGGGTTGGGGATAGGAGCATGGGAAGGGTCTCGTTTCAGAGATCTTTCAGTTGACGGTACGTAAAGGTGACGGTGCCAAACTTAATATCAAGTAGTTTTCGGGCTTGGGGAAAGGAGCATGGGAAGGGTCTCGTTTCAGAGATCTTTCAGTTGACGGCACGTAAAGGTGACGGTGCCAAACTTAATATCATCAAATTTTCCGGGTTGGGGATAGGAGCATGGGAAGGGTCTCGTTTCAGAGATCTTTCAGTTGACGGTACGTAAAGGTGACGGTGCCAAACTTAATATCAAGTAGTTTTCGGGCTTGGGGTTAGGAGCATGGGAAGAGTCTCGTTTTCGGGATCTTTCAGTTGACGTTACATAAAGATGAAGGTGCCAAACTTAATATCAACAACTTTTCCGGCTGGGGGACAGGTGCATGGGAAGGGTCTCTTTTCCCGGATCTTTCAGTTTACGGTACGTAAAGTTGACGGTGCCAAACTTAATATCAATAATTTTTCCGGTTGGGGGATAGGAGCATGGGAAGGTTCTCGTTTCAGAGATCTCAGTTGACGGCACGTAAAGGTGACGGTGCCAAACTTAATATCAAGTAGTTTTCGGGCTTGGGGTTAGGAGCATGGGAAGAGTCTCGTTTCCGGGATCTTTCAGTTGACGGTACGTAAAGGTTACGGTGCCAAACTTAATATCAAGAAATTTTCGGGCTTGGGGTTAGGAGCATGGGAAGGGTCTCGTTTCCGGGTTCTTTCAGTTGACGTTACGTATAGATGAAGGTGCCAAACTCAATATCAACAACTTTTCCGGCTGGGGGCAGGCGCATAGGAAGGGTCTCGTTTCCGGGATCTTTCAGTTGACGGTACGTAAAAGTGACGGTGCCAAACTTAATATCAACAAATTTTCTGGCTGGGGGACAGGTGCATGGGAAGGGTCTCGTTTCCGGGATCTTTCAGTTTACGGTACGTAAAGGTGTCGGTGCCAAACTTAATATCAAGAAGTTTTCGGGCTTGGGGTTAGGAGCATGGGAAGGGTCTCGTTTCAGGAATATTTCATTTGACGGTACGTAAAGGTGACGGTGCCACACTTAATATGAAGAAGTTTTCGGGCTTGGGTTTAGGAGTATGGGAAGGGTCTCGTTTCTGGGATCTTTCAGTTGACGGTACGTAAAGGTGACGGTGCCAAACTTAATATCAAGTAGTTTTCGGGCTTGTGATGAGGAGCATGGGAAGGGTCTCGTTTCCGGGATCTTTCAGTTGACGTACGTAAAGGTTACGGTGCCAAACTTAATATCAACAAATTTTCCGGGTGGGGGATAGGAGCATGGGATGGGTCTCGTTTCAGGGATCTTTCAGTTGACGGTACGTAAAGGTGACGGTGCCAAACTTAATATCAAGTAGTCTTCGGGATTGTGGTTAGGAGCATTGGAAGGTTCTCGTTTCCGGGATCTTTCAGTTGAAGGTACGTAAAGGTGACTGTGCCAAACGAAATATCAAGAAGTTCTCGGGCTTGGGGTTAGGAGCATGGGAAGAGTCTCGTTTCCGGGATCTTTCAGTTGACGGTACGTAAAGGTTACGGTGCCAAACTTAATATCAAGAAGTTTTCGGGCTTGGGGTTAGGAGCATGGGAAGGGCCTCGTTTCCGGGATCTTTCATTTGACGGTACGTAAAGATGAAGGTGCCAAACTTAATATCAACAACTTTTCCGTCTAGGGGACAGGTGCATGGGAAGGGTCTCGTTTCCGTGATCTTTCAGTTTACGGTACGTAAAGGTGACGGTGCCAAACTTAATATCAAGAAGTTTTCGGGCTTAGTGTTAGGTGCATGGGAAGGGTCTCGTTTCAGGAATATTTCATTTGACGGTACGTAAAGGTGACGGTGCCAAACTTAATATGAAGAAGTTTTCGGGCTTGGGGTTAGGAGCATGGGAAGGGTCTCGTTTCCGGGATCTTTCAGTTGACGGTACGTAAAGGTGACGGTGCCAAACTTAATATCAAGTAGTTTTCGGGCTTGGGATTAGGAGCATGGGAAGGGTCTCGTTTCCGGGATCTTTCAGTTGACGTACGTAAAGGTGACGGTGCCAAACTTAATATCAACAAATTTTCCGGGTGGAGGATAGGAGCATGGGAAGTGTCTCGTTTCAGAGATCTTTCAGTTGACGGTACGTAAAGGTGACGGTGCCAAACTTAATATCAAGTACTTTTCGGGCTTGGGGTTAGTAGCATGGGAAGGGTCTCGTTTCCGGGATCTTTCATTTAACGGTACGTAAAGGTGACGGTGCCAAACTTAATATCAAGTAGTTTTCGGGCTTTGGGTTAGGAGCATATGACGGGTCTCGTTTCCGGGATCTTTCTGTTGACGGTACGTATAGGTGACGGTGCCAAACTTAATATCAACAAATTTTCCGGGTGGGGGATAGGAGCATGGGAAGGGTCTCGTTTCAGAGATCTTTCAGTTGACGGTACGTAAAGGTGACGGTGCCAAACTTAATATCAAGTAGTTTTCTGGCTTGGGGTTAGTAGCATGGGAAGGGTCTCGTTTCCGGGATCTTTCATTTAACGTTATTTAAAGGTGACGGTGCCAAACTTAATATCAAGTAGTTTTCGGGCTTGGGGTTAGGAGCATATGAAGGGTCTCGTTTCCGGGATCTTTCTGTTGACGGTACGTAAAGGTGACGGTGCCAAACTTAATATCAACAAAATTTCCGGGTGGGGGATAGGAGCATGGGAAGGTTCTCGTTTCAGAGATCTTTCAGTTGACGGTACGTAAAGGTGACGGTGCCAAACTTAATATCAAGTAGTCTTCGGGCTTGTGGTTAGGACCATGGGAAGGTTCTCGTTTCCGGGATCTTTCAGTTGAAGGTACGTAAAGGTTACGGTGCTAAACTTAATATGAAGAAGTTTTCGGGCTTGGGGTTAGGAGCATGGGAAGGGTCTCGTTTCCGGGATCTTTCATTTGACGGTACGTAAAGATGAAGGTGCCAAACTTAATATCAACAACTTTTCCGGCTGGGGGCAGGCGCATAGTAGGGTCTCGTTTCCGGGATCTTTCAGTTGACGGTACGTAAAGCTGACGGTGCCAAACTTAATATCAACAACTTTTCCGGCTGTGGGACAGGTGCATGGGAAGCGTCTCGTTTCCGGGATCTTTCAGTTTACGGTACGTAAAGGTGACGGTGCCAAACTTAATATCAAGAAGTTTTCGGGCTTAGGGTTAGGAGCATGGGAAGGGTCTCGTTTCAGGAATATTTCATTTGACGGTACGTAAAGGTGACGGTGCCAAACTTAATATGAAGAAGTCATCCGGCTTGGGGTTAGGAGCATGGGAAGGGTCTCGTTTCCGGGATCTTTCAGTTGACGGTACGTAAAGGTGACGGTGCCAACCTTAATATCCATTAGTTTTCGGGCTTGGGATTAGGAGCATGGGAAGGGTCTCGTTTCCGGGCTCTTTCAGTTGACGTACGTAAAGGTGACGGTGCCAAACTTAATATCAACAAATTTTCCGGGTGGAGGATAGCATGGGAAGTGTCTCGTTTCAGAGATCTTTCAGTTGACGGTACGTAAATGTGACGGTGCCAAACTTAATATCAAGTAGTTTTCGGGCTTGTGGTTAGTAGCATGGGAAGGGTCTCGTTTCCGGGATCTTTCATTTAACGGTACGTAAAGGTGACGGTGCCAAACTTAATATCAAGTAGTTTTCGGGCTTTGGGTTAGGAGCATATGAAGGGTCTCGTTTCCGAGTTCTTTCTGTTGACGGTACGTAAAGGTGACGGTGCCAAACTTAATATCAACAAATTTTCCGGGTGGGGGATAGGAGCATGGGAAGTGTCTCGTTTCAGAGATCTTTCAGTTGACGGTACGTAAAGGTGACGGTGCCAAACTTAATATCAAGTAGTCTTCGGGCTTGTGGTTAGGAGCATGGGAAGGTTCTCGTTTCCGGGATCTTTCAGTTGAAGGTACGTAAAGGTTACGGTGCTAAACTTAATATCAAGAAGTTTTCGGGCTTGGGGTTAGGAGCATGGGAAGGGTCTCGTGTTATATATCGCCGTACGACGACAAAACAACAAACACACATATATAAAAATATAAGTTTATATTGTCATTAATGACGACGATCCGTGTTGAATAGAGAACAGGAGAGGGTGAGAGTCACATAGAATGGGTTGACTGGAGTGTATTCTTTCCGTGTTGTTTGTCTGCTTCCACTGGCCGTATTCTGCTGGCGAAACCGTGTGTCGAGGTTTTTTTATAGTCTCTAGAACCGGGACTTTCCTTCCGGTTTTGCTTCGCCCACGCAACGCCTACGTAATTCTAAGAGACACCTGATCTGTTTGCCTCTGTAGCCATTTCCGCCGCTGTCGGAAATAAGATCAAAATGACATCCGCTCCGGCCTCGACAGGATGTATTTTACAAACACCTGTCTTGTCGCTTCGCCGCCCCCTTCACCGACGGGAAACACCATCGCTTGCATCACTTCCTCGGGTGGGGCCTGATTGTTATATTACACTCCTCGCCCTCCCATTTTCCAAAATGTTCACCTAAGAACATTTTAAGCTCAACACCCTCACACCCCCCATGCCACACAAGCCCGACAACTGTACAAAACATGTGCACGCCGAAACAAACAAACAAAAAAACATATATGAGGGAGCCTACATCGGCAACCCAACAATGTTCGTGTCCATTGTGGAATTTTCCTGTACAAAAAAACACAGAATCTCTTGCGTATGCTTCATGACGCAGTGTTGGAAGTCAAAATGAGTGAGACTGCCACAAAAGTGATGATAGAATTACTTGGGACTTATATAGAGGTTAATGTTCTCCCAGCTCGATGTTTCATTGGTCTTTTTTTTTTTTTAGTTTCTGTAACTTTCAATGTTCGTTTCATTTCTCGACTCTGTCCATACGCGTAGACGCCTCGATGCACAACCATATGATCCTAGGCGGTAACCGCGCCCCAGTTTCTAAACTGACATCGAGTAAATGACCTTTGACCAACACCATGCGTGTTTCCGCTCGAGTTTATTGTTACACATGTAACTTCATTTAATTTAATTTAATTTCAAACATACTATGTTTGAACACAGAAAAACTGCCATTATCTGCAGTACATATCATTCATAGTCTGACCGAGAAATGTTCAATAGAAAACGAAGAAAATTACCCTGATTCCAACGTTAATCCGCATGCAATTTACTTGTGGAGGATTAGAGGTTTCATCTATATTAATTTAGTCTAAAAAAAAAAATGGACCCGTGACTCGTAATTCCTTAGTTTGTATCTTCCGCATGTTTTGCTATAAGGAAGGTGACCTAACTATTTCACTTAAACTATCGTTAATCCTCCCACTGCTTTCTTTCCCAATCCTATAGCATATCAGCCAATAAGTCTACAAGACTTTTCAGTTGTTCTTTCTTTTTGTTCCGATCAACTGTGGAATCTGCAGGTCTATCCGTGCTTTTTGCCCCAACAGACGTTTGCCTCATTTGGGCATCTTCGCTGCTAGGTGATTCCCTAGAAAAACCCTGATCTACATGAGTAGATCCAGACGTTTCGCACTTTGAGCAATCATCCTCGAACGTGGATGAAACATTATTTATACCACCGATTCTATCATCATTATCAATAGTTGACACGTTTTTATTCGCCATTTTACGTTGCGTCATGATGCGACGCTCCATTAATGGAACATCAGACTCATCGTCTGATTCCACACGTTGGTGTCGATTTTTGTGCACTGGAAAGTCGGTCTGTTCCGCTCCGGATTCGTCATCCGAATCACTGGATTCTACTGGAGCAGCCAATACAATCTTTCGTAACGGCCTATCGGAAGTAGGGATTTTCCATTCATCAATGGACGCTGCCCGAAGATGCTCAGCATGCGTCTTAATGACTGAGCCGGTTAACTGATCTCTAATTCTATAAGAGACCGGGCCAATCTTTTCAACGATCACATAATATGGCCGCCAGCGCACATCTAACTTCCCTTTCTTTTGGTGATTCTTTTAGTACACCAAATCACCAACCTCAAAAGTTGTATTTTTCGTCTTACCACGCAACTTATCTATCGCGGCTCTCCTCGCTTTTCTTATATTATTCCTAACTAAAGTGAAGCTACGATGCATTTCCTGTAGTGCAATTTGGTGATGCTCATCACCATAATATATGCGACGAGGCCTCAGTATATTGTCCAAGGGCAAAATAACATCCCTGTTATAGAGCAAGTAATACGGTGAAAACTTAGTGGTTTCGCTCACATGAAACCGGATAGCCGCCAACATTTGGTTAATGTAAATATCCCACGACTGTTCGTTGTTGCCGACTTTTTTTGCTAGAACATCATGCATTGTTCTGTGAAACCTCTCAACCTTACCGTTGCTCTGGGGGTGATAAAAAGAAGTTGTCACATGGTGTATATTTAGGTCTTCTAATGTCTTTTTCATTACCCTGTTGACATTTTCTGGCCCATTATCAGTTAAAAGCTGAAGTGGTGTCCCAAATCTGGGGAAGATTTCGTCAACTAAGACTGTTTCTGCCTTCTTGTTAGGAACCACAAATGCCTCCGGCCAACCACTGTACATATCTATGAATGTAACTATGTATTGGTTACCTGAATGGGTCTTTGGGTAGGGTCCTGAGACATCTAAAGCAACCTTTGCGAAAGGAAAAGGAGGGAAGTCACATTCCTGTATGTGGGGTTGCTGCCTCTTTAGGTTTCTTGTCTGACACGGGATACATTTACCTACGAAATCATTTATTTCTCTAAGTAAACAAGGCCAGAAATACTTTTGTTTTATTGAGTGGAATGTCTTATCCACCCCCATATGGCCACTGTCATCATGGTATTGAACTAGCACCATTTTTCTAAGGTGAGATGGTACATACAGCCTGATGAGGGGTTCATCATCAGGTTGAGACAAATAGTACACCACCTCATCCATTACTATATATCTCTTCGGTTCTGCTTTGGTAGCCCTACCATTTCGTAATCTAATCTTCAGGTCTAAGATGTTTTTGTCTGATTCTTGCTCCCTGATTATGTCTATTCCTTTCAATGTGGGCCGTTCGGGTGCCTCTGATGAATTTCCGACATTTTTATGGGCTGCTAATTCTTCCGGCTCCATTAGGTTGGAGTTTATAACACTAACCAAGTAATGTCTATCATCTATATCTACTGGAGAAGCAATATGGTCTTCGTTCACATCAACAGCGCGTGATAAGAGATCCGCGCAAACATTATCCTTACCCTTAAGATACTGTATGCTGCAATTGTAGCCAGACATGCTCAGAGCCCAAGTCTGTATCTTCTTATTTTGTATGGGCGAATTAAGTAAGTGCTCCAGGGGCCTATGATCAGTGTATATCGTGAATGTTGCGCCATGCAGGTAGTGATTCAGTTTTTGAAGAGCATAGTGTATGGCATAAGCCTCTTTCTCTATAGTTGACCACCTCGTTTGTGTGTCACTTAATTTATGGGACAATAAATAAATTGGTTTTTCTACATCCTTCCTATTTTCCTTATCGTACACCACCTGGGATAGGCATGCGCCAATCGATTGATCGGATGCGTCAGTATATAACCTATACGCCTTATTTGGGTTGGGATAGGCTAGTGTTACCATCTCCGCGAGCTTCGTTTTTAGTGTATCGAAAGCGGTTTGGCAAGCATCGTCCCATTGGAATCGTGCATATTTCCTTGTCAAATTGACCAGCGGTTCGGCTATATCAGAGAAGTTTCTAATAAAGCGGCGATAGTATGAGGTCATCCCGATAAAAGCTCTTACTTGTCTAACAGTGGTTGGAGTAGAAACTGACTTTATAGCCTTGACTTTATTGAGGTCTGGTTGTATTCCCTCTTCACTTATCTTGAACCCCAGGTATTGGGTCTCTTTCTTAAAGAACTCACACTTAGCTGGCTTCAGTTTAAGGTTGTGCTTACGTAGACTACTCAAGACTGTGTCTATATGTTTTAAATGATCTTCCACCGTATTTGAAAATATCAGAATATCATCTAAATATGCCAGAGCAAAATCTTCCTGTCCCTGTAAAACAACTGACATTAATTCCTGGAAGATGCCGGGTGCGTTTGCAAGTCCAAATGGCATAACATTAAAATGAAACAGACCCTTGTGGCAGGTGAATGCACTTTTTTCTTTGTCATCATCATGAAGCTTAACTTGCCAGTACCCTGATTTTAAATCAAGCTTCGAAAAGTACCTTGCCGAACCAAGTGATGCCAGTATATCATCGATGACAGGAAGAGGTCGAGCATATTTCTTTGTAATCTTATTAAGTGCTCTAAAGTCTACACAAAATCTCTTACCACCGTCTTTCTTCTCTACTAAAACTACTGGAAAACCCCACGGGCTATTGGATCTCTCAATTACACCTGCCTGCATCATTTCGTCGATTGCTGAATCCATTGTCTTTCTTTGTTTGAGGGGTGTGCGATATGGGCGTTTTCTTATGGGCTCATGCGTTCCAGTATCGATACGCATCTCCACAGTATCGGTTCTGCCCAGGTTTTTGTCGTCACTAACGAACATGTCCCTATTTCTTTTTAGCAATTTGTTAATTTCAGGCTTGAATTCCTCCGGTACATGTACCTGTCCCAAATCTACATCAGGACTTTTATTATTTTATTTATCGGGCATAGTAATTTCAGTAATATTACCTGCCCTTTCCAATTTAGCCAGCGGACACCCCCGTCTCAAAGTGATTGTCTGGTTAGTGTTATTCATTATCAGCAACTGAAACTTACGAGACTTTGGCATTTTTACAACTGCGTTGGCTACTGATATACCACATAAGTTGCTAACATATCCACTACTCAGTTGTTCGATTTCATATTCTTTGCCACGTCCATTTCTCAGCCTGGTTAATCCCAGACAAGCATGCAGGTGTTGAGGTCTTAATGTTACTTTTTGAGCTAACCTAACAATAGAGGAAATATGAACATCCTCCTCTAATGCCACGTATTCTTCACCAATCTTCAATGCCCCCAAATCGAAATACATTCTCACCCCGTTCTGCATCAGCCAATCTCGGCCAAGTATAACGTTTCTATTGAGATTTTTCACGACTAAAAAATCATGGGGTATGGACTTACTTCCTATCTGGACCTGTAGACGACAAAGGCCTTCAACGTATAACGGGGATCCATTCGCAGTTCGAAGTTTAATGTCCCTCTTTTGCAGTTCAAGTCCCAGTCGCAATTTTTTTAAATACCCTACAGCTTATAACCGATACCTCTGCTCCCGTATCTACCAATGCCCTATAAGGTCTACGTTCTATTCTAATAAAGATGGAATGTGGCGCGCCCATATTACCAACTATGTGCGTTGGTACCGTTTTGTTCCGTTCGTTGGGCGTCGCACGAACGGACCTCTGCCGTTTCCCGGGGCGCGTCTACAAAATTTCGCTATGTGGCCTTCTTTCCCACAATTCCAACACCTAACAACGCTCCCGATCCTCTCCCGCTCACGAGTCTTGTATTTAGTTCCCCTATTACCAACTTTTCTATTGTTCTTATTCCTATTATTATTAGTATTAGATTCAGCGGGGCTTACGGCTTCTATCGGTACCCGTCTCCGAGAGTGGCAAATTTCCATAGGCTCCTCTTCGTATTCAGAGTTTGCATCGAGTCGAATTTTCCATCTCAACTCAGATAACGCTTTCTGATAGGCAGCCTCTAGTGTTTGTGGCTCATCCTTCATAACTGCCATCTTTATTTCCCGATCCCTTAGACCTTTTATGAAAAATCCTAGAACTTGTTTTATCACAACTTCATTCCTCCCGTCAACCCCAACATATGCGCTCTCCGCTAGGCGTACTACTCTCTGCATGTAGTCCTGCACCCCCCCCCCTGTTCTACCCTGCTTAATGTTCACTAATTCGACTAACCGTGCGTCGGGGTCTAAAACCAATCCGTAATATTCCTTTAAAGAAGTTTTTAACTCCTTCCATGTGAGTTGTGGGTTACTAGAAATTAGTCTATATACATAGTGTCCAACAGCTCCCCTTGTTGTGAGAAGAGCTGCCTGACACTTGTCTTCTTCTGCCACGCGCACAACTCTAAAATACCTCTCCATATCCTCCAACCAAGCACTACAACCACCATCTTCTTTGCATGCTAATGGCTGTATATTTTTTAAAAAAGATTCTCCCCTTAAAGTGTTCGACACCGAACAAGCCACATTTCTCAATTCCAGGGTCAGACCTTGAACAAAATCGGCAAAAGTATGCTGTTCCATTTTTTTTTTTTTTAAATATAACTTATGAACAAGAGCAGAACAGACACAAGATCGAATCAAAAGTCACCTACCTGTCGTCTATGGTCGCCCGGCTGCTTTCTATTTTCGTCTTCTTTTTTCTTTTTCTTCCTCTATCTAGTTGTTTTTAATTCCGTCGAATTTCAATTGTCGCCGTGGTAACCAAGCTCGTATCTATCTGTTTTGTTGTTGTTGTTGTCTCAAAACAGCATGTCACTAGCCACCAATTTGCGTATGTTATATATCGCCGTACGACGACAAAACAACAAACTCGCATATATAAATATATAAGGTTATATTTTTATTAATGACGACGAACCGTGTGGAATAGAGAACAGGAGAGGGTGAGAGGCACATAGAATGGGTTGACGGGAGTGTATTCTTGCCGTGGTGTTTGTCTGCTTCCACTGGCCGTTCTCTGCTGGCGTGTGTCGAGGTCTTTTTATAGTCTCTAGAACCGGGACTTTCCTTCCGGTTTTGCCATGCCCACGCAACGCCTACGTAATTCTAAGAGACACCTGATCTGTTTGCCTCTGTAGCCATTTCCGCCGCTGTCGGAAATAAGGTCAAAATGACGTCCGCTCCGGCCTCGAGAGGATGTATTTCACAAACACCTGTCTTGTCGCTCCGCCGCCCCCTTCACCGACGGGAAACACCATCGCTTGCATCACTTCCTCGGGTGGGGCCAGATTGTTATATTACACTCGTTTCCGGGATCTTTCAGATGACAGTACTAAAGGTGACGGTGCCAAAATTAATATCAAGAAGTTTTCTGGCTTGGGGTTAGGAGCATGGGAAGGGTCTCTTTCCGGGATCTTTCAGTTGACGGTACGTAAAGGTGACGGTGCGACACTTAATATCAACAAATTTTCCGGCTTGGGGTTAGGAGCATGGGAAGGGTCTCGTTTCCGGGATATTTCATTTGACGGTACGTAAAGGTGACAGTGCCAAATTTAATATCAAGAAGTTTTCGGGCTTGGGGTTAGGAGCATGGGAATTGTCTCGTTTCCGGTATCTTTCAGTTGACGATACGTAAAGGTGACGGTGCCAAAATTAATATCAACAAGTTTTCCGGTTTTGGTTTAGGAGCATGGGAAGGGTCTCGTTTCCGGGATCTGTCAATTGACGGTACGTAAAGGTGATTCTGCCAAACTTAATATCAGCAAGTTTTCCGGTTCGGGTTTAGGAGCAAGGGAAGGGTCTCGTCTCCGGGATCTTTCAGCTGACGGTACATAAAATTGAAGGAACGTAAATGTGTCGGGGCCAAACTTAATAGCAACAAATATTCCGGTTCGGGGTTAGGAGCATGGGAAGGGTCTCGTTTCCGGGATTTTTCAGTTGACGGTACGTAAATTGACGTTGCTAAACTTAATGTCAACAAGTTTTCCGGCTTGTGGTTAGGAGCATGGGAAGGGTCTCGTTTCCATGATCTTTCAGTTGACGGTGCCAAAATTAATATCAACAAATTTTCCGGATTGGTTTAGGAACATGGTAAGGGTCTCGTTTACGGTATATTTCAGTTGACTGTATGTAATAATGACGGTGCCAAACTTAATATCAACTAGTTTTACCGGCTTGCGGTTAGTAGCATGGGAAGGGTCTCGTTTCCGGGATCTTTCAGTTGACTGTAAGTAAATGTGACGGTGCCAAATTTAATATTAACAAGATTTCCGGCGTGGGGTTAGGAGAATGGGAAGGGTATCGTTTCCGGGATCTTTCAGTTGAAAGTACGTAAAGTTGACGTTCCCAAACTTAATATCAACAAATTTTCCTTCTAGGGGTTAGGAGCATGGGAAGGTTCTCGTTTCCGGAATCTTTCATTTGTCGGTACGGAAAGTTGACGGTGCCAAACTTAATATCAACAAATATTCCGCGTTGGGGTTAGATGCATGGGATGGGTCTCGTTTCCGGGATCTTTCAGTTGACGGTACGTAAATGTGACGGTGCCACCCTTAAGATCAACAAATTTTCCGGCTTGGGGTTATAGGAGTATGGGAAGGGTTTCGTTTCCGGGATCTTTCAGTTGACGGTACGTAAAGGTGAGGGTGCCAAACTTAATATCAACACATTTTCCGGCTTGGGGTTATATGAGTATGGGAAGGATCTCGTTTCCGGGATCATTCAGTTGACGGAACGTAAATGGGACGGTGCCACACTTAAGATCAACAAATTTTCCGGCTTTGGCTTAGGAGCATGGGAAGGGTCTCGTTTCCGGGATCTTTCAGTTGACGGTACGTAAATGTGACTTTGCCACACTTAATATCAACAAATTTTCCGGCTTGGTGTTATAGGAGTATGGGAAGGGTTTCGTTTCCGGGATCTTTCAGTTGACGGTACGTAAAGGTGACGGTGCCAAACTAAAATATAAACAAATTTTCCGGCTAGGGGTTAGGAGCATGGGAAGGGTCTCGTTTCTGGGATCTTTCAGTTGACGGTACGTAAAGGTGACGGTGCCAAACTTAATATCAACAATCATCCGGCTTGGGGTTAGGAGCATGCGAAGTGTCTCGTTTCCGGGATCTTTCACTTGGTGTTAGGTAAAGGTGACGGTGCCAAAATCAATATCAACAAATTTTCCGGCTAGGGGTTAGGAGCATGGGAAGGGTCTCGTTTCCGGGATCTTTCAGTTGAGGGTAGGTAAAGGTGACGGTTCCAAAATTAATATCAACAAATTTTCGGCTTGGGGTTAGGAGCATGGGAAGGGTCTCGTTTCCGGTATCTTTCAGTTGACGGTACGTAAAGTTGACGGTGCCAAACTTAATATCAAGAAATTTTCCGGCTTGGGTTAAGCAGAATGGGAAGGGTCTCGTTTCCGGGATCTTTCACTTGACGGTAGGTAAAGGTGACGGTGCCATAATATATATCAACAAATTTTCCGGCTTGGATTAAGGAGAATGGGAAGGGTCTCGTTTCCGGGATCATTCATTTGACGGTACGTAAAGGTGACGGTGCCAAACATAATATCAACAAATTTTCCGGCTTGGATTTAGGAGCATGCGATGTGTCTCGTTTCCGGGATCTTTTAGTTGACGGTACGTAAATGTGAAGGTGCCAAAATTAATATCAACAAATTTTCGGCTTGGAGTTATAGGATTTTGGAAAGGGTCTCGTTTCCGGGACCTTTCAGTTGACGGAACGTAAATGTGACGGTGCAACACTTAATATCAACAAATTTTCCGGCTTTGGCTTAGGAGCATGGGAAGGGTCTCGTTTCCGGGATCTTTCAGTTGACGGTACGTATATGTGACTTTGCCAAACTTAATATAAACAAATTTTCCGGCGTGGGTTTAGAAGCATGGTAATTGTCTCGTTTCCGTATCTTTCAGTTGACGGTAGATAAATGTGACGGTGCCAAACTTAATATTAACAAATTTTCCTGCTTGGGGCTAGGAGCATGGGAATGTTCTCGTTTCCGAGATCTATCAGTTGACGGTACGTATTGATGACGTTGCCAAACTTAATATCAACAAATTTTCGGGCTAGGGGTTAGAAGCATGGGAAGGGTCTCGTTTCCGTGATCTTTCAGTTGAAGGTACGTAAAGGTGACGGTGCCAAACTTAATATCAACAAGTTATTCGGCTTGGGGTTAGGAGCATGGGAAGGGTCTCGTTTCCGAGATATTTCAGTTGAAGCTACGTAAAGGTGACGATGACAAATTTAATATTAACAAATTTTCCGGCTTGGGGTTAGGAGCATGATAAGGGTCTCGTTTCCGTGATCTTTCTCTTGACGATACGTAAAGTCGACGGTGCCAAACATAATAGCAACAAATTTGCCTGCTTGGTGTTAGGAGCATGGGAAGGGTCTCGTTTCCGGGATCATTCAGTTGACGGTGCGTATAGGTGACGGTGCTAAACATAATATCAACAAGTTTTCCGGTTTGGAGTTAGGAGCATGGGAAGCGTCTCGTTTCCGGGATCTTTCAGTTGACGGTACGTAAAGGTGACGGTGCCAAACTTAATATCAACAAGTTTTCCGGCTTGGGGTTGGGAGTATAGGAAGGGTCTCGTTTCCGGGATCTTTCAGTTGAGGGGACGTAAAGGTGACGGTGCCAAACTTAATATCAACAAGTTTTCCGGCTTGGGGTTGGGAGTATAGGAAGGGTCTCGTTTCCGGGATCTTTTAGTTGACGGTACGTAAAAGTGAAGGTGCCAAAATTAATATCAACAAATTTTCGGCTTGGAGTTATAGGATTTTGGAAAGGGTCTCGTTTCCGGGACCTTTCAGTTGACGGTACGTATATGTGACTTTGCCACACTTAATATCAACAAATTTTCCGGCTTAGGGTTAGGAGTATGGGAAGGGTCTCGTTTCTGGGATCTTTCAGTTGACGGTACGTATATGTGACTTTGCCACACTTAATATCAACAAATTTTCCGGCTTTGGGTTAGGAGTATGGGAAGGGTCTCGTTTCTGGGATCTTTCAGTTGACGTTACGTAAAGGTGAGGGTGCCAAACTTAATATCAACAAATTTTCCGGCTTGGGGTTATAGGAGTATGGGAAGGGTCACGTTTCCGGGATCTTTCAGTTGACGGTACGTAAAGTGACGGTGAGAAAACTTAATATCAACAAATTTTCCGGCTTGGGTTTAAGAGCATGGAAGGGTCTCGTTTCCGGTATTTTTCAGTTGACGGTGCCAAAATTAATATCAACAAATTTTCCGGATTGGTTTAGGAACATGTTAAGGGTCTCGTTTCCGGGATCTTTCAGTTGACGGTACGTAAATGTGACGGTGCCAAACGTAATATCAACAAGTTTTCCGGCGTGGTGATAGAAGCATAGTAAGGGTCTCGTTTCCGGGATCTTTCAGTTGAAAATACGTAAAGGCGACGTTCCCAAATTTAATATCAAATAATTTTCCGGCTTGTGTTTAGGAATAGTGGAAGGGTCTCGTTTCCGGGATCTTTCATTTGTCGGTACGTAAAGGTAACGGTGCCAAAATTGTATCAACAAATTTTCCGGCTAAATTTTAGGTGCATGGGAAGGGTCGGGCTTCCGTTATCTTTTAGTTGACGGTACGTAATGTGACGGTGCCAAACGTAATATCAACAAATTTTCCGGGTTGTGGTTAGGAGCATGGGAAGGGTCTCGTTTCCGGGATCTTTCTGTTGACGGTACGTAAATGTGACGGTGCCAAACTTAATATCAACCAATTTTCCGGCTTGGGGTTAGGAGCATGGGAAGGGTCTCGTTTCCGGGATGTTTCAGTTGACGGAACGTAAATGTGACGGTGCCAAACTTAATATCAACCAATTTTACGGCTTGGGGTTAGGAGCATCGGAAAGGTCTCGTTTCCGGGGTCTTTCAGCTGACGGTACGTAAAGGTGACTGTGCCAAACTTAATATCAGCAAGTTTTCCGCCTTGTGTTTAGGACCATGTGAAGGGTCTCGTTTCCGGGATCTTACAGTTGACGGTACGTAAAGGTGACGGTGCCAAACTTAATATCAAGAAGTTTTCGGCCTTGTGGTTAGGAGCATGGGAAGCGTCTCGTTTCAGGTATCTTTCAGTTGACGGTACGTCAA
Source organism: Ascarosepion bandense (assembly GCA_037127315.1). Classification (NCBI taxonomy): domain Eukaryota; kingdom Metazoa; phylum Mollusca; class Cephalopoda; order Sepiida; family Sepiidae; genus Ascarosepion; species Ascarosepion bandense. The sequence continues at coordinate 126,869 of JBBBDQ010001447.1, forward strand.
CGTGACAGTGCTAAACTTAATATCAAGAAATTTTCGGTCTTGTGGTTAGGAGCATTGGAAGGGTCTCGTTTCCGGGATCTTTCAGTTGACGGTACGTAAATGTGACGGTGCCAAACTTCATATCAACAAATTCTCCGGCTTGTGGTTAGGAGCATGGGAAGGGTCTCTTTTCCTGGATCTTTCATTTGACGATACGTAAAGGTGACGGTGCCAAACTTGATATCAACAAATTTTCCGGCTGGGGGATAGAAGCATGGGACGGGTCTCGTTTCCGGAATATTTCAGTTGACGGTACGTAAAGGTGACGGTGCCATACTTAATATCAACAAAATTTCCGGCTGGGGGATAGGAGCATGTGAAGGGTCTCCTTTCCGAGATCTTTCAGTTGACGATACGTAAAGGTGACGGTGCCAAACTTAATATCAAGAAGTTTTCGGGCTTGGGGTTAGGAGCATGGGAAGGGTCTCGTTTCCGGGATCTTTCAGTTGACGGTACGTAAATGTGACGGTGCCAAACTTAATATCAAGACGTTTTCGGGCTTGGGGTTAGGAGAATGGGAAGAGCCTCGTTTCCGGGATCTTTCAGTTGAAGGTACGTAATGGTGACGGTGCCAAACTTAATATCAAGAAGTTTTCGGGCTTGGGGTTAGGAGCACGGGAAGGGTCTCGTTTCCGGAATATTTCAGTTGACGGTACGTAAAGGTGACGTTGCCAAACTAAATATCAACAAATTTTCCGGCTGGGGGATAGGAGCATGGGAAGGGTCTCGTTTCCGGTATCATTCAGTAGACGTACGTAAAGGTGACGGTGCCAAACTTAATATCAAGAAATTTCCCTGCTTGTTTTTAGGAGAATCGGAAGGGTCTCGTTTCCGGGATCTTTCATTTGACGGTACGTAAAGGTGACGGTGCTAAACTTAATATCAACAAATTTTCCGGCCTGGGGTTAGGAGCATGGGAAGGGTCTCGTTTCTTGGATCTTTCAGTTGACGGTACGTAAAGGTGACGGTGCCAAACTTAATATCAACAAATTTTCAGCCTGGGGGATAGGAGATGGGAAGGGTCTCGTTTCCGGTATCTTTCAATTGACCGTACGTAAAGGTGACGGTGCCATACATAATATCAAGAAGTATTCGAGCTTGGGGTTGGGAGCATGGGATGTGTCTCGTTTCTGGGATATTTCAGTTGACGTTACGTAAAGGTGACGGTGACAAACTAAATATCAACAAATTTTCCGGCTGGGGGATAGGAGCATGGGAAGGGTCTCGTTTCCGGTATCTTTCAGTTGACGGTACGTAAAGGTGACGGTGCCAAACTTCATATCAAAAAGTTCTCCGGCTTGGGGTTAGGAGCATGGGAAGGGATTCGTTTCCGGAATCTCTCAGTTGATGGTACGTAAAGGTGACGGTGCCACACTAAATATCAACAAATTTTCCGGCTGGGGGACAGGAGCATGGGAAGGGTCTCGTTTCCGGTATCTTACATTTGACGGTACGTAAAGGTGACGGTGCCAAACTTAATATCAACAAGTTTTCCGGCTTGGGGTTAGGAGCATGGGAAGGGTCTCGTTTCCGGGATCTTTCAGTTGACGGTACGTAAAGGTGACGGTGCCAAACTAAAAATCAACAAATTTTCCGGCTGGGTTATAGGAGCATGGGAAGGGTCTCGTTTCCGGTATCTTTCAGTTGACGGTACGTAAAGGTGACGGTGCCAAACTTAATATCAAGAAGTTTTCGGGCTTGGGGTTAGGAGCATGGGAGGGGTCTCGTTTCCGGGATCAGTCAGTTGACGGTACGTGAAGGTGACGGTGATAAACTTAATATCAAGAAGTTTTCGGGCTTGGGGTTAGGATCATGGGAATTGTGTCGTTTCCGGGAACTTTCAGTTGACGGTACGTAAAGTTGACGGTGCCAAACTAAATATCAACAAATTTTCCGGCTGGGGGATTGGAGCATGTGAAGGGTCTCGTTTCTGGTATCTTTCAGTTGACGGTACGTAAATGTGACGGTGCCAAAGTTAATATCAAGAAGTTTTCCGGCTTGGGGTTAGGAACATGGGAAGTGTCTCGTTTCCCGGATCTTTCAGTTGACGGGACGTAAAGGTGACGGTGCCAAACTTAATATCAAGAAGTTTTCGGGCTTGGGGTTAGGAGCATGGGAAGGGTCCGTTTCCGGGATGTTTCTGTTGACTGTACGTAAAGGTGACGGGGCCAAAATTAATATCAACAAGTTTTCCGGCTGGGGGATAGGAGCTTGGGAAGGGTCTCGTTTCCGGAATATTTCAGTTGACGGTACGTACATGTTACGTGACAAACTTAATATCAAGGAGTTTTCTGGCTTGTGGTTAGGAGCATGGGAATGGTTTCGTTTCCGGTATCTTACAGCTGACGGTACGTAAAGGTGACGGTGCCAAACATAATATCAAGAAGTTTTCGGGCTTGGGGTTAGGAGAATGGGAAAGGTCTCGTTTCCGGGATCTTTCAGTTGATGGTACGTAAAGGTGACGGTGCCAAACTTAATATGAAGAAGTTTTCCGGCTTGGGGATAGGAGCATGGACGGTCTCATTTCCGGGATGTTTCAGTTGACGGTACGCAAATGTGACGGTGCCAAACTTAATACCAACAAATATTCCGGCCGGGGGATAGGAGCATGGGAAGGGTCTAGTTTCCGGGATCTTTCAGTTGACGGTACGTAAAGGTGACGGTGACAAACTTAATATCAAAAAGTTTTCGGGCTTGTGGGTAGCAGCATGGGAAGGGTCTGGTTTCCGGGATGTTTCAGTTGACGGTACGTAAAGGTGACGGGGCCAAACTTAATATCAACAAGTTTTCCGGCTTTGGGTTAGGAACATGGGAAGGGTCTCGTTTCCTGGATCTTTCAGTTGACTTTACGTAAAGGTGACGGTGCCAAACTTAATATCAACAAATTTTCCTGCTGGGGGATAGGAGCATGGGAAGGGTCTCGTTTTCGGAATATTTCAGTTGACGGTACGTAAAGGTGACGGTGACAAAATTAATATCAAGAAGTTTTCGGGCTTGGGGTCAGGAGCATGGGAAGGGTCTCGTTTCCGGGATCTTTCATTTGAGGATACGTAAAGGTGACGGTGCCAAACTTAATATCAACAGATTTTCCGGCTTGTGGTTAGTAGCATGGGAAGGGTCTCGTTTCCGGAATATTTCAGTTGACGGTACGTAAAGGTGACGGTGCCAAACTTAATATCAAGAAGTTTTCGGGCTTGGGGTTAGGAGCAGGGAAGGGTCTCGTTTCCCGGATCTTTCAGTTGAGGTTACGTAAAGGTGACGGTGCCAAAACTTAATATCAACAAATTTTCCGGCTTGGGGTTAGGAGCATGGGAATGGTCTCGTTTCCGGGATATTTCATTTGACGATAGGTATGGGTGACGCTGCCAAACTTAATATCAACAGATTTTCCGGCTTGTGGTTAGTAGCACGTTAAGGGTCTCGTTTCCGGGATCTTTCATTTGACGGTACGTAAAGGTGATGGTGCCAAACTTAATATCAACATATTTTCCGTCTTGGGGTTAGGAGCATGGGAAACGTCTCGTTTCCAGGATCTTTCATTTGACGGTACGTAATGGTGATGGTGCCAATATAAATATCAACAAATTTTCTGGCTTGTGGTTAGTAGAATGGCAAGGGTCTCGTTTCCGGGATCTTTCAGTTGACGGTACGTAAAGGTTATGGTGCCAAACTATATATCAACAAATTTCCGCCTGGGGTATAGGAGCATGGGAGGGGTCTCGTTTCAGGAATATTCCAGTTGACGGTACGTAAAGGTGACGGTGCCAAACTTAATATCAAGAAGTTTTCGGACTTGTGTATAGGAGCATGGGATGGGTCTCGTTTCCGGAATCTTTCAGTTGACGGTACGTAAAGGTGACGGTTCCAAAATTAATATCAACAGATTTTCCGGCTTGTGTTTAGTAGAATGGGAAGGGTCTCGTTTCCGGGATCTTTCATTTGATGATACGTAAAGGTGACGGTTCCAAAATATAATATCAACAAATCTTCCGGCTTGTGGATAGGAGCATGGGAAGGGTCTCGTTTCGGGATCTTTCAGTTGACGGTACGTAAAGGTGACGGTGCCAAACATAATACCAAGAAGTTTTCGGGATTGGATTTAGGAGCATGGGAAGTGTCTCGTTTCCGGGATTTTTCAGTTGACGGTACGTAATGGTGACGGTGCCAAACTTAATAACAACAAATTTTCCGACTTGGGGATAGGAGCATGGGAAGGGTCTCGTTTGCGGAATCATTCAGTTGACGGTACGTAAATGTGACGGTGCCAAAATTTAATATCAACAAATTTTCCGGCTTGGGTTCAGGAGCATGGGAAGGGTCTCGTTTCCGGGATATTTCATTTGACGATACGTAAAGGTGACGGTGCCAAACTAAATATCAACAGATTTTCCGGCTTGTGATTAGTAGCATGGGAAGGGTCTCGTTTCCGGGATATTTCAGTTGAGGATACGTAAATGTGACGGGGTCAAACTTAATATCAACAGATTTTCCGGCTTGTGGTTAGTAGCATGGGAAGGGTCTCGTTTCCTGAATATTTCAGTTGACGGTACGTAAATGTGACGGTGCAAACATAATATCGAGAAGTTTTCGGGCTTGGGGTTAGGAGCATGGGAAGGGTCTCGTTTCAGGAATATTCCAGTTGAAGTTACGTAAAGGTGACGGTGCCAATATTAATATCAACAAATTTTCCGGCTTGGGGTTAGGAGCATGGAAAGAATCTCTTTTATGGGATATTTCATTTTAGGATACGTAAGGTTACGGTGCCTTACTTAATATCAACAGATTTTCCGGCTTGTGGTTAGTAGCATGGGACGGGTCTCGTTTCCGGAATATTTCAGTTGACGGTACGTAAAGGTGTCCGTGCCAAACTTAATATCAAGAAGATTTCGAGCTTGTGGTTAGGATCATGGGAAGGGTCTCGTTTTCGGGATCTTTCAGCTGACGGTACGTAAAGGTGACGGTGCCAAACATAATATCAAGAACATTTCGGGCTTGGGTTAAGGAGCATGGGAAGGGTCTCTTTTCCGGAATCTTTCAGTTGACGGTATGTAAAGGTGACGGTGCCAAACTTAATATCAACAGATTTTCCGGCTTGTGGTTAGTAGCATGGGAAGGTTCTTTTTTCCGGGATCTTCCATTTGACGATACGTAAAGGTGACGGTTCCAAAATTAATATCAAGAAGTTTTCGGGCTTGGGGTTAGGAGCATGGGAAGGGTCTCGTTTGCGGAATCATTCAGTTGACGGTACGTAAATGTGACGGTGCAAACATAATATCGAGAAGTTTTCGGGCTTGGGGTTAGGAGCATGGGCAGGGTCTCGTTTCAGGAATATTCCAGTTGAAGTTACGTAAAGGTGACGGTGCCAATATTAATATCAACAAATTTTCCGGCTTGGGGTTAGGAGCATGGAAAGAATCTCTTTATGGGATATTTCATTTTAGGATACGTAAGGTTACGGTGCCTTACTTAATATCAACAGATTTTCCGGCTTGTGGTTAGTAGCATGGGACGGGTCTCGTTTCCGGAATATTTCAGTTGACGGTACGTAAATGTGTCCGTGCCAAACTTAATATCAAGAAGATTTCGAGCTTGTGGTTAGGATCATGGGAAGGGTCTCGTTTTCGGGATCTTTCAGCTGACGGTACGTAAAGGTGACGGTGCCAAACATAATATCAAGAACATTTCGGGCTTGGGTTAAGGAGCATGGGAAGGGTCTCGTTTCCGGAATCTTTCAGTTGACGGTATGTAAAGGTGACGGTGCCAAACTTAATATCAACAGATTTTCCGGCTTGTGGTTAGTAGCATGGGAAGGTTCTTTTTTTCCGGGATCTTCCATTTGACGATACGTAAAGGTGACGGTTCCAAAATTAATATCAAGAAGTTTTCGGGCTTGGGGTTAGGAGCATGGGAACCGTCTCGTTTCCGGGAGTTTCTGTTGAGTATACGTAAAGGTGTCCGTGCCAAACATAATATCAACAAATTTTCCGGCTTGGGGATAGGAGAATGGGAAGGGTCTCGTTTCCGGGATCTTTTAGTTGACGGTACGTAAAGGTGATGGTGCCAAAATAAATATCAACAAATTTACCGTCTGGTGGATAGGAGCATTGGAAGGGTCTGGTTTCCGGGATCTTTCAGTTGACGGTACGTAAAGGTGACGGTGCCAAAATTAATATCAACAAGTTTTCCGTTTTGGTGTTAGGAGCATGGGAAGGGTGTCGTTTCCGGGATTTTCAGTTGACCGTACGTAAATATTACGGTGCCAAACTTAATATCAACATGTTTTTCAACTTGGGGTTAGGAGCATGGGAAGGGTCTCGTTTCCTGGATTTTTCAGTTGACGGTACGTAAAGGTGACGGTGACAAACTTAATATCAACAAGTTTTCCAACTTGGTGTTAGGAGCATGGGAAGGGTCTCGTTTCCGGGATCTTTCAGTTGACGATAACTAAATGTGACGGTGACAAACTTAATATCAACAATTTTTCCAACTTGGGGTTAGGAGCATGGGAAGGGTCTCGTTTCCGGGATCTTTCAGTTGACGATACATAAAGGGGACGGTGACAAAATTAATATCAACAAGTTTTCCTAATTGTAGTCAGGAGCATGGGAAGGGTCTCTTTTCCGGGATCTTTCAGTTGACGATACGTGAAGGTGACGGTGACAAACTTAATATCAACAAGTTTTACGGCTTGTGGTTAGGAGCATGGGAAGGGTCTCGTTTCCGGGATCTTTCAGTTGACGATACCTAAAGTTGACGGTGACAAACTTAATATCAACAAGCTTTCCAACTTGGCGTTAGGAGCATGGGAAGGGTCTCGTTTCAGGGATCTTTCAGTTGACGATATTTAAATGCGACGGTGACAAACTTAATATCAACAAGTTTTCCAACTTGTGGTTAGGAGCATGGGGAGGGTCTCGTCTCCGGGATGTTTCAGTTGACGATACCTAAAGGTGACGGTGACAAACTTAATATCAACAAGTTGTCCGGCTTGGGGTTAGGAGCAGGGGAAGGGTCTCGTTTCCGGGATCTTTTATTTGACGGTATGTAAAGGTGACGGTGCCAAACTTAATATCAACAAGTATTCCGCCTTATGGTTGGAGCATGGGAAGGGTCTCGTTTCCGGGATCATTCATTTGACGGTACGTAAAGGTGACGGTGCGAAACTTAATATCAACAAATTTTCCGGCTTGGGTTTAGGAGCGTGGGAAGGGTCTCGTTTCCGGTATCTTTCAATTGACGGTACGTAAAGGTGACGGTGACAAACTTAATATCAACAAATTTTCCGGCTAGGGGTTAGGAGCATGGGAAGGGTCTGGTTTCCGGGATCATTCAGTTGATGGTACGTAAAGGTGACGGTGCCAAACTTAATATCGACAAATTTTCCGGCTTGGGGTTAGGAGAATGGGAAGTGTCTCGTTTCCGGGATCTTTCAGTTGACGGTACGTAAATGTGACGGTGCCAAAATTAATATCAACAAATGTTCAGGCTTGGGGTTAGGAGCATGGGAAAGTTCTCATTTCAAGGATCCTTCAGTTGACGATACGTATAGTTTACGGTGCCAAAGTTAATATCAACAAAATTCCGGCTTGGCGTTAGGATCATGGGAAGGATCTCGTTTCCGGGATGTTTCAGTTGACGATACGTAAAGGTGACGGTGACAAACTTAATATCAACAAATTTTCCGGCTTGGGGTTAGGAGAATGGGAAGTGTCTCGTTTCCGGGATCATTCATTTGACGGTACCTAAAGGTGACGCTGCCAAACTTAATATCAACAAATTCTCCGACTCGGGGTTAGGAGCATATGAAAGGCCTCGTTTCCGGGATCATTCAGTTGACGATACGTAAAGGTGACGGTGCCAAACTTAATATCAACAAATTTCCGGCTTGGGTTTAGGAGTATGGGCAAGGGTCTCGTTTCCTGGATCATTCAGTTGACGATACGTAAAGGTGACATTGCCAAATATAATATCATCAAATTTTCCGGCTTGTAGTTAGGAGCATGGGAAGGGTCTCGTTTCCGGGAGCTTTCAGTTGACGATACGTAAAGATGACGGTGCCAAACTTAATATCAACCAATTTTACTGCTAGGGTCAAGGAACATGTGTAGGGTCCCGTTTCCGGGATCTTTCACTTGACCATACGTAAAGTTGACGGTGCGAAACTTAATATCAGATGATTTTCCGGCTTGGGGTTATGAGCATGGGAAGGCTCTCGTTTCCGGGATCTTTCATTTGACGATACGTAAATGTGACGGTGCCAAAGATAATATCAACAAGTTTTCCGACTTGGGGTTAGGAGCATGTGTAGGGTCACGTTTATGTTTGATATTAATTCCGGCTTGGGTTTAGGAACATGAGAAGGGTCTCGTTTCCGGGATCTTTCAGTTGACGTTACGTAAAGGTGACGGTGCCAAACTTAATATCAACAAATTTTCCGGCTTGGGGTTAGGAGCATGGGAAGGGTCTCGTTTCCGTGATCTTTCAGGTGACGTTACGTATAAGTGAAGGTGCCGAACTTAATATCCACAAATTTTCCGGCTTGTGTTACGATCATGGGAAGGGTATCGTTTCCGTGATCTTTCAGTTGACGATACGTAAAGGTGACGGGGCCAAAATTAATATCAACAAATTTTCCGGCTTGGGGTTAGGAGCATGTTAAGAACCTCGTTTTCGGGATCATTCAGATGACGGTACGTAAATGTGACGGTGCCAAACTTAATATCAACAAATTATCCGGCTTTTGGTTGAGGAGCATTGGAAGGGTCTCGTTTCCGGGATTTTTCAGTTGACTATACGTAAAATTGACGGTGCCAAAATTAATATCAGAAAATTTTCCGGCTTGTGGTTAGGAGCATGGTAAGGGTTTCGTTTCCGGGATCTTTCAGTTGACGATACGTAAATATGACGGTGCCAAACATAATATCAACAAGTTTTCCGTCTTGGTGTGAGGAGCATTGGAAGAGGCTCGCTTCCGGTATCTTTCAGTTGAAGATACGTAAATTGACGGTGCCAAACATAATATCAACAAATTTTCCGGCTAGCGTTTAGGAGCATGGGAAAGGCTCGTTTCCGGGATCTTTCAATTGATGGTACGTAAAGGTGACGGTGCCAAACTTGATATCAACAAATTTTCCGGCTTGGGGTAAAGAGCATGGGAAGGGTCTCGTTTCCGGGGTCATTCATTTGACGGTACGTTAATGTGACGGTGCCAAACTTAATATCAACAAATTTTCCGGCTTGGCTTAAGAACATGTCAAGGTTCTCGTTTCCGGGATCTTTCAGTTGACGATAACTAAATGTGACGGTGCAAACTTAATATCAACAATTTTTCCAACTTGGGGTTAGGAGCATGGGAAGGGTCTCGTTTCCGGGATCTTTCAGTTGACGATACATAAAGGGGACGGTGACAAAATTAATATCAACAAGTTTTCCTAATTGTAGTCAGGAGCATGGGAAGGGTCTCTTTTCCGGGATCTTTCAGTTGACGATACGTGAAGGTGACGGTGACAAACTTAATATCAACAAGTTTTACGGCTTGTGGTTAGGAGCATGGGAAGGGTCTCGTTTCCGGGATCTTTCAGTTGACGATACCTAAAGGTGACGGTGACAAACTTAATATCAACAAGCTTTCCAACTTGGCGTTAGGAGCATGGGAAGGGTCTCGTTTCAGGGATCTTTCAGTTGACGATATTTAAATGCGACGGTGACAAACTTAATATCAACAAGTTTTCCAACTTGTGGTTAGGAGCATGGGGAGGGTCTCGTCTCCGGGATGTTTCAGTTGACGATACCTAAAGGTGACGGTGACAAACTTAATATCAACAAGTTGTCCGGCTTGGGGTTAGGAGCAGGGGAAGGGTCTCGTTTCCGGGATCATTCATTTGACGGTACGTAAAGGTGACGGTGCGAAACTTAATATCAACAAATTTTCCGGCTTGGGGTTAGGAGCATGGGAAGGGTCTCGTTTCCGGTATCTTTCAATTGACGGTACGTAAAGGTGACGGTGACAAACTTAATATCAACAAATTTTCCGGCTAGGGGTTAGGAGCATGGGAAGGGTCTGGTTTCCGGGATCATTCAGTTGATGGTACGTAAAGGTGACGGTGCCAAACTTAATATCGACAAATTTTCCGGCTTGGGGTTAGGAGAATGGGAAGTGTCTCGTTTCCGGGATCTTTCAGTTGACGGTACGTAAATGTGACGGTGCCAAAATTAATATCAACAAATGTTCAGTCTTGGGGTTAGGAGCATGGGAAAGTTCTCATTTCAAGGATCCTTCAGTTGACGATACGTATAGTTTACGGTGCCAAAGTTAATATCAACAAAATTCCGGCTTGGCGTTAGGATCATGGGAAGGATCTCGTTTCCGGGATGTTTCAGTTGACGATACGTAAAGGTGACGGTGACAAACTTAATATCAACAAATTTTCCGGCTTGGGGTTAGGAGAATGGGAAGTGTCTCGTTTCCGGGATCATTCATTTGACGGTACCTAAAGGTGACGCTGCCAAACTTAATATCAACAAATTCTCCGACTCGGGGTTAGGAGCATATGAAAGGCCTCGTTTCCGGGATCATTCAGTTGACGATACGTAAAGGTGACGGTGCCAAACTTAATATCAACAAATTTTCCGGGTGGAGGATAGGAGCATGGGAAGTGTCTCGTTTCAGAGATCTTTCAGTTGACGATACGTAAAGGTGACATTGCCAAATATAATATCATCAAATTTTCCGGCTTGTAGTTAGGAGCATGGGAAGGGTCTCGTTTCCGGGAGCTTTCAGTTGACGATACGTAAAGATGACGGTGCCAAACTTAATATCAACCAATTTTACTGCTAGGGTCAAGGAACATGTGTAGGGTCCCGTTTCCGGGATCTTTCACTTGACCATACGTAAAGTTGACGGTGCGAAACTTAATATCAGATGATTTTCCGGCTTGGGGTTATGAGCATGGGAAGGCTCTCGTTTCCGGGATCTTTCATTTGACGATACGTAAATGTGACGGTGCCAAAGATAATATCAACAAGTTTTCCGACTTGGGGTTAGGAGCATGTGTAGGGTCACGTTTATGTTTGATATTAATTCCGGCTTGGGTTTAGGAACATGAGAAGGGTCTCGTTTCCGGGATCTTTCAGTTGACGTTACGTAAAGGTGACGGTGCCAAACTTAATATCAACAAATTTTCCGGCTTGGGGTTAGGAGCATGGGAAGGGTCTCGTTTCCGGGCTCTTTCAATTCACAGTACGTGAAGGTGACGGTGACAAACTTAATATCAACAAATTTTCCGGCTTGGGCGTAGGAGCATGGGAAGGGTCTCGTTTCCGTGATCTTTCAGGTGACGTTACGTATAAGTGAAGGTGCCGAACTTAATATCCACAAATTTTCCGGCTTGTGTTACGATCATGGGAAGGGTATCGTTTCCGTGATCTTTCAGTTGACGATACGTAAAGGTGACGGGGCCAAAATTAATATCAACAAATTTTCCGGCTTGGGGTTAGGAGCATGTTAAGAACCTCGTTTTCGGGATCATTCAGATGACGGTACGTAAATGTGACGGTGCCAAACTTAATATCAACAAATTATCCGGCTTTTGGTTGAAGAGCATTGGAAGGGTCTCGTTTCCGGGTTTTTTCAGTTGACTATACGTAAAATTGACGGTGCCAAAATTAATATCAGAAAATTTTCCGGCTTGGGGTTAGGAGCATGGTAAGGGTTTCGTTTCCGGGATCTTTCAGTTGACGATACGTAAATATGACGGTGCCAAACATAATATCAACAAGTTTTCCGTCTTGGTGTGAGGAGCATTGGAAGAGGCTCGCTTCCGGTATCTTTCAGTTGAAGATACGTAAATTGACGGTGCCAAACATAATATCAACAAATTTTCCGGCTTGGGGTTAGGAGCATGTTAAGAACCTCGTTTTCGGGATCATTCAGATGACGGTACGTAAATGTGACGGTGCCAAACTTAATATCAACAAATTATCCGGCTTTTGGTTGAGGAGCATTGGAAGGGTCTCGTTTCCGGGATTTTTCAGTTGACTATACGTAAAATTGACGGTGCCAAACTTGATATCAACAAATTTTCCGGCTTGGGGTAAAGAGCATGGGAAGGGTCTCGTTTCCGGGATCTTTCATTTGACGGTACGTTAATGTGACGGTGCCAAACTTAATATCAACAAATTTTCCAGCTTGGCTTAAGAACATGTCAAGGTTCTCGTTTCCGGGATCTTTCAGTTGACGGTATGCAAAGTGACGGGGCCAAACTTAATATCAACTAATTTTACGGACTTGGGGTTAGGAGCATGGGAAGGGTCTCGTTTCCGGGATCTTCAGTTGACGGTACGTAAAGGTGACGGTGCCGAACTTAATATCAACAAATTTTCTGGCTTGGGCGTAGGAGCATGGGAAGGGTCTCGTTTCCGTGATCTTTCAGGTGACGTTACGTATAAGTGAAGGTGCCGAACTTAATATCCACAAATTTTCCGGCTTGTGTTACGATCATGGGAAGGGTATCGTTTCCGTGATATTTCAGTTGACGATACGTAAAGGTGACGGGGCCAAAATTAATATCAACAATTTTTCCGGCTTGGGGTTAGGAGCATGTTAAGGACCTCGTTTTCGGGATCATTCAGATGACGGTACGTAAGTGTGACGGTGCCAAACTTAATATCAACAAATTATCCGGCTTTTGCTTGAGGAGCATTGGAAGGGTCTCGTTTCCGGGATTTTTCAGTTGACTATACGTAAAATTGACGGTGCCAAAATTAATATCAGAAAATTTTCCGGCTTGTGGTTAGGAGCATGGTAAGGGTTTCTTTTCGGGATCTTTCAGTTGACGATACGTAAATATGACGGTGCCAAACATAATATCAACAAGTTTTCCGTCTTGGTGTGAGGTGCGTTGGAAGAGGCTCGCTTCCGGTATCTTTCAGTTGAAGATACGTAAAGTTGACGGTGCCAAACATAATATCAACAAATTTTCCGGCTAGCGTTTAGGAGCATGGGAAAGGCTCGTTTCAGGGATCATTCAGTTGACGGTACGTAAAGGTGACGCTGCCAAACTAAAACATAATCAAATTTTCCGGTTTGGGGTTAGGAGCATGGGAAAGGTCTCGTTTCCGGGATCTTTCAGTTGACGCTACGTTAATGTGACGGTGCCAAACTTAATATCAACAAATTTTCCGGCTTGGCTTAAGAACATGTCAAGGGTCTCGTTTCCGGCATCTTTCAGTTGACGGTATGCAAAGGTGACGGGGCCAAACTTAATATCAACTAATTTTACGGACTTGGGGTTAGGAGCATGGGAAGGGTCTCGTTTCCGGGATCTTTCAGTTGACGGTACGTAAAGGTGACGGTGCCGAACTTAATATCAACAAATTTTCTGGCTAGTGGTTAGGAACATCGGAAGCGTCTCGTTTCCGGGATATTTCAGTTAACGGTAGGTACAGGTGAAGGTGCCAAACTTAATATCAACAAATTTTCCGGCTTCGTGTTATAAGAGTATGGGAAGTGTCTCTTTTCCGGGATCATTCACTTGACGGTACGTAATGTTGGCGGTGCCAATCTTAATATCAACAAGTTTTCCGACTTGGGTTTAGGAGCATGGGAAGTGTCTCGTTTCCGGGATATTTCAGTTGACGGTACGGAAAGGTGACGGTGCCAATCATAATATCAACAAGTTTTCGGGCTTGGGGTTAGGAGCATGGGAAGTGTCTCGTTTCCGGGATCTTTCCTTGGCGGTACGTAAAGGTGACGGTGTCAAACTTAATATCAACGAGTTTTCCGACTTGGGGTTAGGAGCGTGGGAAGGGTCTCGTTTCCGGAATCTTTCAGTTGACGTTACGTAAATGTCACGGTGCCAAACTTAATGTCCACAAATTTTCCGGCTTGGGGTTAGGAGCATGGGAAGGGTCTCGTATCCGGGATCTTTCAGTTGACGGTACATAAAGGTGACGGTGCCAAACTTAATATCAACAAATTTTCCGGCTTGGGTTTAGGAGCATGGGAAGGGTCTCGTCTCCGGTATCTTTAAGTTGACGATACTTAAAGTTGACGGTGCCAAACTGTATATAAAGAAGTTTCCCGACTTGGGGTTAGGATCATGGGAAGGGTCTCGTTTCCGGGACCTTTCAGTTCCCGGTACGTAAAGGTGACGCTGCCAAACTTAATATCAACAAATTTTCTGTCTAGTGGTTAGGAGCATGGGAAGGGTCTCGTCTCCGGGATCTTACAGTTGACGGAACGTAAAGGTGACGGTGCCAAACTCAATATCAACAAGTTTTCCGGCTTGGTGTTAGGAGCATGGGAAGGGTCTCGTTTCCGGATCTTTCAGTTGACGGTACGTAAAGGTGACGGTGCCAAACTCAATATCAACAAGTTTTCCGGCTTGGTGTTAGGAGCATGGGAAGGGTCTCGTTTCCGGGATCTTACAGTTGACGGTACGTAAAGGTGACTGTGCCAAACTTAATATCAACAAATTTTCCGGCTTAGGGTTAAAAGCATGTCTAGTGTCTCGTTTCCGATGTCTTTAAGTTGATGGTACAAAAACGTGACGGCGCCAAATTTAATATCAACAAGTTTTCCGACTTGGGGTTAGGAGCATTGGAAGGGTCTTCTTTCCGGTATATTTCTGTTGATGATACGTAATATCGACGGTGCCAAACTTAATATCAACAAATTTTCCGGCTTGGAATTTAGGAGCATGGGAAGGGTCTCGTTTCCGGGATTTTCATTTGACGTTACGTAAAGGTGACGGTGCCAAACTTAATATCAACAGGTTTTCCGGCTTGCGGTTAGGATCATGGGAAGGGTCTCGTTTCCGGGATCTTTCAGTTGACGATACGTAAAGTTGACGGTGCCAAACTTAATATCAACAAATTTTCCTGCTTGGGGTTAGGAGCATGTGAATGGTCTCGTTTCCGGGATCTTTCAGTTGACGGTACGGAAATGTGACGGTGCCAAACTAAAATATAAACAAATTTTCCGACTTGGGGTTTGGAGCATGGGAAGAGTCTCGTTTCCGGGATCTTTCAGTTGACGTTACGTACATGTAACGTTGCCAAACTTAATATCAACAAATTTTCCGGCTTGGTGTTAGGAGCATGTGAATGGTCTCGTTTCCGGGATCTTTCAGTTGACGGTACGGAAATGTGACGGTGCCAAACTAAAATATAAACAAATTTTCCGACTTGGGGTTTGGAGCATGGGAAGAGTCTCGTTTCCGGGATCTTTCAGTTCACGGTACGTAAAGGTGACGGTGTCAACTTAATATCAACAAGTTTTCCGATTTGTGGTTAGGAGCATGGGAAGGGTTTCGTTTCCGGGATCTTTCAGTTGACGAAACGTAAAGGTGACGGTGCCAAACTTAATATCAACAAATTTTCCGACTTGGGGTTAGGAGCATGGGAAGGGTCTCGTTTCCGGGATCTTTCAGTTGACGGTCCGTAAATATGACGGTGCCAAACGAAAATATAAACAAATTCTCCGGCTTGGGGTTTGGATCATGTGAAGGGTCTCGTTTCCGTGATCTTTCAGTTCACGGTACGTAAATGTGACGCTGCCAAACTTCATATCAACAAATTTTCTGTCTAGGTATTAGGAGCATGGGAAGGGTGTCGTTTCCGGGATATTTCAGTTGACGGTACGTAAATGTGACGGTTCCTAACTAAAATATAAACAAATTTTCCGGCTTGGGGTTTGGAGCATGGGAAGGGTCTCGTTTCCGGGATCTTTCAGTTGACGGTACGTAAAGGTGACGGTGCCAAATTTAATATCAGATAGTTTTCCGGCTTGGGGTTAGAAGCATGGGAAGGGTCTCGTTTCCGGCATCTTTCAGTTGACGATACGTAAAGGTGACTGTGCCAAATTTATATCAAAAAATTTTCCGGCGTGGGGTTAGGAGCATGGGAAGGGTCTCGTTTCCGGGATCTTTCATTTGACGGTACGTAAAGGTGAGTGTGCCAAACTTAATATCAACAAATTTTCCGGCTTGGTGTTAGGAGCATGGGAAGGGTCTCGATTCCGTTGTCTTTAAGTTGATGGTACAAAACGTGACGGCGCCAAACTTAATATCAACAAGTTTTCCGACTTGGGGTTAGGAGCATGGGAAGGGTCTCGTTTCCGGGGTCTTTCAGTTGACGATACGTAAAGGTGACGGTGCCAAACTTAATATCAACAAATTTTCCGGCGTGGGGTTAGGAGGATGGGAAGGGTCTCGTTTCCGGGATCTTTCAGTTGACGGTACGTAAATGTGACGGTTCCTAACTAAAATATAAACAAATTTTCCGGCTTGGGGTTTGGAGCAAGGGAAGGGTCTCGTTGCCGGGATCTTTCAGTTGACGGTACGTAAAGGTGACGGTGCCATACTTAATATCAACAAATTTTCCGGCGTGGCGTTAGGAGCATGGGAAGGGTCTCGTTTCCGGGATCTTTCAGTTTACGGTACGTAAAGGTGACGGTGCCAAAATTAATATCAACAAGTTTTCCGACTTGGGGTTAGGAGCATGGGAAGGGTCTCGTTTCCGGGGTCTTTCAGTTGACGATACGTAAAGGTGACGGTGCCAAACTTAATATCAACAAATTTTCCGGCGTGGGGTTAGGAGAATGGGAAGGGTCTCGTTTCCGGGATCTTTCAGTTGACGGTACGTAAATGTGACGGTTCCTAACTAAAATATAAACAAATTTTCCGGCTTGGGGTTTGGAGCAAGGGAAGGGTCTCGTTGCCGGGATCTTTCAGTCGACGGTACGTAAAGGTGACGGTGCCATACTTAATATCAACAAATTTTCCGGCTTGGCGTTAGGAGCATGGGAAGGGTCTCGTTTCCGGGATCTTTCAGTTTACGGTACGTAAAGGTGACGGTGCCATACTTAATATCAACAAATTTTCCGACGTGGCTTTAGGAGCATGGGAAGGGTCTCGTTTCCGGGACCTTTCATTTGACGGTACGTAAAGGTGACGGTGCCATACTTAATATCAACAAATTTTCCGGCGTGGCGTTAGGAGCATGGGAAGGGTCTCGTTTCCGGGATCTTTCAGTTGACGATACGTAAAGGTGACGGTGCCAAACTGTATATCAAGAAGTTTTCCTGCTTGGTTTTAGGAGCATGGGAATGGTCTCGTTCCCAGTATGTTTCTGTTGACGATACGTAAAATCGACGGTGCCAAACTAAATATCAACAAATTTTCCGGCTTGGGTGTAGGAGCATGGGAAGGGTCTCGTTTCCGGGATCTTTCATTTGACGGTACGCAAAGGTGACGGTGCCAAACTCAATATCAACAAAGTTTCTGTCTAGGGCTTAGGAGCATGGGAAGGGTCTCATTTTTGGGATCTTACAGTTGACGGCACGTAAAAGTGACGGTGCCAAACTTAATATCAACAAGTTTTCCGGCTTGGGGTTAGGAGCATGGGTAGGGTCTCGTTTCCGGGATCTTTCAGTTGACGGTACGTAAAGGTGACGGTACCAAACTTAATATCAACAAGTTTTCCGACTACGGGTTAGGAGCATGGAAAGGGTTTCGTTTCCGGGATCTTTCATTTGACGGCACGTAAAGTTGACGGTGCCAAACTCAATATCAACAAATTTTCCGGCTTGGGGTTAGGAGCATGGTAAGGGTCTCGTTTCCGGGATCTTTCATGTGACGGTACGTAAAGGTGACGGTGCCAAACATAATATCAACAAGTTTTCCGGCTTGGGGTTAGGAGCATGGGTAGGGTCTCGTTTCCGGTATCTTTCAGTTGACGGTACATAAAGTTGACTGTACCAAACTTAATATCAACAAGTTTTCCGTCTACGTGTTAGGAGCATGGGAAGGGTCTCGTTTCCGGGATCTTTCATTTCACGTTACGTAAAGGTGACGGTGCCAAACTCAATATCAACAAATTTTCCGGCTTGGTGTTAGGAGCATGGGAAGGGTCTCGTTTCCGGGATCTTTCAGTTGACGGTACGTAAAGGGGACGATGCCAAACTTAATATCAACAAGTTTTCCGTGTTGGGTTTAGGAGCATGGGACGGGCTTCGTTTCCGGGATCTTTCAGTTTACGGTACGTAAAGTTGACGGTGCCAAACTTAATATCAACAAGTTTTCCGGCTTGAGTTAGGAGCATGGGTAGGGTCTCGTTTCCGGGATCTTTCAGTTGACGGTACGTAAAGGTGACGGTACTAAGCTTAATATCAACAAGTTTTCCGACTAGGGGTTAGGAGCTTGGGAAGGGTCTCGTTTCCGGGATCTTTCATTTGACGGTACGCAAAGGTGACGGTGCCAAACTCTATATCAACAATTTTTCCGGCTTCGGGTTAGGAGCATGGGAAGGGTCTCGTTTCCGGGATCTTTCAGTTGACGGTACGTAAAGGTGACGGTGCCAAACTTAATATCAACAAATTTTCCGGCTTGGGGTAAGTAGCATGGGAAGGGTCTCGTTTCCGGGATCTTTCAGTTGACGATACGTAAAGGTGACGGTGCCAAACTTAATATAAACAAATTTTCCGGCGTGGGGTTAGGAGCATGGGACGGGCCTCGTTTCCGGGACCTTTCATTTGACGGAACGTAAAGGTGACGGTGCCAAACTTAATATCAACAAATTTTCCGGCTTGGGGTTAGGAGCATGGGAAGGGTCTCGTTTCCGGTGTCTTTAAGTTGATGGTACAAAAACGTGACGGCGCCAAACCTAATATCAACAAGTTTTCCGGCTTGGGGTTAGGAGCATGGGCAGGGTCTCGTTTTCGGGATCTTTCATTTGACGGTACGTAAAGTTGACGGTGCCAAACTTAATATCAACAAATTTTCCGGCTTGGGGTTAGGAGCATGGGAAAGGTCTCGTTTCCGGTGTCTTTAAGTTGATGGTACAAAAACGTGACGGCGCCAAATTAATATCAACAAGTTTTCCGACTTGGGGTTAGGAGCATGGGAAGGGTCTCGTTTCCGGGATATTTCAATTGACGGTACGTAAATGTGACGGTGCCAAACTTAATATCAACAAATTTTCCGGCTTGGTGTTAGGAGCATGGGAATGGTCTCGTATCCGGAATCTTTCTGTTGACGGTATGTAAATGTGACGGTTCCTAACTAAAATATAAACAAATTTTCCGGCTTGGGGTTTGCAGCATGGGAAGGGTTTCGTTTCCGGGATCTTTCAGTTAACGGTACGTAAAGGTGACGGTGCCATACATAATATCAACTAATTTTCTGGCTTGGCCTTAGGAGCATGGGAAGGGTCTCGTTTCCGGGATCTTTCAGTTGATGATATGTAAAGTTGACGCTGCCAAACTGTATATCAAGAAGTTTTCCTGCTTGCGTTTAGGAGCATGGGAAGGGTCTCGTTTCCAGTATGTTTCTGTTGACGATACGTAAAATCGACGGTGCCAAACTTAATATCAACAAATTTTCCGTCTTGGGTTTTAGGAGCATGGGAAGGGTCTCGTTTCCGGGATCTTTCATTTGACGGTACGTAAAGGTGACTCTGCCAAATATAATATAAACAAGTTCTCCGGGTTGCGGTTAGGATCATGGGAAGGGTCTCGTTTCCGGGATCTTTTAGTTCACGGTACGTAAAGGTGACGCTGCCAAACT
This sequence comes from Ascarosepion bandense, assembly GCA_037127315.1. Taxonomy (NCBI): domain Eukaryota; kingdom Metazoa; phylum Mollusca; class Cephalopoda; order Sepiida; family Sepiidae; genus Ascarosepion; species Ascarosepion bandense. The sequence goes on from JBBBDQ010001447.1 coordinate 146,473, forward strand.
TAATATCAACAAATTTTCAGTCTAGGGCTTAGGAGCATGGGAAAGGTCTCGTTTTTTGGATCTTTCAGTTGACGGTACGTAAAGGTGACGGTGCCAAACTTAATATCAACAAGTTTTCCGGATTGGGGTTAGGAGCATGGGAGGGGTCTCGTTTCCGGGATCTTTCAGTTGACGGTACGTAAAGGTGACGGTGCCAAACTTAATATCAACAATTTTTCCGGCTTGGCGTTAGGAGCATGTGTTGGGTCTCGTTTACGGGATCTTTCAGTTGACGGTACGTAAAGGTGACGGTACCAAACATAATATCAACAAGTTGACCGACTAGGGGTTAGGAGCATGGGAACGGTCTCGTTTCCGGGATCTTTCATTTGACGGTACGTAAAGGTGACGGTGCCAAACTCAATATCAACAAATTTTCCGGCTTGGGGTTAGGAGCATGGGAAGGGTCTCGTTTCCGGGATCTTTCATTCGACGATACGTAAAGTTGACGGTGCCAAACTGTATATCAAGAAGTTTTCCTGCTTGGGTTTAGGAGCATGGGAAGTGTCTCGTTTCCAGTATGTTTCTGTTGACGATACGTAAAATCGACGGTGCCAAACTTAATATCAACAAATTTTCCGTCTTGGGTTTTAGGAGCATGGGAAGGGTCTCGTTTCCGGGATCTTTCATTTGACGCTACGTAAAGGTGACTCTGCCAAATATAATATCAACAAGTTCTCCGGGTTGCGGTTAGGATCATGGGAAGTGTCTCGTTTCCGGGATCTTTCAGTTGACGATACGTAAAGGTGACGGTGCCAAACTTAATATAAACAAATTTTCCGGCGTGGGGTTAGGAGCATGGGACGGGCCTCGTTTCCGGGACCTTTCATTTGACGGAACGTAAAGGTGACGGTGCCAAACTTAATATCAACAAATTTTCCGGCTTGGGGTTAGGAGCATGGGAAGGGTCTCGTTTCCGGTGTCTTTAAGTTGATGGTACAAAAACGTGACGGCGCCAAACCTAATATCAACAAGTTTTCCGGCTTGGGGTTAGGAGCATGGGCAGGGTCTCGTTTTCGGGATCTTTCATTTGACGGTACGTAAAGTTGACGGTGCCAAACTTAATATCAACAAATTTTCCGGCTTGGGGTTAGGAGCATGGGAAAGGTCTCGTTTCCGGTGTCTTTAAGTTGATGGTACAAAAACGTGACGGCGCCAAATTAATATCAACAAGTTTTCCGACTTGGGGTTAGGAGCATGGGAAGGGTCTCGTTTCCGGGATATTTCAATTGACGGTACGTAAATGTGACGGTGCCAAACTTAATATCAACAAATTTTCCGGCTTGGTGTTAGGAGCATGGGAATGGTCTCGTATCCGGAATCTTTCTGTTGACGGTATGTAAATGTGACGGTTCCTAACTAAAATATAAACAAATTTTCCGGCTTGGGGTTTGCAGCATGGGAAGGGTTTCGTTTCCGGGATCTTTCAGTTAACGGTACGTAAAGGTGACGGTGCCATACATAATATCAACTAATTTTCTGGCTTGGCCTTAGGAGCATGGGAAGGGTCTCGTTTCCGGGATCTTTCAGTTGATGATATGTAAAGTTGACGCTGCCAAACTGTATATCAAGAAGTTTTCCTGCTTGCGTTTAGGAGCATGGGAAGGGTCTCGTTTCCAGTATGTTTCTGTTGACGATACGTAAAATCGACGGTGCCAAACTTAATATCAACAAATTTTCCGTCTTGGGTTTTAGGAGCATGGGAAGGGTCTCGTTTCCGGGATCTTTCATTTGACGGTACGTAAAGGTGACTCTGCCAAATATAATATAAACAAGTTCTCCGGGTTGCGGTTAGGATCATGGGAAGGGTCTCGTTTCCGGGATCTTTTAGTTCACGGTACGTAAAGGTGACGCTGCCAAACTTAATATCAACAAATTTTCAGTCTAGGGCTTAGGAGCATGGGAAAGGTCTCGTTTTTTGGATCTTTCAGTTGACGGTACGTAAAGGTGACGGTGCCAAACTTAATATCAACAAGTTTTCCGGATTGGGGTTAGGAGCATGGGAGGGGTCTCGTTTCCGGGATCTTTCAGTTGACGGTACGTAAAGGTGACGGTGCCAAACTTAATATCAACAATTTTTCCGGCTTGGCGTTAGGAGCATGTGTTGGGTCTCGTTTACGGGATCTTTCAGTTGACGGTACGTAAAGGTGACGGTACCAAACATAATATCAACAAGTTGACCGACTAGGGGTTAGGAGCATGGGAACGGTCTCGTTTCCGGGATCTTTCATTTGACGGTACGTAAAGGTGACGGTGCCAAACTCAATATCAACAAATTTTCCGGCTTGGGGTTAGGAGCATGGGAAGGGTCTCGTTTCCGGGATCTTTCATTCGACGATACGTAAAGTTGACGGTGCCAAACTGTATATCAAGAAGTTTTCCTGCTTGGGTTTAGGAGCATGGGAAGTGTCTCGTTTCCAGTATGTTTCTGTTGACGATACGTAAAATCGACGGTGCCAAACTTAATATCAACAAATTTTCCGTCTTGGGTTTTAGGAGCATGGGAAGGGTCTCGTTTCCGGGATCTTTCATTTGACGCTACGTAAAGGTGACTCTGCCAAATATAATATCAACAAGTTCTCCGGGTTGCGGTTAGGATCATGGGAAGTGTCTCGTTTCCGGAATCTTTTAGTTCACGGTACGTAAACGTGACGCTGCCAAACTTGATATCAACAAATTTTCCGTCTTGGGTTTTAGGAGCATGGGAAGGGTCTCGTTTCCGGGATCTTTCATTTGACGCTACGTAAAGGTGACTCTGCCAAATATAATATCAACAAGTTCTCCGGGTTGCGGTTAGGATCATGGGAAATGTCTCGTTTCCGAAATCTTTTAGTTCACGGTACGTAAAAGTGACGCTGCTAAACTTGATATCAACAAATTTTCTGTCTAGTGCTTAGGAGCATGGGAAGGGTTTCGTTTTTGGGATCTTACAGTTGACGGTACGTAAAGGTGACGGTGCCAAACTTATTATCAACAAGTTTTCCGGCTTGGGGTTAGGAGCATGGGACGAGCCTCGTTTCCGGGATCTTTCAGTTGACGGTACGTAAAGGTGACGGTGCCAAACTTAATATCAACAAGTTTTCCGTCTTGGGGTTAGGAGCATGGGTAGGGTCTCGTTTCCGGGACCTTTCAGTTGACGGTACGTAAAGGTGTCGGTACCAAACTTAATATCAACAAGTTTTCCGACTAGGGGTTAGGAGCATGGGAGGGGTCTCGTTTCCGGGATCTTTCATTTGACGGTACGTAGAGGTGACGGTGCCAAACTCAATATCAACAAATTTTCCGGCTTGGGGTTAGGAGCATGGGAAGGGTATCGTTTCCGGTATCTTTCAGTTGACGGTACGTAAAGGTGACGGTGCCAAACTTAATATCAACAATTTTTCTGGCTTGGGGTTAGGAGCATGGGTAGGGTCTCGTTTCCGGGATCTTTCAGTTGACGGTACGTAAAGGTGACGCTGCCAAACTTAATATCAACAAGTTTTCCGACTAGGGGTTAGGAGCATTGGAGGGGTCTCGTTTCCGGGATCTTTCATTTGACGGTACGTAAAGGTGACGGTGCCAAACTCAATATCAACAAATTTTCCGGCTTGGGGTTAGGAGCATGGGACGGGCCTCGTTTCCGGGATCTTTCAGTTGACGGTACGTAAAGGTGACGGTGCCAAACTTAATATCAACAATTTTTCTGGCTTGGGGTTAGGAGCATGGGTAGGGTCTCGTTTCCGGGATCTTTCAGTTGACGGTACGTAAAGGTGACGCTGCCAAACTTAATATCAACAAGTTTTCCGACTAGGGGTTAGGAGCATTGGAGGGGTCTCGTTTCCGGGATCTTTCATTTGACGGTACGTAAAGGTGACGGTGCCAAACTCAATATCAACAAATTTTCCGGCTTGGGGTTAGGAGCATGGGACGGGCCTCGTTTCCGGGATCTTTCAGTTGACGGTACGTAAAGGTGACGGTGCCAAACTTAATATCAACAATTTTTCCGGCTTGGCGTTAGGAGCATGTGTAGGGTCTCGTTTACGTGATCTTTCAGTTGACGGTACATATAGGTGACGGTACCAAACATAATATCAACAAGTTTTCCGACTAGGGGTTAGGAGCATGGGTGGGGTCTCGTTTCCGGGATCTTTCATTTGACGGTACGTAAAGGTGACGGTGCCAAACTCAATATCAACAAATTTTCCGGCTTGGTGTGAGGAGCATGGGAAGCGACACGTTTCCGGGATCTTTCAGTTGTCGGTACGTAAAGGTGACGGTGCCAAACTTAATATCAACAAGTTTTCCGGCTTGGGTTAGGAGCATGTGTAGGGCCTCGTTTCCGGGATCTTTCAGTTGACGGTACGTAAAGGTGACGGTACTAAACTTAATATCAACAAGTTTTCCGACTAATGGTTAGGAGCATGGGTAGGGTCTCGTTTCCGGGATCTTTCATTTGACGGTACGTAAAGGTGACGGTGCCAAACTCAATATCAACAAATTTTCCGGCTTCGGGTTAGGAGTATGGGAAGGGTTTCGTTTCCGGGATTTTTCAGTTGACGGTAGGTAAAGGTGACGGTGCCAAACTTAATATCAGCAAATTTTCCGGCTTGGGGTAAGGAGCATGGGAAGGGTCTCGTTTCCGGGATTTTTCAGTTGACGATACGTAAAGGTGACGGTGCCAAACTTAATATCAACAAATTTTCCGTCTTGGGTTTTAGGAGCATGGGAAGGGTCTCGTTTCCGGGATCTTTCATTTGACGCTACGTAAAGGTGACTCTGCCAAATATAATATCAACAAGTTCTCCGGGTTGCGGTTAGGATCATGGGATGGGTCTCGTTTCCGGGATCTTTTGAGTTCACGGTACGTAAAGGTGACGCTGCCAAACTTGATATCAACAAATTTTCTGTCTAGGGCTTAGGAGCATGGGAAGGGTTTCGTTTTTGGGATCTTACAGTTGACGGTACGTAAAGGTGACGGTGCCAAACTTAATATCAACTAGTTTTCCGGCTTGGGGTTAGGAGCATGGGACGAGCCTCGTTTCCGGGATCTTTCAGTTGACGGTACGTAAAGTTGACGGTGCCAAACTTAATATCAACAAGTTTTCCGTCTTGGGGTTAGGAGCATGGGTACGGTCTCGTTTCCGGGATCTTTCAGTTGACGGTACGTAAAGGTGACGTTACCAAACTTAATATCAATAAGTTTTCCGAGTAGGGGTTAGGAGCATGGGAGGGGTCTCGTTTCCGGGATCTTTCATTTGACGGTACGTAAAGGTGACGGTGCCAAACTCAATATCAACAAATTTTCCGGCTTGGGGTTAGGAGCATGGGAAGGGTATCGTTTCCCGTATCTTTCAGTTGACGGTACGTAAAGGTGACGGTGTTAAACTTAATATCAACAAGTTTTCCGGCTTGGGGTTAGGAGCATGGGACGGGCCTCATTTCCGGGATCTTTCAGTTGACGTTACGTAAAGGTGACGGTGCCAAACTTAATATCAACAAGTTTTCCGGCTTGGGGTTAGGAGCATGGGTAGGGTCTCGTTTCCGGGATCTTTCAGTTGACGGTACGTAAAGGTGACGGTACCAAACTTAATATCAACATGTTTTCCGACTAGGGGTTAGGAGCATGGGAGGGCTCTCGTTTCCGGGATCTTTCATTTGACGGTACGTAAAGGTGACGGTGCCAAACTCAATATCTACAAATTTTCCGGCTTGGGGTTAGGAGCATGGGCCGGGCCTCGTTTCCCGGATCTTTCAGTTGACGGTACATAAAGTTGACGGTGCCAAACTTAATATCAACAAGTTTTCCGGCTTGGGTTAGGAGCATGTGTATGGTCTCGTGTCCGGGATCTTTCAGTTGACGGTACGTAAAGGTGACGGTACCAAACTTAATATCAACAAGTTTTCCGACTAGGGGCTAGGAGCCTGGGTAGGGTCTCGTTTCCGGGATCTTTCATTTGACAGTACGTAAAGGTGACGGTGCCAAACTCAATATCAACAAATTTTCCGGCTTCGGGTTAGGAGTATGGGAAGGGTTTCGTTTCCGTGATTTTTCAGTTGACGGTAGGTAAAGGTGACGGTGCCAAACTTAATATCAACAAATTTTCCGGCTTGGGGTAAGGAGCATGGGAAGTGTCTCGTTTCCGGGATCTTTCATTGGACGATAGGTAAAGGTGACGGTGCCAAACTTAATATCAACAAATTTTCCGGCTTCGTGTTAGGAGTATGGGAAGGGTTTCGTTTCCGGGATCTTTCATTTGACGGTACGTAAAGGTGACGGTGCCAAACTTAATATCAACAAATTTTCCGGCTTGGGGTTAGGAGCATGGGAAGGGTCTCGTTTCCGTTGTCTTTAAGTTGATGTTACAAAAACGTGACGGCGCCAAACCTAATATCAACAAGTTTTCCGGCTTGGGTTTAGGAGCATGGGCAGGGTCTCGTTTCCGGGATCTTTTAGTTGACGGCAGGTAAAGGTGACGGCGCCAAAATTAATATCAACAAGTTTTCCGGATTGCGGTTTAGGCGCCTCGGATGTGTTGCGTTTCCAGAGGTCTTTCAGTTTACGTTACGAAAAGGTGACGGCGCCAAAATTAATATCAACAAACTTTCCGGCTTGCGGTTATGCGCCTGGGAAGTGCCGCGTTTCCAGAGGTCTTTCAGTTGACGGTACGTAAAGGTGACGGTGCAAAATTAATAACAACAATGTTTCCGGCTTGCGGTTTAGGCGCCTGGGAAGGGTCATGTTTGCAGAGGTCTTTCAGTTGTCGGTACGAAATTTGACGGCGCCAAAATTAATATCAGCATGTTTTCCGGCTTGCGGTTAGGCGCCTGGGAAGGTTCCCGTTTCTAGTGTCTTTCAGTTGACGGTACGAAAATGTGACGGCGCCAAAATTAATATCAACAAGTTTTCCGGCTTGCGGTTTAGGCACCTGAGAATGGTCAGGTTTCCAGAGGTCTTTCAGTTGACGGTACGAAATGGTGCCGGCGCGAAAATTAATATCATCCTGTTTTCCGGCTTGCAGTTAGGCGCCTGGAAAGGGTCACGTTTCTAGGGTCTTTCAGTTGACGGTACGAAAAGGTGACGGCGCCATAATTAATATCTACAAGTTTTCCGGCTTGCAGTTTAGGCGCCTAGGAAGGGTCGCGTTTCCAGAGGTCCTTCAGTTGACGGTACGAAAAGGTGACGGCGCCAAAATTAATTTCAACAAGTTTCCGGCTTGCGGTTTAGGCGCCTGGGTAGGTTTACGTTTCCGGGGTCTTTCAGTTGACGGTACGAAAAGGTGACGGCGCCAAAATTAATTTCAACAAGTTTCCGGCTTGCGGTTTAGGCGCCTGGGTAGGTTTACGTTTCCGGGGTCTTTCAGTTGACGGTACGAAAAGGTGACGGCGCCAAATTTAATCTCAGCAAGTTGTCCGCCTTGCGGTGTAGGCGCCTGGGAAGTTTCGCGTTACCAGATGTCTTTCAGTTGACGGTAAGTAAAGGTGACGGCGCAAAAATTAATATCAACACGTAATCCGGCTTGCAGTTTAGGCGCCTGGGAAGTGTCGCGTTTCCAGAGGTTTTCAGTTGACGGTACGAAAAGGTAATGGCGACAAAATTAATACCAACATGTTTTCTGGCTTTCGGTTTAGACGCCTGGGAATGGTCACATTTCCGGGGTCTTTCAGTTGACGGTACGAAAATGTGACGGCGCCATAATTAATATCAGCAAGTTTTCCGGCTTTCGGTGTAGGCGCCTGGTAAGTGTCGCGTTTCCAGAGGTCTTTCAGTTGACGGTACAAAAAGGTGACGGCGCCAAAATTAATATCAACTAGCTTTCCGGCTTGCGGCTAGGCGCCTGGGAAGTGTTGCATTTCCAGAGGTCTTTCAGTTGACGGTACGAAAAGTTGACGGCGCGAAAATTAATATCAACAAATTTTCCGGTTTTCGGTTTAGGCGCCTAGGAAGAGTCACGTTTCCAGAGGACTTTCACTGAACGGTACGAAAAGGTGACGGCGCCAAAATTAATATCAACAAGTTTTCCTGCTTGCGGTTTAGGCGCCTGGGAAGGGTCGCGTTTCCGGGGTTTTTCAGTTGACGGTACGAAAAGGTGACGGCGCCAATATTAACATCAACAAGTTTTCCGGCTTGCGGTTTAGGCCCCTGGGAAGGGTCACGTTTCCGGGGTTTTTCAGTTGACGGTACGAAAAGGTGACGGCGCCAAAATTAATATCAACATGTTTTCCGGCTTGCTATTTAGGCGCCTGGGAAGGATCGCGTTTCCGGGGTCTTTCAGTTGACGGTACGAAAAGGTGACGGCGCCAAAATGAATATCAACAAGCTTTCCGGCTTGCGGTTAGGCGCCTGGGAAGGGTCGCGTTTCCAGAGGTCTTTCAGTTGACGGTACGAAAAGGTGACGGCGCCGAAATTAATATCAACAAGTTTTCCAGGTTGAGGTATGCGCCTGGGAAGGGTCACGTTTCCGGGGTCTTTCAGTTGAAATGTAGAACCTGCCCGCATTTTTGGAATGTGGTTCGAGCCGGATTTCCATCTGCAGAAGAATTAGCCTGTGGTACAGGCAAAGGTCGAAGCAGCTGTTCGGACTCGCCTTCGGGCTGAGGCGTTAGCCACATACGTCTTTTCTCTTCTTTATCGGTTGTCTATACACTCTCTCGGCAAAGGCTGTAAGAATGCGATCGAGCGTGTGCTCTCCTCCCTCCTGTGGGGTGGTGATGGACATAAGTTCGAAAGATATGTCTGTGCCCGGCTCTCGTTTCATGGTGGGCTAGAAATTTTGAAGGGGTGTGGTAGGGACGCCTTCCCTAGCCTTACAATCACCTCTCCCATTTCTGGTGCTGAGCTCCGACGAAAGCCCAAGAAACAACTGAAATTCTTACTCGGGTTTTGCGGGTCATTGCCTGGTTCATTGACCTTTCTCGGCCTCGGAGACTATTGTGTCGGGATTTAGTGGAGGAGGTCATGACAAAGGATCCTCTCTGTAGACAGCGTTGTTTGTCGGCGTCCGCGTTACACTGTTTTTTACTTGTGCGCCAGCGGTGAATAATCCTTCGTTTTAACTTACCTGGCGATTGTTCAAAAAGGTGCTATTTATCAATGACAGGATTTTCAGATGAGCAGATTTCCCCGATTGCTACCGGTGTGACCTCGGCCTAGAAGAAATGATTTTGCAAGCCTTCTACCATCGTCCGCAGGTGCACCCATTCTGGGATTATGTCGGCGAGTTGATGGCTCGTATCTTACCTGAACAGTTCGTGCCCATTGATCTCGCATACGCGTGTGACAATTCGCCGCCTCGTTTACTGGGGTGAAACAAATGGTGTTTCTCATTTTGCTAGCCGTAGCAAGAATGTTGGTTGTGGATGACGCGAATGGAGAGAATCTTGCTGTACGAACGCTATTCTCATCAGAATTCAATCCGATTCTTTAGGATGAAGATTAGTTCTAATAAAAAGCGTTTGATATCGAAAGATTTTAGTAAAATAGGGTAAAAGTGGTGAACCTGGTGTGCAGGAATAGAGTCAGTCTTGTTTTTCTGTTTTTAATCTCATTTGACACAACGGCTCTCTTTCCTGCTAACCCTGGTTTAGTTAGGCTCCTTTTATTAATATGAACAAGTCTTGTTCCCTAACTGCGCTCGAAATTTTATTTTGTTATGATCCACGTTGAGAATCCCAATCTCCTCATTTTTTCCGCCTCCTTTTTATCTCAACGGATTTTGATCTTCCCTTTTTTTTCATAACCATATCGCCCCAAGCAAGGCCTTTTACTGCCACTGTTTTGCAGGAGGTTACATAGGAGGAAAGTTATGAGAAAGAGTGACAGGTTATAGGGGGTGTCAGGAAGTGGGTAAGAGAAGGATGAAAATACTGATGTGAGTGAAGTGTACGGAGAAGGAAGCATGAGAGAGAGGATGCAGGTTAGTGAGATAGGAGATGACTATTGACTTTACATTTAAATTCTTGGAGATTGTAGCTGTCGGGAAAGCAAGTAAATGGAAGGGAATTCCACAGGCGGGAAGTGCGAGAAAAGAAGCTGGTGGAGTAGAATTTGCGTTTACGATTTATTGGCTTCACAGTAAAAGGGTGGGACCTAGTTGCTAATCTTGTGGCTCGAGGAAATTTTTATATAGGAGGTACCAGTGAGCTAAGTTCATCGGAACAGAAGTCATGAAAGTATTTGTAAAAGAGACACAAGGAAGCCACATTGTGCCGGTGTGAATGTGACTGTATCCGAGCTGCTAAGTCGGGATCAATCACATTACAGATTCTCCGTTGGATTTTGTCAAGGACACCCAGGTAGATAGCAGGGGCATTCGACCAGATGTGGCAGCAGTATTCAATGCACGGGCAGATGGTAGATTTATATATCTGCAGGATTGTTTCACACGGGAAAAACTTCCTGGCCCTACACAGAGAACCGACTTTCTTAGCAGCGGATTTAGCTGTGGATTCTATATAGTCATTCCACTTTAGATCCCATATTCATCTTTTCCTTTCCTCTTTTTGTTAGTGCGTGTGCTTTTTGATACTGCCGATTGATAGAACTCAGTGACCACTCTTATTTTTGGGCTGTAGGACGGGTCCTACTTACATTTGTTACTTTTGTTTAAATATTTTGTTTATTTTTGTTGATTTTGGATTTATCTCCTCCCCAACTCATTTTTACATGATATATTTTTAGACTATTTATATTTGTAGATAATTTTTATGTCACAGAAGTGTTTTCTTTTATTAAGTTCCCAGTGAATATGTGGTATTATGGTGTCTGTGGGATTAGAATATGATGGAAGGGTTTTTGTGGCAGATTGACAAAACTGTAATGAGTATTTGGGTCGTGAATCGGATTAACTAGGACTAGGATAGAAAGTGATGACCAGTCTTCCCCATTCTCTTATGGCCTTGTGCCATAATTGTATAATTTATACAATAAATAAATAGTACCTGACGATACCTAACAGTGGAAACATTTGGATATATTTTTTATTATGCTGGTTCTAAGCTTTCGACTTTTTGTCTTTATTTTCAACTGAAATTAAAGCCAAAATACGATGTTTAGAACGGCTCATGATTAAATATAATAGACATTCATTGTCTGTGATATTTAACAGTATATGTTTAGAAAATATATATACGTGTGTATACACTGCTTATATATACAACACGTTAAAATTTCCCTTCTCTGATTCCATGCGCCTATGGCTTAATGGGTAGCGGACTCCGACTGACACCAGATCGGTCGGGTTTTGATCCTGGCCAGAAGCAAGTGGATGTTTCTAGCCACACCGATGAGCCGTGAGACAACGAAACAGGCGTGTATGTGGATAACTAACATATCTATATATATATATATATATATATATATATATATATAATGTCCCACTTTGCTGATATGATGAATATGTGTTATATTTTATTAACCAACAACATGAGTCAAGTAGGAGCCATAATAACACTAATTCGTTGGTCGTCATCGATTAACACATTTTCGAAACTTGAGTAAAAGGTATAAGTAAATTAATATCTTTTGACTTGTGAGTTCTTTTATGAAAATTAATTGTTGTGTCTGCCCTCATCACCATTTACGAATTATCTTCAATCCTGACAGAATCATTGGCAGAGAAAGAAAATTCAAGACCAAGAAATATTTTGATAAATATTTCGTCAGCCCCTCTGACAGGGTTGAATATATTTTACTGCTAGCGATGGAAAGCTTTTTTTTTCTTACTTTTATCAATCTTTTAATTTTATTTATTTCCTCAATTATTGCATTAATGAACACTCAATCGAAATTAAAAGGGTCGCTTCCGACGAGACGCGAACTGGCATCCTACGCCATGAAATGCTTTTATGCAGGAGATTAATTTTAATTCTTTTCTTCAATTCTTTTATAAAACCCCTGATAAGAATAATGAAAATTACAAACAAGAAAAAAAAATGAAAAAAAGAAGATTCAAATATTTGTGCGGATGTATTAATACCGAGATTTTTAATCACGTCAGAGATGTGTAAGATTAAAAATGTTTTGCTTAAAAAGAATTTTTGAAATTGTCTTTTGTTTTGTTTTTGAAAGAGCGTTTGAGATTTTTCGATAACGTGGAAGCAATTAAAAGTATTTCATTTAATCTACAGATTAATTTTCACGTACTGACGAAAATGGCAGGTCAGTTTGTGCTGCAATAAGGAAAATGGCGGACAATTACGGTTCGTTTGGTTGGGTGCGTGCGGAACTCTTCAATGGAAAGAGGTGATTTTGCGAAATAAATGAAATAATCGATCCCAATAATGAGTCGTATAATGGCTATGTTTTCACCAAGAAATTAGGATTTTGACGTCATTTTTCGAATGACATTTTGAGTAGAAAGAAATGAGGGAATGAATCCAAGATAAAATAAAGTAAAGAAAGAAAGAGGTGAAGGAAAAAAAAAAGAATAGAGAAGAAAACCCAGCAACGTGTGCGTAGCCTGTTCGCTGGATTGAGGTGAGATTTTCATACGCATTTTTTGTGTCCAATGAATGTGACAGATATATTGAGATTTAGATAAATCTTTTATAAAACATGCATTGTGGTTTAATGGTTAGGGGCTAGGAAGAAAAAATCGGAAATCCAACTTTGAATTCCTATTAAATTCGTTACATTCACTTGCGTGAAAATGACCCTGGGAAAGGTATGAATGTGTATATAGCAGGACAAACTAACACCTATAGCCTTGTCAACGAGTCTAGGGGAAGAAAAACTCTGAATTCAAAACAGCCTGAATTGTGTCGGGTTCCGTCTTACCCAAGCCACAACACTGATGCTACTACATGCAGTACAAGGTGGTGTTATTACGACCCTAATGGGTTACGAAGGCTTTCGACAAAATACGCCCCAAAGAATTGATGGATATGCTCAGCAACCTCGATATTTTTGGGAAAGACATCAGAGTAATCAAGAATCTCTACTGGTAGCAAACTGCCTGCATACGGGTAGGTAACGATTTCAGCAGATTCGCAAAGATAGAAAGGGGCGTAAGACAAGGATGTGTTTTTTCACTGCATCTGTTCAACTTGTACAGCAAAAATATTTTGAGGACTCTAAATGCTACGCCAGGATTTGTTATCGGAGGCCACAATTTGAACAACATAAGGTATGCAGATGATACAGTGGTGATTGCAGACACGGAAAGAAAACTACAAGACCCGCTATAGAAGGTAGCTGAAGAGAGTAATAAAAAAGGGGTACAAATAAACTTTAAGAAAACTGAATGCATGGTCATCAGCAAAAGGTGCAACCCAAAATGCCAAAGTACAGGGGGGGGGGATACCAGAATCAATCAAGTACAAAAATGTAAATGCCTAGGAAGTGTTCTAACAAGAGATGGAAAGTGCGACACGGAGATCAGAATGCGAATTGGCATTGCGATGGACGCGTTCCAGAAGCTGAGTAAAGTATTAAGACACAGGAAAACCTCCCCAGAAACAAAGAAGAGAGGGCTAGATTGCTATGTGATGTTAGCTCTTCAATACAGCAGTGAATGCTTGACAATATCATCGAAGATGAGGAAAAACTTGAAGCGGCGGAAATGTGGTTTTACAGAAGTATGCTGCTGATATCATATCCGATGTGAGCAATGATGAGGTTTTGGAAATAATGGCATTGAAAAGAAAACTAATAGTGAGCATCAGGAAGAGACAACTGAAGTTCCTACTGAAGATCTACTTTTCATGCAATGAGAAAGGAGGGCTTGGAGAACCTGATACTGACAGGCCATATAGAAGGAAAAAGTGACAGAGGAAGGCAGCGGATAACATATTTGAATGGCCTGATCAGGTGGATGATGGAACGGGGTTTGCGTGGAGTAACAGGAGAAAACATATTAAGAGCCACCAGGGATAGGGAGACGTGGAAAGCCATGATCGCCTACGTCCTGACGGATAGGGCACATAGAAGAAGAAGAATGGGTTATGGGACTCTTGATCGTGTTTCAGAAAAAAAATAACTATGATTCTAAAGGATAAATTTGTTTCAGCATAACAATATGAGACTTCTCTTCTGTCTTCTCCTCCCAACTGCTATTAGATTTGCTTGTGAGAAACCGTAGACACATCGTCTCAATGTTAGGTAATACTGCTATGGTTTACGTTGCAAGTAAATTTGCGGGGTCGAATTGGCAGTTGTTTTTCAACCAAGGCTAAGGAGCTTAGTCTGTACTGCTATTTAACCCATAGCTGGGGATGGCAAAACAGACTGTTGGGCTTTGTGCGAAAATAAATGCAACGAATCTGGTCGTAATTTGTGGTTGACACGTTAGATCTACTTTTCATACGAAGTAGCGCAACGTTACGTTCACATCCAATATCGATTTAATTGATCCTAAAACATTCAACTGTTGTCTACAGATGATTCGAAGGATACGAACAAATCCTTTTTGTTTCATACATTATCTTTTGTTTCAATTGCTTTGATATGAAACGTTGTTAATACAATTTTACAAAGGTTTCGAAAAAGAAAAGTCTACATAAGGATTCTAAGGAAAAAAAAACCCCCAAAAAACAAGCAAACTTCTGTTCAAAAGATTCTTCAACGAATATCTATTTAGATTAAAGATTAATTTATATTTAACTACCTTTGCGTCCTGTATAAATATCTTCTCGAAGAAAACATCCTATCCCACATGATCTTCCATTTGTATTTAACTGACTCGTAGTCATTTAAAAATACTTATTTTCTGTTCAAAACAAAGGTTTCTTCAATGAATATCTATTTAAATTAAAGATTAATTTATATTTAACTACCTTCGAGTCCTATAAAACTATTTCCTCAAAGGAAACATCCTGCCCGACATGATCCGCCATTTGTATTTAACTGACTCTAAGTCATTTAAAAATATGTATTTTCTGTTCAAAACAAAGGGTTCTTCAACGAAAATTTATTTAAAATAAAGATTAATTTATATTTAACTACCTTCGCGTCTTATAAAACTATTTCCTCAAAGAAAACATCCTGTCTTACATAATCCGCCATTTGTATTTAACTGCCTCCTAGTCATTTAAAAATATTTATATACTGTTCAAAGACTTCTTCAACGAATATCTATATAAATTAACGAATGATTTATATTTAACTACCTTCGCGTCTTATAAAACTATTTCCTCAAAGAAAACATTCTGTCCCACATGATCTTCTGTCTGTATTTAATTGCCTCCTAAACATTTAAAAATATTTATTTTATGTTCAAAGGTTTCTTCAACGAACATTTATTTAAATTAAAGATTAATTTATATTTAACTGCCTTCGCGTCCTATAAAACTATTTCCGCTAAAAAAAACATTCTGTCCCACATGATCTTCCATTTGTATTTAACTGTCTTTTATTCTTTTAAAAATACTTATTTGAAGAAAACATTTTATCTCACATGATTCTATCCGTATTTAACTGTCTTCATTTCCCTCTGAAATTATGGTTAACTCTGACGGGAATCTTGTCCGTATTCTTGAACATCTACAAACAGAAGGAAAAGGCGAAAGATTGCTTCAATATTCTGTTCAGTACTGCATTTAAAACGCTTTTCACATTCGCCAATCCGGTATTTATTGATTCAAGTTACGGAAACGAAATCGAAAAACAGTTTTAAATATTCTAACACAAGAGCAGATGCATTTAATAATGTGTTCAAGAAAGAAAATGCATTTTAACGATTTTTTTTTACAATTTTAGAAAGAGAAAAATAAACCGAAGAAAAATCAAAAGGAGTGGGAGAATGGATAGAAAAAAAATTAATGAAACGTGATACACGCTTTGGGCGATCATGTCTAGAAAGATACATGACTGACTGGGCAGAGGATTATCCTGCAGTAGGTTGCCATTATTTTCTGCGGTAGACTGGTTGCCAGCCAAGGCTATAGAACCCAATCTGCTCTGCCATGTAGCTCATAGCTGGAGGGAAAAGAGATAGATTATATTACATCATTATATTAGTGACAATTATTGGGGGATCAGTTTATTACTTTATAACAATAGAAAAGCGATCTCCCAATTTATGCCCAGTAGAAGTTTTAATTATGTTTTCAACTATACTTTCATGGCTTCTGCTCGGACGAGCTTAAGTCACTGATGCCTCCTCAACAGGTGTTTACTCGTGCAACCAGACTGGCAACTGGGTCCCACCCATTCACAGTCAGGTTAGCCAAATGCAGACGACAATTCTACTCCTGCAGCTTCTTCTCTCGCACTTCCCGCCTGTGGAACTCGCTCCCGTATTCTTGCTTTCCTGACGGCTACAAGCTCCAGAAATTTAAATGCAAAGTCAATACTCATCTACTAACCACTGGACTCTAGCTCTCTCCCCACCCCTGTATAACTTTCCCTTTCTCTCCACCTATGTATCTGTCATCTCACCTGCTTTCTATTGTTCATTTCTAACTAGTTTGTACTCTTCACTCTTTTCTAATTAATCTTTTTACATTTATGTAACCCTCTGCACATCAGTGGCGTTTCCGCGTTGCTCGGGGTGAAATGATTAAAAAAAAAAAAGAAGTCAGTCGGTTAAGGGCCATACGTGATTCACTCTTGGGCGATCATGTCTCGAAAGAGACACGACTGACAGAGCGGAGGATTATCTCGCAGTAAGTTGCCATTAATTTCTGCGGTAGACTGGTTGCCCACCAAGGCTATAGAACCCAATCTGTGCTGTTATTTAATCCAGGAAAGAGAAGAGACGGATTAATATCTTTTCCAAGGGTATTTGTACGTAAGTTAATGCAAGGAATTCAACTGGAATTCGAACTCAGCATTCCGATTTGTCGTTTCGAGTCGATATCCACTGCACCAGAAATGGATTGAATAAGAAAGAACTCTTAAATTTCTCATCTTTCGTTTCTATCGCCATATAAATATCACTCTGCCATTTTTCTTTGTTCTCTATCTTTTTTCTCTGTCTCTCTGTCTCTCTCTCTCGAAACTGAATATTGTTTTTAACAGGATCCCAAGAGGCCAAATTTATAATAATCTGACCTTTTGGGATCAAGCTAAAATTGTTATTGAAAATAAAATCAATTTATTTTATCAGTTTCTGACAAATGGATGGTTATCACTACCCTAACAAGTCAGATTTACTTGCCATTCTTTAAGTTCTTATGAGAAACCCGGGTTTATTTTTCTTTGTATGGCAATTCTCCCCAGGCTTCTGTAAAATCTATAGACAGATTTTGAATTTTACAAGTATTTTTTGTAGTCAACTGGACAACAGGAAAGAGTTCAATGGATAGTGATTTTAGTTCGGTGTTGATAAATGTTAATCAAAATCTATCAGCAACTTTTCTTGTCTTTATGACTCTCTCTCACACTCTCATTCTCTCTCTCTCTCTCTCTCTCTATATATATATATATATATATATATATATATATGCTGTTAAATATAAGAGACAATGAATGTCTATTATGTTTAATCATGAGCCGTTCTAAACGTATTTTGGCTTTAATTTCAGTTGAAAATAAGGACAAAATTCTCCAACATTTGGATAATTATTTATTGATAAATAAATAAAAAACCCAGTACATATATTGGTTTTACTACAACCACGCTCTCCCGTAGACTTACATGTCATCTTTCTGATTAGAGTACTATTAAACAACATTTCTCTGAAAAACATAAACATGTAGGTAATATCAGACAGATTTTGGTCAACAATACGGTGATCCTTAGTCATACACACAGTAAGAGGAGCCTGCAGATATTGGAGGCCATGTACATCAAATCTAAACAACCAACACTCAATAAAATCACCTTTAAATCCGGACATAAAATATTATATTGCATTTGACTACATGGTTTTGTTGTCATTTCGCGCTATCACGCGGTGTGACGTCATAGAACCGCATTGCAAATTTGAGAACTGCGTTTGTTACTTTTGGTAACTATTGCCGTTGCCAAGCGGAGTTTTATGTCAACACAAAATAAAATTGTCGGTGATGGTGGATGTTATTATATTTCAGTCTAAATAACCTCTCTGAAGATGGTCATGTGAGCCGAAAGCTTAGAAGAAAAAAATAAATAATTATCCACATGTTAGAGAATTTTGTCTTTATTTTCAACAGAAATTAAAACCAAAATACGTTATTGTTACTGGGGTATATGAACTCCATTCCTTGCCTAGTGCCTCTTCTAGACCACACTTTTTTGGTGTATCGGATCAGTACCGATCCTTGACTATTTGTCTATTTTTCTGAGAATGAATGAAGTTCATATACCCCAGTCATTGTAATAAAGGGTTCGGTTCTAAATTCCTAGTACGGGAAGAAAGCCGGAGCGTACAACGGACGAAACGTCATACAAATGGCGACAAAGATGAGGACAATAGTCTGAATAATGAAAATACTGTAAATACTACATCATCTCAGAAATATAGACAAATGCTTTAATTATGTGCTGGTATTTCCCATATATATATATATATATATATATATATATATATATATATATATATATATATATATATTGCCGTTGCCAAGCGGAGTTTTATGTCAACACAAAATAAAATCGTCGGTGATGGTGGATTTTATAATATTTCAGTTTATACTACCTCTCTGAAGATGGCTCATGTGAGCCGAAAGCTTAGAAGAAAACCAATAAATAATTATCCAAATGTTGGAGAATTTTTGTCTTTATTTTCAACTGAAATTAAAGCCAAAATACGACGTTTAGAACGGCTCATGATTAAACATAATAGACATTCATTGTCTCTTATATTTAATAGCATATGTTTAGAAAATTACTTGCTGCCTCTATATACTATATATATATATATATGTATATATATATATATATATATGTATATATATATATATATATATATATTAATTGTTTAATTACTTAGTTTTTGGTCATAATTAAATTAGACCAGTGCACATTTGTATTAAAAAAGTGTTCAATACAATTATGTCCTAGAACTTTTCAATATTCTTCATTTGTAAACGAGTTATTACGCAACCTAGGTTTCTAACATGTGGTGACTTTAGGCGATTTGCCTTAACTGTTTTTATCGTTTAACGTTTTTTTAAGAACGCTCACGTAACGGTGTTTTTCTTAATGCTCACGTGACGGGGAATTTTTGAACGCGCAATTTTAAAATTACAAGAAATTATAACGTTTTTATCCATGGTTGTATGAACCTAAGAAGTATTTTTAGTATGGTTACACTTAGTCATAATTTCTGTTCTTTCATTCATCTTTTTGCAATAGCATAATCGCTAACATTTTTTCCTGGAACAGTCTAAATATTTTGCCATCGTTGTAAGGTTTGTTTTGTTTTCATTATACTCCGCGTTATGTATGGGTCTTTTTTCATATTTTGATTTCAATATCCACGCGTGGCTAGCCAATTTTGTGCAGTTTTTTTTAAATTTTCTATTTTCAATGTAGACTTGTGATTGAACCACCTGGTCTTAAAAGTGTCTTTGGTTGATCCCAAATATATTTTATTTTGGCCATTAAGTCATGTACTTTTGCCTTGTAAATGACTTCTTTTGTGTAACAAAGTCCTCAAAGTGCACATTTATTTTTGTGCCTGCAGTTGCATTCTTTGTTAGTGATCTTGTTTTGCATGCTGCTATCTAACTTTCTGGCATTTTGTTTTTTTATTAAACTTTCTTAGTTAATAGTACAACTAACTTGATTGTGTTTCTATTGAAAATTTTGTTTAGTTCTAAGTTTAAACGGTAAACGGTAAGACCAGTTGTTGCAAATCGCCTGAAGATAACTCATGGTAGAAACCTAGGTCGCGTAATAACTCGTTTACAAATGAAGAATACACACACACACACACACACACACACACACACACACACACACATATATATATATATATATATATATATTTTAATCATATCACCCCGAGCAAGGCGGTAACGCCACTGATGCGCAGGTTGCTACATAAGAGTGAAAAGATTGGAAAAGAGAAAACCGGAAACCACATCCTAAACAGGAAACAAGGGATGAGCCTCTTCACCTGTTCAATAGACGTGGGTGGAATGTGAACCGGGCGACAGTTTAGTCTATCTACTCCAATTAAGTTTAGTCTATCTACTCCAATTATATATATATATATATATATATATATATATATATATATATATATATATAAAAGTGTAAACATTGAAGTCAACTCTCAAGGGGGACAGACTGTTTCATGCTAAGCACAATCATCAAGCCATATGTGTTGAGTTTTTCCTCGGCTATTTATATATACATATCAGAGAGGCATTCTGGGTAATTCTTCTGACGGTTATTTTGGCGGGAGTGGCTTCATTATTTATTTATTTATTTATTAGAGTAAATCTATTTGACTTGTTATTTGTTTATTTTTCCGTTTTTCGATCATTAATTTATTTGGATTTGTTATTTTATTTTGGATTATTTTTTGTTATTATTTATTTATATTATTCAATGTTCACTCTTGTATATTCACATACGCTCTCTCTTTGATATTGAGCATTTTATCCTATAAATATAGCACACCTTAAAACTATATATATATATATATATATATATATATACATACATATATATATATATATATATATATATATATATATATATATATATTCTATGCAAGTGGATGCGTCTAGCCACACTGATGAGCTGTGATACAGCGAAACAGGCTTGTATGTGGATGACTAATATATATATATATATATATATATATATATATATATATATATTGCTAATTACGTAGTTTCTGGTCATAATAAGATTACACCAGTGCACATTTGTATTAAAATTATTCAATTGCAATATATATATATATATATATATATATATTGTCATCCGCAGACAGATTTGTTTCGCTGTATCACAGCTCATCAGTACGGTTAGACATCCGATTGCTTTTTACCCAGGATTGAAGCCCAGTAGCCAAGAGTGTTCTAATTCATTGCTGAATGAACGATGTGTAGATGCCAGAGTAGCTATTGTTTTTCAAAGTCTACCATTCTTTCAGAGTGCTCAGTCAGGGTTGTTAATCCCCTGGGGTATAATTATTCAGCTTGATAAAATCTTTTGGATTATCTTCTCCGTTTTTACGTGTCTTCCATTCTCTCTCGCATCGCTATTTCGGTAATGAATTAGAGCACTCTGGCTATTGGGCGTGCATAATGATAATATACATATTAAAAAGTCTGCCTCCTTCTACCAAGCGCCCGTAGCTCAGAAGCAGAATCACCGACGGACGCCAATTCGGTCGGGTTTCAATTCTGGGTAAAAAGAAATCGGCTGTCTAACCGTACTGATGAGCTGTGATACAGCGAAACAGATCTGTCTGCGGATGACTATTTACGCTCTCACACCCTGATTGGGCACTCTGGAAGAATGGTAGATTTGAAAAACAGTAGCTACTCTGGCATGTACGCATCGCTCATTTAGTAATGAATTAGAGCACATCGCTGATTGAAACAGATCTGTCTATATATATCTATATCTATATATATATATATATATATATAGAGAGAGAGAGAGAGAGAGATAGAGAGAGAGAATAAAAAGTGTGAGAAGCCATGAACGTTTTCTTTAAAGTGTATATTTATTGCTTTTGTAAAAAAAATATGCCCTTTGGTCAAAAAGTGAGAGAGGCTAGAGTGAAGAAGTAAAGAATGAATAGAGATAAACCATTTTAGATCTGGGCATTAATTTTTCATGATTCCAAAATTAACGATATTCAGATGTTTCCAATTCTTCTCCTTCCCTGATCTGCCATGCCAAAAGTCATTCATTTTCATCTCGTTCTATTTGTTGTCTGCATACACAATTGACTCCGATTGTTCCGTTTTGTATTCAGATCGGAGCGCATTTAATACCAATTGACACAGAATGGCTAATTTCGAAGCCGCTTTTAACTTGCCGATTAGTTGCTCTTTCGATTCGCTTTTAGAATTATCTTCGCTTTGCTGTTGCAAGGTGAATCTTACCTCGGCTCAAAGCCAAATGAATTGGGCAATGTGATTATAAAGAAGGATGTGTGTTTGTGGTGCAGTGGATATCGACTCGGAACGATAAATCGGGGAGCCGAGTTCGAATAACAGTTGAATTCCTTGCACTTACTTACGCACAAATCACTTTGGGAAAAGGTATTAATCCGTCTCTTCCCTCCAGTTATGGGTTAAATAATAGGACAGATTGGGTTCTACCGCAGAAAGCAATGGCAACCTAATGCGGGATAAGCTTCTGCCCAGTCAGTCATGTCTCTTTCGAGACATGATCACCCAAGCGTGTATCACGTATGGCACTTAACTGACTGACTGAATATAATAGATGGAAACATAATTAAAACTTCTACCGGGCATAAAGTGGGGGTTCGGTTTTCTGTTGTCATGAAGTAATAAACTGATCCCCCACTAATTTTACTTTATATAATAATGTAATATAATCTATTTCTCTTCCCTCTAGCTATGAGTTGAATGGCAGGACAGATTGGGTTCTATAGCCGTGGTCGGCAACCAGTCTACCGCAGAAAGCAATGGCAACCTATTGTGGGATAATCTTCTGCCTAGTCAGTTATGTCTCTTTCGAGACATGATTGCTAAGCGTGTATCACGTATGGCACTTAACTGACTGACTGACTGAATATAATAGATGGAAACATAATTAAAACTTCTACCGAGTATAAAGTAGGGTATCGGTTTTCTGTTGTCATGAAGTAATAAACTGATCCCCCACTAATTTTACTTAATATAATAATGTAATATAATCTATTCTCCCTCCAGCAATGAGTTGAATGGCAGGACAGATTGGGTTCTATAGCCTTGGTCGGCAACCAGTCTACCGTAGAAAGCAATGTCAACCTATTGCGGGATAATCTTCTGCCCAGTCCGTCATGTCTCTTTCGCGACATGATTGCCCAAAGTGTGTATCACGTATAGCCCTTAACTACCTGACTGAATATAATAGTTGAAAACATAATTAAAACTTCTGGGCATAAAATATATAAAAATGTTAAACCGATCCCCCACTTTATGGCCAGAAGCTTTAATTATGTTTCCAACTATACATTCAGTTAGGTAGTTAAGTGCTATACGTGATACACACTTTGGGCGATCATGTCGCGAAAGAGACATGACGGACTGGGCAGGAGATTATCCCGCAGTAGGTTGCCATTGCTTTCTGCGGTAGACTGGTTGCTGACCAAGGCTATAGAACCCAATCTGTCATGTTATTTGACTCATAACTAGAGTCGGAAGAGATGTACTATATTATTACGTAGTAATTAGTGGGGGATCAGTTTATTACTTCATAACAATAGAAAAATGATCACCCACTTTATGACCAGTAGAAGCCCTAATCATGATTCCAAATATTATATTCAGTCAGTCTGTTAAGTGCCATATGTGATACACTCTTGGGCGAAGACTGGGCAGAAGATTATCCCGCAGTAGGTTGCCATTGCTTTCTGCGGTAGACTGGTTGCTGACCAAGGCTATAGAACCCAATCTGTCATGTTATTTGACTCATAACTAGAGGGAAGTGACGGATTAATACCTTTCCCAAGGGTATTTGTGCGTAAGTGAATGCAAGGAATTCAACTGGAATTCGAACTCAGCTCCCCGTTTTCTCGTTCCGAGCCGATATTCGCTGCACCACAGCACACATCCTTAATTATCGATAGCATAATCGTATTTCTTTTGAAAATAGCTGATCCCCTGGGGTACAATTATTCTGCTTTCGATGCAAAGAAACAATCAATATCAATTTAAATCTGTCCATAATTAATAAACTGTTTTAGTTCTAAAAATGTTATAGTGATCTGAAGAGATGAGAGTTAGAAGGAGGAAGATAAAGAGATTAAGGAGGATGAGGATAAACTATTTAGTCTTTCCTAAGTGACTTTGGCAAAATGTAATCTGGTATTATCGCTTAAGTATAACATACATTTACGATTAAAAAAATAGTCGCTTTTTTCTGCGAAATTTGACGACAATATTTCTCTAACTTTGCTCTTTTGTTTGCTGAAACTCTTCATGATAAATGACATCCCTCACATACTCACCAAATACAGGGATTCCCTTTTGTTTAGGTTGGTGTCCTGGTTTGGAGAAGGAGTCTCCTTTGTCAGGGATTGCTAGACATCGAACTATTTTAAATTTTTAAAGAGAACCCGTTTTTAAATAACAGGCAATGTTTCTTCTGGTCAAGAATGGCTCAAGTACAAATCACATTCTGATGAAGCTGAAAAGCAAGAAGCAACGAGTGACCAATGCATCCAATTCAGATCACTTCCGGGTAATCTAACGGGTTGTTCCGGTGCGAAGACGCGCGGATTTACAAGGTATGCAAATGAGAGGCAGCCATGTCGACATAAGAGCCGCCCGTTGTAATTCGTATGCAAATAAGCAGCTGAGAAAAGGGATAAAACGAGGAAAGGTGGGGATATGTGCAGGACAAACTTAGTCGGTTGACGAAATATTTGAGCGAGAAGACGACGGCGAGGACGAAGAAGAAGAAGTGAACTACGTCGACGTTGGAAAGAGCAAGAAACCAAGGGAGTACCTTTGTCGTCAAAAGATTTGTTTGCCTGAAACACAGACATATTACAGATGACAGATTTCGTATTCATTACAAGACATATCATTAAAAGGTCGCATGTTTAAGGGTTGTTCCGCTTACGAAATGTTAAACTGGTTTATGTCAACTTTTGGTCACCATACTTCCAGATTGATTGATAAAAAGCGCTGTGAATGCCTACTTAAAAGGTCAACGAGTCAGACCTTTGTGGTTAGTAAATACTTTTATTCTAAACTAGTAGTAAAGACCGGCGTTGCTCGGGTGTAATGAAAGCTTTAAAACTAATCCATGGTCCTGGAGCTCAGGCTCTTTGGACGTTGGCACGAAAGACTAAAAAGCGATAGTTGTTTCCAGTTAAAGCTAAACTGTAGACTGAAAGAAAAAGGAATGGAAGTAAGTCAAATTTTGATTTCTTAGTATAGATATCAATTAAGTTTTTTCGTCGTAAACTGAATTTTGAAGGCTAAATAAGTCCTCTAAGTAAATGGTATCATGGCTGAGACTAAGAACTACAATTATACTTACTTAGAGCCAAATCTGAAGCAAAACTAAAATTAAAGGGCTGAAAAAATACAGGCATACAGGCAGATAAACAGACACACACAAATATCTTGCCTTATATATATATATATATATATATATATATATATATATATATATATATATATATATTATCGATTTTCTGCACTATTGTAAGAACTACAACCTTGAAACTTCTGAATATCGTTTCTTATGTTTTGTCTATGAGTGTATCAAATTTGATTAAAATCGGATCACTCCTTCTATAACCCGATTTTTTCGATTATCGATTATCGATATTTATCGGGGGTACCACGACACAAAACTTAGCTAAGAACACTCGTATACGCTTGTAGTACAACTGTGTAAATTTTCAAGCCGTTTTGGAATCTATAGGTAACGGATACACACACACAGACACACACACACATACACACACAGAGACAAAGTTCCATTTATAAATAAGTTTAATTTCATGCCATAAACAAGTAATATTTGTTTCAAATTATGTTAATTTTACTTTAACTTTAACAATTTTCTAAAAATAACGAATGAGAGATGAATATTTTATTTTAGTAAGATTTTTTTAAAACCGAGAATTAACTTTTGTTTATAAATGTGTCGATCGCTAAAAAATGGACAAAAAATTGAAAATTGAAAAAAAAAATTAAAAATTTGACATTTGTTTTTTTTTAATTTTCAATTTTTCGGTCATTTTTTTAGCGATCGACACATTTGTAAACAAAAGTTAATTCTCGGTTTTAAAAATTTTACAAAAGATGAACACACGTTTTCGAACTGATCGAAGGGAATTTTTGAGAAAAATATTTTCTGGTCAAAACTGAGCAAACTATTTTCTGGACACTAAAAGCTTAATTTTCATAAACAGAACGAATATTTTTTACAGAACTCAGAATGTTTATTCATGCAGTGTTTGATATGAGCCTAATCTAAACTCATTTTAAAATGGTATAACAGATGCAAAGTTACCCACTCAGATATTATGTAATCTGAAAATTAAAAAAATATATAGAATTTAAAAATTAACAGAAATTTTAAATGCAATGTCAATACCCATCCCTTAACCACTTGACTCCAGGTCTTTCTACATCAACCTGTACATCTGTTCCTTTCTCTTTATCTTTGCAACTGTCATCGCACCTGTATTCCCATTCTCACTTCTTTGACACTCCCTGTAACTGGTTCGGCTTTCTCTTCACTCCCTCCTATCTAATCTTTTTACTCTTATGTAGCCCCCTGCGCATCAGTCTTTCTACATCACCCTGTATATCCCTTCCTTTCTTCCCCCTTTGCAGCTGTCATCACACCTGTATTCCCATTCTCATGTCTCAGACACTCCCTGTAACTGGTTCGTCTTTGTCTTCACTCTCCTCCAATCTAATCTTTTTACTCTTATGTAGCCCCCTGCGCATCAGTCTTTCTACATCACCCTGTATATCCCTCCCTTCCTTTCTCCCCCCTTTGCAGCTGCCATCACACCTGTATTCCCATTCTCACTTCTCTGACACCCCCTGTAACTGGTTCGTCATTCCCTTCACTCTCCTCCTATCTAATCTTTTTACTCTTATGTAGCCCCCTGTGCCTTAGTCTTTCCACACCACCCTGTATATCCCTTCCTTTCTCTCCACATTTGCAACTGTCATCACACCTGTATTCACATCCTTCTCTTGCTCCTTTCTAGCTGGTTCGTCTTTCTCTTTACTCTCCTTCTATCTAATCTTTTTCTCTTATGTAATCCCTTGCGCATCAGTGAGGTTACCGCCTTGACTTTGGTGAAATGATTAGAGAAAAAAATATGGTAAGCATTCAAATAATAGTCTAAAAGGAATTCATGTTAGAAATGTGGCTTTATAAAACTAATGCTTATTTGCTGATTCACATGTGTAAATTCGGTAGATGGATTGGTTTCATGTAAAACCTCAACTGTGTGGGTCGAGAGAAACTGGTCGAGTCTCTTGTAGACGGAGCCCAAAAGGCACCGTGGCGTCTCACTTCCGTCCTTTTCATTGTGGACACACCATGAAAAGCTAGTACTTGTATTAAGATTATATACAGCACAGATTACATCCAAAGGTGAAAGAGAAAATTAGTAATAGGAATATTAGAAAACAACCATTTTCTAAATGGAAAGAGAATTTGCATTGAAAATGATCGCTCTTAATTTAGGCCTTTTACCAAGATTCGATACTGGGTGACTACTTTAGAATGAAAAAAAAAAAGATTGATATTTTCCAACAAGGGAAACTGAATGATTCAGACGAAAAGTTTACGAACTTTCTAAGAATAGAATACAAAATAGGCTTCGTTGTTTGATTGGGAAGGTGACATATTCAAGAATTTTTCAGCATCTTCTTTTCTGTCTGTCTATCTGTCTGTCTGTTTCTCTCTCTATATATAATGGAAATAGACTCTCACCTCTGGTTGTTGACATCAATATATATATATATATATATATATATATATATATATCAAATACTTAAGGAAGGAAAGGGAGATCATATTAAACAAGTTACAAAGGTATCGACGTATAAAATATGTAAGGCGCCTTTCGACCGACACTTTTTCAAACAACAGTCGTCGTTAATTATTAAAACTAAGTGTCCAACAACAAAAAAAAGTTATTAGCTACAGAGTCTAAAATAATTATATATATATTAGAGGGGATGGGGAAAAATGTTCCTCCATTAAGTAATGGCTTCCATGACGATTGTTGTTTGAAAAAGTGTCAGTCGAAAAAGTGTTCTATGATCCCCCTTTTCTTACTTAAGTGTTTGATTTCATGGTGTGGCACTAGAGATTCCTTTAAACACACACACACACACACACACACACACACACACACACACACACACATATATATATATATTGTTCATTCAGTAATGAATTAGAACACTCTAACTACTGGCGTGTGTTTAGATGGTATATCACGCGCTAAAAGTCTACCTACTTCTGACGAGCAACCATAGCTCAGATGTAGAATCGCCGACTGGCCAATTCGGTCGGGTTTCAATCCTGGGTAAAAACAATTGGATGTCTAACCGTACTGATGAGCTGTGATACAGCGAAACAGATCTGTCTGCAGATGACTATATATATATACATATATATATATATATATATATATATATATATATATATATATATATATATTCAACGGTCTGAATCAATGTAAGTAAATTTACAGTGTCAAAATAAGTCCTGATTTATAACCGTCTAAATATGTGTTGAGTCTTACTCACAATATTTTATGAGGCCCTGGATAATGTCAATCGAACTTTCTATCTTTATATACTTAATAAATTATATTAATTTAATAAAATCTTTTGGATTATCCCCTCCGCTTTACGTGTCTTCCATTCTCTCTCGCATCCCTCATTCAGTAATGAATTAGAGCACTCTGGCTATTGGGCGTGTATAATGATAATATACACGCTAAAAAGCCCGCCTTCTTCCAGCGAGCGCCCATAGCCCAGAGGTAGAATCGTCGACTGACGCCAATTCGATCGGGTTTCAATCCTGGGTTAAAAGCAATCAGAGTCTAACCGTACTGATGAGCTGTGATACAGCGAAACAAATCTGTCTGCAGATTACCATTTACGCTCTCACAACCTGATTGAGCACTCTGGAAGAATGGTAGACTTTGAAAAACAGTAGCTACTCTGGCATGTACGCATTGCTCATTCAGTAATGAATTAGAGCACTCTGGCTGATTGAAACAGATCTGTCTGCGGATGACTATATATATATAAGTGAACATTGATGTCAATACCCAGAGGCGACAGTCTGTTTGCGTCGCGCCATATGTGTTGTGCTTCTGCTCGGCTATTAATATATACAAATTAGTTATACATTGTAGGTTGTCTCTTGTATTGTCTTTACTTTGATATTAGATACACAGTGTACGTAAATGCAAAATATGAAAGTGATGTTCAAACCAACTACGACAGTCTGTTTAATGTTTGAACGCAAACTTCAGGCTATGTGCATCATGTTTTGGATCAGCTATTTATACATGCTGGCCAATGGTGCATTATGGATTTTAAGGTCTATTGTATTTCTCGAAGGGTGGTTGGGTAGGCGATAACGGTTTTATCATGTCGGTGCAAAAGTTTTTTGCGATTTCTAATTTCATCTTGAAAATGAAAATCTGTGTTTTTGAAAATCTTTATTCATAGCAATAACGACCTTTGCTCCTTAGAACTTGATTCCATCTGCTCAACATGAATTTTTTGGGATGGAGTGCCGCTCTCAGTTGCTGAACTGGTCATTCTCCTCGATTTATCCACGATCGCCGACGTTTAACGTTATGGTAGAGAATTCACTTTTCATCACCTGTGAAAAGCCTACCCAAAAATGGTGTCTGAAGGTGTCGTGAAAGCAAAGATTCGCAACAAGAAACACGTTGCATTTGCATTGGAACCTCTGTGAAACTCAAAGAGTAGGGCATGCCTAATGTGTTCTTTAGATGGAAAGAACATGGGTAAGAATATTGCAGAAAAAATATGAATGATTCTTTAATAATCTGAAAGAAAAAGTCACAAATTAATCATGGTGATATGTTTAAGTAATAACAATATGCATAAAATAAATTACAATGATTTAAAATTCCCCTTTTACGAACCGGCAAAAACTTTTGCACCGACCTCATATTACTGTAAGGGAGTTTGGGTAGGTGATAACTGTCTTATTTCAAATTATTCTAGAAGCGATGAAGTAAAAATTAATTGTAGGTCCAGGTATGGTTATTTGTAGCTATATTACACTGTTATATTAAAAACCAAACTTATTATTGAATACTTATATATTGTTGACCATGACTGTTGCATTTACTTGTTTTTAAGTTTGTATTCGTATTTTTTTAATGTTTTATTATTTACTTATTGTTTACTGTCTTTTAATATGGCAGTGGATGCTGGACAATATCATCAAAGATGAAGGAAAAATTTAAAGCAGTTGAAACGTGGTTCTACAGAAGGATGCTGCGAATATCATAGATTGAGCATGTGAGCAATGATGAGGTTTTAGAAAGGATGGTAGCAAATAGGAAATTTATACTGAGCATCAGGAAGAGACAGTTAAAGTTCTTGGGACGTGTGATGAAGAAGGAAGGCTTGGAGAATCTGATACTCACAGGTCAGATAGATAGATAGATAGATAGATAGATAGATAGATAGATAGAAAGGCCTGAGTAGGTGGATTACAGAGCGGGGTTTTGGTGGTGTAACAGGAGAAAGCGTGCTATTCATTTATTTAGATATTAAAAATAAAATTTTCCTGGAGAGTGATTATCTTGTTTAGTTAAACGAATAGTATTTGTGTAAATTATGTTAGCTAATCTGCGTTATATAACGCATGACACTCTGAGTCATACCATAGACGTAGGATAATATATATATTATGCTCTCATTACGATTGAGCTCTCTAGAGAGGAAAATTAAAAATAAAACAGTTTCCACTTCTGCGATATATGCGTGACTCTTCAGAAATGAATTGAGTTCTTTCGGTGACTGGCGTGTGTATACACTGTCTATATACTACACGTTAAAATTTCCCTTCTCTTATTCCATGCCCCTATGGCTTAAGGGGTAGCGACTCCAACTGACATCAAATTGGTCGAAACAGGCTTGTATATGGATGACTAATATATATATTGACACGCATAAGTATTGGATACATGTTATATTCTGTTATAACTCTAGTTCATGTTCGCTATTTTGCCTGATATTTGGTAAGTAATATCTCGTAAATTTGTTTTAGTTGTATGTGGAAGGAAAATTAAAACTCATGGTTGAATCCAATTTTTATCAAAGTTTTAAATTACCCTATGCAAAAGTATTGGATACATCAATTTAATATTGTGTTGCGTAGCCTCTGTTTTGTTTCACTGCTTCCAGTCGCTTTCTATAGTTGGCCACAAGTTTTCCACACTGATCCACCGTTACTTTACCCCATTCCTCCTTGCATAATTCCTCTAATTGCTTGATATTTTGTGGATTCCGCTCATGAACTTTAACCTTCAAAGTATTCCACAAATTCTCAGTTGGTCAATTGAGAGAACTAATGCCATTATTTTCAAACCATTCCTTTGTAAGTTTTGTGGTATGTTTGGGATCATTGTCGTGTTGAAGCACGAAATTCCAACCATGTCCTAAAGAAGTTACAGGTTTCTGAAGGTTCTTCTCTAGAATCTCCCTTTACATGCGACCATTCATTCTACCATGGATAACTTGTAACTCACCAGTGCCCTTGGATGAAAAGCATCCCCA
This sequence comes from Ascarosepion bandense, assembly GCA_037127315.1. Classification (NCBI taxonomy): domain Eukaryota; kingdom Metazoa; phylum Mollusca; class Cephalopoda; order Sepiida; family Sepiidae; genus Ascarosepion; species Ascarosepion bandense. The sequence goes on from JBBBDQ010001447.1 coordinate 177,824, forward strand.
TAACATAATAGAACCACCCCCACACTTAGCTGTGGGGACGGTATTGTGTTTGTTGAAGGCAGTGCCATTTTTTGGCCAAACACTTGTCGCTGTGTTCCTTCCGAATAATTCTACTTTCCGACCAGATTACCTTTTAACAAAATTGCATACCTTTCTTTTCATTAGTTTCGACAAACTTCAATCGGTCTTTGATATGTTTGGTTTTCAGTAAAGGCACTTTTCTTGGTGATCTTGAATGAAAGCCTGTACGATGTAGAGCCCTGCTAATGGTATCCTTACTTACATGAATTCCAGAACCCTCAAGATCAGTTTTAATTTCAGAACTAGTAATGAAGGGTTTTTTTTGCACATTTCTGCTGATTCACCTTGAAGTCCTCTCAATTATTTTTCTCGGTCTTCCATTTCTTGGAAGGTTTGCTGTACCGTTGCCATACTTCTTATACTTTCTGATAATATTTCCTACTGTACTTAGTGCTAGATTCGTTTCTTTGCTAATTTTTCGGTAACCTTGTCCTTCTTTGTGACGTTCAATGATTCTAACTCGCATATCTCTGGATAATTCTTTAGTTTTTGCTATTTTTAATTCCTTAGTTGCAGAATGCACATCAAAGAGTCAGATGATTAGTAGCACTATATTGTAAGCAGCTGTGTGCATCTCTGATTGGTCAGAGATAACATTTCAATACAATCAAAAATTTGAATGTTTAATGTCTTTTAAAATACAAAGTTTCGATTGGAAATTTGAAAAAAAGTGTCATGTATCCAATACTTTTGCATAGGGTAATTTTGAACTTTAATAAAAAAAATGGATTCAACCATGAGTTTTTAATTTTTCTTCCACATACAACTAAAACAATTTTACGAGATAGTCCTTATGAAATATCTGGCAAAACAGCGAACATAATCTAGAGTTATAACAGAAAATAACATGTATCCAATACTTATGCGTGTCACTATATATATATATATATATATATATATATATATATATATATATATATGTCCAGGATGAGCACCAACAGTTTTATTATTATATAATTCAATTTATATTTTATTTAAAATTAATATAGTTTACATTGATTTTCACAACAATGATCTAACATTGCCTGATCACGAGGTAAAAATTCGAAATATAAAACTTTCCGTGTCGCTACGTAAACTATATTAATTTTAAATAAATAACGAATTTAATTATATATATATATATATATAGTGCACATTGAATCAACACTCAGAAGTTTCAGCTTAAATGCAACCATCAGGCCATCACGATTGCATTAATCATGAAACAGACTGTCGCCTCTTATTGTTTAATTTAATGTCCACTTTTATATCTACATAGACTATTTCTGATATTGAGAACTTTAACCTATAAATATAGCATATTTTAAAACTATATTTTTTCACATAAAGGGTCATCGAAAAGTAACTCCTTATTTTATGCATGCTGGTTTCTCTCGTTTAAAATTATGGCTACACAGGTGAGTCCTTCACACATGAAATAGGGAACTACTATTCAAGTGTCCTGTATATATATATATAGTCATCCGCAGACTGATCTGTTTCGCTGTATCACAGTTCATCAGTACGGTTAGACTCCGATAGCTTTTTAACCCAGGATTGAAACCCGACCGAAATGGAGTCAGTCGGCGATTCTAGCTTTGAGCTATGGGCGCTCGGTAGAAGGAGGCAGGCTTGTTAGCGCGTATATTATCATTATACATGCCCAATAGCTGAGAGTGTTCTAATTCATTGCTGAATGAACGATGCGTAGGGAGTTATATATATATACATATATATATAGGGAGTTACTTTTGAAGCATCCTGTATATATATATATATATATATATATATATATATATATATATATACATGTTCATGTATCATGGTTGTATTTAACATTTGTTCACTTCTCTAATAAATATCCCTACTCTGACTTTCATGCCACAAATATATACATCCTAGTGCAAATTAATTGAAACAAAACAAATAATGTCTTCCGAGGATCTTTCACACTTTCCCTGATCACGTATACGTCGTCTCTTGGCGTTGTTTTCTTTTCTCTTCCGATCGCATTTTTCTTTACATTTTGGAATGTAATCCCGTTTGTTTCATCAACTTGATGACACTACTAACCTTTGAATATCTGTGATTTCTATGCAAGGCTTGCCAGTGTGTCTGTGCAGCGTTACAATTTTCTTACGCTTCATTGGAGCAACGTCCATTGCAGACAATGGCTGTAGGACAACTAATCGACCGTCAAAACAATAGTGTTTGCGCGTGATAAAAATCTGATGCAATTACAGACGACGTAATATTTTTCAAGGTCAAACAAATAAATTTCATCATCCACTCCGAAAATAGATTCATGATGATTCACATCCCTGTAGAAATCTAATCTGAGGAAAAATAGAAATCGATTAAACTCTGTAACTTCAGTGGGTCTAAAACTGACCATATGGTGAAAGAAAGGAAACAAATGCAGTTTGTGTCAATGAATTTGTACAAGGCTGTATACTAAGTCGGTAATGGAGTAATGAATAGTGACCCGATTGAGGAATCGGAGAGCCGAGATCGAATTCCAGTCGAGTTCATTATATTCACTTATGTGCTAATATCCTTGGGAAAGTTATGAATCTATCTCTTTTCCACTAAGTTATGGATAAAACAGCAGGATTTACTGGGTTCTATAGCTGTGGTTGGCAACCCGTCTAAGAAAAGAAAAACTCTGAATTCAAACCAGCCTTGAGTAGTTTAGCTCCGTCACGCTGTTGTGCCCTCAGAAAAACCTCTTCTACTGTGGTCACAGTATATCTACTGTCCCTACGACTAATGAATCATGGAATATCTGGATCTGGTATATTAAGAATAATATTTCGTTAGAGCTAACCTGTTATGTAATATCAAGCCTCCTAATTGCTGAACAATATCCTCACAGATAAAAAAGAGCCCTTGAGATTTCACTTGCACGATCGACCCAGTCGATCAAAAACTTAATTGGTCGATTAAAGTTTATTGCTTTACTCGCCCGCGGTCGATTAAAAATCTCGCAATGAACCGTCTCCCTTCAAATATAAAAAAGGAAGTCTAATTCCTTTTACAACCCAAAAGTATGGCATTGAAGATGCACAAGTTACTTAGAATGATCTATAATTACATTATTGAAGTCTTGGGTCTAATGCATGGCGCATGATTTACGTCAAAATGTGTGGTTAAACAAAAGACAGTGACATTCCGTAATCATCAAAGAAAGATCTGACAAATGGAATTTAGATTGACAAGCTCCTGTCTCGCTTTTATCGTCCCGGTCAGTTTAAACATTCGTTTAATTAACGCTTCCAGAGTGGAGCCAACATGTATCTGTCGACCGGATTAAAAACGCTCTCAGAATTTTAGAAACTCATTTAAAGAAATATTACTTTGATTCAACATCTATATTTCTTTCCTGCTTACGAAAAGTAAAAACGAATATTTGAAAGAAAGAAAAAATACATATACTTCTTTCAACCACGCACCGAAAAACAAATTATGCAAGTAATTATTTTATAGATCATCGTTGAGAAAATCAGATTTGTTATTTCTTATAATCTGTGAGATGGAGGTTGTAGTCAAACAGAAGAAAGAAACTACGAATTTAGGTATCTCCTTTCAACTGCCAATAAAAAAAATCGGTCTATACGAGCGGAAGTATGTGCACTGGTAGGGATAGGACTCTGTGCTTGCAAATCGATTTTCGTGTCAGAACATCTACCGAACGAGACACACAATGAGAATCAGGTTTCGGCTTTCACGATAATTGATGGCGTCTATTTGTCAAGTTGTCCACTGACTCCTTTTGCTCAACAGGCGTGTGGCAGCAAGTAGCAATTAACCACCGGTGAATCTTGTCGTAGTCAAGGGTGTCAATAAAGGTTGGGTCAATAGAAACGATAAGGGGTTTAACCATGACCAGTCATCATTTGAAACATCTAGAAAATGGTAAAGAATTTCCCCCTCATCAACTTGAGGCAGCAGAAATGTGGTTTTACAGAAGGATGCTGAGGATACCATGGACAAAGTACGTAGAGGTGTTGGAAAACGAAGAGGTGTTGGAAAAGAATGCAAACGAAATAACTGATAATAAATATCAGGAAGAGACAAATGAGGTTTCTGGGACAAGTAATGAAGAAGGAGTGCCTGGAGAACTTGATGCTCACAGGTCGGATAAATGAAAGAAGAGACAGTGAAAAGCAGCGCGAGACGAACTTGTTAGGTCTCAGCAAATGGTTGACGGAGCGGGAAGAGAGAAATGAGGTTTCTGGGACACGTAATGAGGAAGGAGGGCCTGGAGAACTTGATACTCACAGGTCGGATAAATGGAAGGAGAGACAGAGGAAAGCAGCGTGAGACGTACTTGTTATGTCTGAGCAAATGGTTGACCGAGCGGGGCTTGAAAGAGATACAAAGAGAAAAAATTATTGAGAGCGACAAGAGACAGAGCCAAGTGGAGGTCCATGATCGCCTACGTCCCGAAGAGACGCCGCACATGAAGAAGAAGATTGAATGAACCTCATACTTAATATCAGGAAAGGACAAATGAGGTTTCTGTGACAAGTAACGAGGAAGCAGGGCCTGAAGAACTTAATACTCACAGGTCGGATCAAGAGAAGTGGAAGTCCATGATCGCTTACGTCCTGAAGGGACACAGCACATGAAGAAGAACAATCTACCCCACGCAAGGGAATAAAGCCATTAAGACGCAAAGAGTTACTATGAGTAAATAGAGCTGGGTAAACGGTAATAATGATAAAGGTACTTAAGCCTTATTTGATAATGAAATGTGAAATGTGTGTCAGTCAGTCAGTTAAGTGCCATATGTGATACACGCTTGGGCGATCATGTCTCGAAAGAGACAATACTGACTGGGTAGAAGATTACCCCACAGTAGGTTGTCATTGCTTTCTGCGGTAGAGTGGTTGCCGACCAAGGCTATAGAACCCAATCTATCCTGTTATTTAACCCATAACTGGAAGGAAGAGACGGATTAATATCTTTCCCAAGGGTATTTGCGCGTAAGTGAATGCAAGGAATTCAATTGGAATTCGAACTCGGCTCCCCGATTTCTCGTTCTGAGCCGATATCCAGTGTGTATCAAACGATAAAAATTATCAGAAGAATTTCGGTGAAAATATTTATAGAAAAGGAAAAAGGAAGCTTCTTTGGATTTTATGAAGAATTTTTAGATAAACTGCAGAAGCTTCACACGTGGCAGCAATATTTAAGATATGGATGAATTGTGAACGACAGATTCGAGTATTCAAATATTCTTCTCTGGAGACTTAGCAAATGATTTAATTGAATCATCTCAATTCATATCGATAGAAAATTTTATTTCGACATGGTAAAATGAGTTACTTTTGAAGTGATTAGCGTCAGCCATATCGATGGAAAGCAAACAGATGTTAGATGAAATTTTAAGAAGTTTACGTTGTAAAAGATGTGCGTTGTTGTGCAGTCGATATCGGCTTGGAACAGGAGAGCCTGGATAGAATTCTAGTCAAATTCGTTGCAGTCACTTAAGTGCTTGTGAAAAGTATTAATCCGTCTCTTCTTCTTCCAGCTATGGGTTAAATAACAGGACAGATTTCGTTTATATCCTTGACTGGCAACCAGTCTACCGTAGAAATTTTCTATTCAGTTTATGGCGCTTAACTGACTGACTAACTTTGCAAAGTGATCGTGGTATGAATGGCGATATAGATTCAAAAATAGTTCGGATATTTCACAGCTAACGTAGAAATTTCGCATACCTTGTATTTTCAGTTTTCATTAGAGGGTGTGTGACGTTACGGTGACGTCCACGTAAAGTTTCAACTAACTATTTTTCTAACCGCTCATCTCTTACGTTGTCACAACGTTGGGGTAATGTTGCGAAGGGCTTTAGTTAAAAAAATAAATATCAAATTACAAATAATATCAGAATAAATTTTCCTCACTTAAAATATGCATAGAAGCTATCAATTAATTTTATTTTCGAATATTTTAGAATTGCGAAGATGAACGTCAATATTCCTAGAATTTATGGAAAGGGGATGCGCAGTGGTGCAAACGAAAATCGGAGATCCGAGCTCTCGTTACAATCGAGTTTCGTTACACTAACTTTTGCTCAAATACCCTTCTAAAGGACATGAATCAATGAACCCCCAGATATGAGTTAAATAATAAGATTTGAGCGGTTAGTTCTAGAAATATAAAATATAATGCTGCCAGAGGACGTAGACGAAATACAATACTGTTTAAAATAAACAAAGCATCTACTTAAACACGGGTTTCCACTAAAACTTAACCTTGGAAGTATATATATATATATATATATATATATATATATAGGGTTTTTCAAAAGTCCGTGCAACTTTACGATATTGTATATCTCAATAACTATTGGGGATATCAAAACACAAATTATATTTTCTGAAAGATATTTCCACTGCACCACAACGCACATCTCCGTGGAAATATTAGCTTAATATTAATATTTCCACGAGGATATGTATTGTGGTGCAGTGGATATCGACTCGGAATGACAACTCGGGAAACCGAGTTTAAATTTCAGTTGAATTCGTTGCATTCACTTACGCACAAATACCATTGGGAAAGGTATTAATCTGTCTCTTCCCTCCAGTTACGGGTTAAATAATATGACAGACTGGGTTCTATAGCCTTGGTTGGCAAACAGTCTACCGCAGAATGCAATGGCAACCTACTGCGGGATAATCTTCTGCCCAGTCAGTCATATCTCTTTCGAGATACGATCGCCCAAGCGTGTATCACGTATGGCATTTAAGTGAACCCAACTCAACCCCGAGAGGCATATTCTCCCGGTAATCATAATAGTAGGAAGAGTTCATTATAGTCGAAAAAGGATAAATCTCATAACAGTAACAGAATTCAAAGCACTGGTAGATTTATAAATCTCGCCCGACAAACCTTCCTAGAAATAGATGCATATTTCCGATATATTCATTTCACCTCACGGCATTTGAAAAAGTTAAGCCAAGGCACAGTGCATTGCTTTTAAGAAAACTAGCATCAGCTGATACCTGACAGAAAAGTTTCTCCATGGTGTTTAAAGGAGAGCATTTTTGTTTTAAAGGCATTAAGATTTACAAGCCATTTGCTGCCCCAGTTAACCACTGACTGGAGTAGCTGTGAATATCGGTGAGCCAGCAATAGACTGACTCATTTTACAGTTCACCAATAGAACGGTTAACCAATCAGAAGGCTCAAAATATTCAATACAACGTGTATAAAAGGCGGCCATATTTTTCCGAGTATTTGCGATCTTATCCGATTCAGTAAAGTGTCTGACTCGTGAGTGTTAATCTTTGATGTTTCATTGAACAGATTACGTATTGCGCCGTATTCTATATCCATAAACTATGGTGGACATGGTCAACAATGACATCAGCAAGGTCATTGATATTTTAGTGAAATTTCATATGATGTTTTAGTTCCCCAACTGCTGGACATTCTGTTCCATCCGTGCTGCAAGTAAATATGAAGTCTAACGTGTAGTGACTGATTTCTCTCTGCACGCAGCTTTGATGATTTTTAGGCCTACCTTACTCAGGTGCAACGGAATTCATTACAAGTTATACCAAATTCTGACATTCTCAGGGAAATTCACTTAAAAAGCTTTATGAACATGCTCGACAAGATTCTATTGAAATTATCTCTTTCGCTGATTTTTTCCTAGGTCATTTTTTATCCTATAGTCTTTTTTTTATTCACTAGTCTTTTTCTTTGGCAAATATATCGTATGGAAACTGCTTGCGAGATTCTGTTTTACTCATGGCCACACCTTCGTAGCCGGTGCGGAAGTCCCAAAGACTCTACACCAGAAAATTGACTATCTCCATCACACGCAGAGATATATAAGTAAACTATCAGTATAGCCCGGCGTTGCTCGGGTGTAATGTAAGCTTTAAAACTAATCCATGGTCCTGGAGCTTAGACACTTTGGACGTTGACACGAAAGACTAAAAAGCAATAATTGTTTCCAGTTAAAGCGAAACTGTAGACTGAAAGAAAAATAAATAGATGTAAGTCAAATTTTGATTTCATGGTATCGATAGAAGATTTTCTGCACAATTGTAAGAACTGCAAACTTCTGAATATCGTTTCTTATGTCTTTGTCTATGAGCGTATCAAATTTGATTAAAATCGGACCACTCCTTTTATAACCCGATTTTTTTCAATTATAGATTTTCGATGTTTATCGGGGGTACCTCGACACAAAACCTAGCTAAGAACACTCGCAGACGCTTATAGTACAAGACAATCGGTTTAACCGTTTCGGAGTCTATAGGTAACGGACACACACACAGAGACACACACGCAGACAAAGTTCCATTTATAAATAAGTTTAGATATTGTTTTAATACAAACCATATAATAATTATCAATGTGTATTTATTCATATATTTCCTGTACGATCTGTAGCGGGGATGACGATAAATATACTTAAGTAAATTTAAGAGTGATTTCTATAGAAATGAAATATTTATCAGCATTTAACAAAAAATTAGTTCCAGAGCAAAATAAACTTCTTTTTTTTTTTAGATTGCAGTCTTATTTATTGAAGCTTTTTATGTGAGGTACACAGATAGCTTTGTCTATTAAGTTATGGTTTTTGGGTTAACTTGTTCCAGAAATAAGATTTATCGGCGCTGTCTTTGTCGTTTTGCTGCTAATCTTTTCCCCACGAAAGATATTTTCATTTTATTATTATATTAAATATTAAATGGGCGTTCATAGCTCTTTTCATCTTCCTAGTTTGTTTTGGCTTTTAGCAAATCTTGTCGTTTTTCTAATCCTCTCATTTCTCGTTATTAAAAAATTACACAAGTCGATTAGTTAGATTCTTATTTTATGTATCATGTCCCTTCAGGACGTAGGCGATCATGGCTCTCCACATCTCCCTATCCCTGGTGACTCTTAGCACGCTTTCTCCTGTTACACCATGCAACCCTGGTTCCGTCATCCACCTGATCACATCCTTCAAATATGTTATCCGCTGCTTTTCACTGTCTCTCTTTCTCTCTATCTAACCTGTGAGTATCAGATTCTCCAAGCCCTCCTTCATCATCACATGTCCCAAGAACTTTAGCTTCTATTCCTGATGCTCAGTATTAATTTCCATTTAGTTTCTATCCTTTCCAAAACCTCCTCATTGTTCACATGCTCGGTCCATGATATCCGCAACATCCTTCTGTAGAAACATATTTCAGCTGCTTCAAGTTTTTCCTTCATCTTCGAAGATATTGTCCAACATTCCACTGCCATATTGAAGAACCGACATCACATAGCAATTCAGTACTCTCCTCTTTGTATTTCTTAATACTTTACTTAACTTCTGGAATGCTTCCTTCGCCATGCCAATTCGCCTTCGGATCTCAGTGCCGCACTTTCCGTCTTCTGCTACAACACTTTCCAGGTATTTAAATTTTTGTACCTGCCTTGATTTTAGTGTCCCTCACCTGTATTTGGCCTTTTGGGCTGCCCTTTTTGCTGATGACCATGCATTCGGTTTTATTGCAGTTTATTTATAGTCCTTTCTTGTCACTCTCTTCAGATACCTTCTGTAGGAGGTCTTGTAGTTTCTTCTACCCCACTTGCCATTTGTATGCCTAGTGAGTGTTAAATTTTCTAGGCCCTCTTTCCCTATATATATATATATATATTAATCATTTAACCCCAAGCAAGTCAGTTTTACTGCCGCTTTTGCGCTGGGGGTTACATAGGGGAAAGTGATGAGAAAGAGGGGTTAGTCATATGGGATGCCAGAAGGAGGATAATAGATGAATGAGAATACAGGTGTAATGAGGGTGGAATGGATGGAAAATAAGAGCTTGAGAAAAAAGGATGCGAGTTAGTGAGATAGGAGATGTCTATTGACCTTGCATTTAAATTCCTTGAGATTGTAGCTGCCGGGAAAGCAAGTTTATGGAAAGGAAATTCCACAAAAGGGTTGGACTTAGTTTGCTAGTCTAGTAGCTCGTGTAAAGTCATATATAGGGGGAACCAGTGAGCTAAGTTCATCGGAGCAGAAGCCGTGAAAGTATTTGTAAAAGATGCACAGGTAAGCCACGTTACGCCAGTGAGAGAGCGACTGCAACAGGGCTGCCAAGTCGGTATCGATCACATAGCAGATTCTTAGTTGGATTTTGTCAAGAACCCCGAGGTGAATAGCAGGGGAACCTGACCAGATGTGGCAGCAGTATTCAATACACGGACGACTGCCAAATCGGTATCGATCACATTGCAGATTCTTCGTTGGATTTTGTCAAGAACCCCGAGGTGAATAGCAGGGGCACCCAACCAGATGTGGCAGCAGTATTTAATACACGGACGGCTGCCAAGTCGGTATCGATCACATTACAGATTCTCCGTTGGATTTTGTCAAGAACCCCGAGGTGAATAGCAGGGGAACCCGACCAGATGTGTCAGCAGTATTCAATACACGGACGGCTGCCAAGTCGGTATCGATCACATTGCAGATTCTCCGTTGGATTTTGTCAAGAACCCCGAGGTGAATAGCAGGGGCACCCAACCAGATGTGGCAGCAGTATTCAATACACGGACGGCTGCCAAGTCGGTATCGATCACATTACAGATTCTCCGTTGGATTTTGTCAAGAACCCCGAGGTGAATAGCAGGGGAAAGCGACCAGATGTGGCAGCAGTATTCAATACACGGACGGCTGCCAAGTCGGTATCGATCACATTGCAGATTCTTCGTTGGATTTTGTCAAGAACCCCGAGGTGAATAGCAGGGGCACCCAACCAGAGGTGGCAGCAGTATTTAATACACGGACGGCTGCCAAGTCGGTATCGATCACATTACAGATTCTCCGTTGGATTTTGTCAAGAACCCCGAGGTGAATAGAAGGGGAACCCGACCAGATGTGTCAGCAGTATTCAATACACGGACGGCTGCCAAGTCGGTATCGATCACATTACAGATTCTCCGTTGGATTTTGTCAAGAACCCCGAGGTGAATAGCAGGGGAACCCGACCAGATGTGTCAGCAGTGTTTAATACACGGACGACTGCCAAGTCGGTATCGATCACATTGCAGATTCTCCGTTGGATTTTGTGAAGAAGATCCAGATGTGGCAATTCAATTTCTTCCGATTCAATGTATAAGTAATCTTTTTGTTTCCATTTTCCTTCAATTTTACTAACTGCTCAATCCATATATTCTCGCCACTTTACTGTAGAACAACACCACATTTACTTGTACGGAGTATAGAATAGACCAGGAAAAAAAAACAGGATTATTCTGAAGTCATTAAGTATAATCTAACAATAGACAACGGCCATAATAATAGCCTTTTAAAATATCTGGAAATGGAATTGTCTGAAAAACTTCGTGTCGCTACAAACGATAGAATCCTGTCGAGTATCAATGTTTTTTTGCTTTGTTTTTTGGATTATCTCCGCAAAAGAATTTCCCTGAAAAAAGTAAAGCTTCTTTTGTGTCATCTTTATTTATGTCGGACAATGACTCCAATTTCGAATCGCAAGAAAATAATCTAAGAAGTACTTTTGTTGGAATCAAATTTCGAGTGAGAATGTCACGCAAACTGGAACATCGAAAATAAATATTGGTCCCTGTATAGTATTCAAAAATGTTTTGCTTAAAAAAGGGAGGAAAAAAGAGAGACAGTTTAAAATGAAAATTTAGTAAAAAATAAAAATAATAACATTAAGATTCAGGAAGTGAATTCGGTTTTTTCGAGTGACTTATCTTCAATACAAAAGAACATTTACTTCTTAGTTTTTCTTATGAAATATATATTGAATATTTGGTGTCTGAATAAATAGGGACATCCGTTGTACATAGAAATTGGGATCGTGAAAATACAATTGAAAAGGAATGATTAACTAATAACAGAAATAATTCTGACGCTTTTCGGTTTTAGAAGTATTTGAAAATTACAAGGTCGAGTTATAAAAGAATGTAAATAAATGTGCAAAACAAGATGGCTACAAAGAATACATTTAAAAAGAGAAATGGAAAATTTAAATATGTTAGAACAAGTACATGGGAACATATTATGTTAGGGCGTAGACAAGACAAAGTAGAATAGTAAATGACTGAGATAGATAGATAGATAGATAGATAGATAGATAGATAGATAGATACGAACAGACTGAGATAGATAGATAGATAGATAGATAGATAGATAGATAGATAGATACGAACAGACTGAGATAGATAGATAGATAGATAGATAGATAGATAGATAGATAGATAGATAGATAGATAGATAATTCCAAGTGAAGAGCACTCGAGGTTTTTTTTATATCTTGAGTTCTCTGGCATTTATTTTATTATAAACAGTGCTCAATATAATGAGCATTATAGAGCTTAACATAATATAATATAATTATAGGGTTATGTCAATTTTTTGACATAACCATTTTGACATAACCATATAATTATATTATATTATAATAGATAGATAGATAGATAGGTAGATAGATAGATAGATAAACTGAGATAGATAGATAGATAGATAGATAGATAGATAGATAGATAAGGAACAAACTTAGATAGATAGATAGATAGATAGATAGATAGATAGATAGATAGATAGATAGATAGATTTCAAAATAACATTTTCTTTCATCGCGCCCTGAAAATGAGCCAATTGTTCGCTATACTGTCATTAAACATGTTTTTCTAAATTCTACGATTTCGTAATGAGGTACGGTTATCTATACTGAGGTCACGACTATTTACTGCTGTCTTAATGCTCAGTCTGATCGGTTCGATCCGATCAAATTGGATTGCGATCTATTATTAACTAGAGCAAGAAATGACCTGTTATATTTAACAACTCCCAAACAAGTTGCTCTCTTTTAATCGCTTTAGAGAATCTGATTTCATTTATTTTAGCATGGCTGATTCTAACCCCGAGGAGAGTAACTCTCTGCGCCTTTTTGAGCTAACATTAATTGGATAGATTACAAAAAATAAATTACTAGGTCTGGTGTTAGACATGCTGATTCACTGTCTCATGCTAGACACATTTTCTCAGGGAATTTATGTTACGAATTTATCTTGCATATTTAAGTCTGCCATTTATCCATGTAGTGAATATTTTTGCCATATCTGGTCAGGTGCTTCTGCTAGGAAAATCTGCAATATTATAAGTCACGACCGGACATCTCGGTTTTAATTACTTTCCAACAACTGTAGAATAGCTTCCCAATGCTTTTCTATAAACACTTTCATGGTAATTGTTTTGATGAGCTTTCGTAATTAGTAACTAGATTTTACGAATTTAAGCGCAGTACTAGATTGGTAGTTAGGTCTTGTCGTTTTACAGATTAATTTGTTAAATGTTACGAAAGTCATTTTCTTCTCTCTTCCGTTATTTTGCTTTTCAGTAGATTTCGATTTTTTCAAATTTAGATATAATGTAATCTTTATTTTTTGTCTTTAATGTTCTCTCTCCTTAATAATATTTTTCTTTTTCTCATATTGTTTTACACTCACTAGACCTTTGCGTCTTAATGAGTTTTTTGTTTTTCTGGAAGTGAAATTCTTGAAATAACAACAAACCTCGGTTAAAATAATCCTGCACATATACAAATCTACCGTCCGCCCGTGCTTTGAACACTGCTACCATATCTGGTCAGTTGCTCATGGTATTCACCTATGGATCCTTGACAAAATCTAACGGAGAATCTGTAATGCGATCGATCTCGACTTGGCCGTTCAGATACAGTCAGTCTCTCTGGTTCCCCCTATGCATGAATATATTCGAGCCACAAGATTAGCAACTAGGTCCCACCATTTTACTGCGAGACCAATAAAATGTAAACTCAAATCCTACTTCACAGCTTCTTTTCTCGCACTTCCCGCCTGTGGAATTCCCTTTCGTTTATTTGCTTCCTCGACAGTTACAATCTTCAAGAATTTAAATGTAAAGTCAATAGTCATCTCCTGCCTCACTAACCTGCATTCTCTCTCTAATGCTCCCTTCTCCCTCCACTCTACTCTCATCAGTATTCTCATCCTTCTCTTACTCACATCCTGACACCTCCTATAACCTGTCACTCTTTCTCCTAACTTTTCTTCTATGTAACCCCCTGCAAAACAGTGGCAGTAAAATGCCTTGCCTGGGGCGATATGATCATAAAAAAAATAAAAATAAAGGTTTCTTTCTTCCTAGAAAAAGAAAATACAAGGTGTTTAAGTGTTGATTAATGTTCATTTTTAATTTAATTTGTTTAGTTTCTGTTCTATTAATGATGGATTCTTCTATGTTCCCTGTCCTTTCAGGACGTAGGCGATCATGGTTCTCCACGTTTCCCTATCCCTTGTGGCTCTTAGTATGTTTTCTCCTGTTACACCTCGCAACCCCCGTTCTGTCATTCATCTGATCAGGTCCTTCAAATATGTTATCCGCTGCCTTGCTTTGTCTCTTTTTCCTTCTATCTGGCCTGTTAGTATCAGGTTCTCCAAGCTCTCCTTCCTTATTGCATGTGCCAGGAACTTCATTTGTCTCTTCCTGATGCTCATTATTAATTTTCTTTTCGTTACCATTCTTTCCAAAACCTCATTGTTGCTCGCATGCTCGGTCCACGATATCCGCAGCATCCTTTTGTAGAAACACATTTCCGCTGCTTCAAGTTTTTTCCTCATTTTCGATGATATTGTTCAGCATTCACTGCTGTATTGAAGAACTGACATCACATAGCAATCCGGTACATTCTTCTATGTTTCTAGGGAAATTTTCCTGTGTCTAGTACTTTAATCAGCTTCTGGAACGCATCTTTTGTCATGCTATCAACTTATTGCGTTATCAGTAAAATAGGTGGGTACATTTTAAAGGTACGTTAATTCTTTTTCAACCTTATGCAAAAGTCGACGTTGGAAATTTGCCTCATTTGAATATTTCCTTGGTCGTTTTTATCTGTAGCTGATTTAAGACAAACTGGTTGAAACTCAATTTTTTTTAAACATCTCACCCCAAGAAAGGCATTCTACTGCCACTGTTGCGCAGGGGGTTACATCGGGGAAATTGATGAGAAAGAGAGGTTAGTTATAGGAAATGTCAGCAGGAGGGTAATAGACGGATAAGTATACCGAGGTTGGATGGGGTAAATGGGAAGTGAGTTTGAGAGAATGAATGCGAGTTAGTGTGATAGGAGATGTCTATTGACCTGACATTTAAATTCCTGGAGATTGTAGCTGTCGGGGAAGCAAGTATATGGAAGGGAATTCCACAGATGGGAAGTGCGTGAAAAGAAGCTGTTAGAGTAAAAATAGCGGTCATTTTATCGGTTTCACTGTAAAAGGGTGGGACCTAGTTGCTAATCTAGTAGCTTGTGTAAATTCATACCTAGTGGGCAACAGTGATCTAAGTTCATTGGAGTAGAAGCCGTGAAAGTATTCATAGAAGAGGCACAGGGAATCCACGTCACGCCGGTGAGAGAGTGACTGCAGCTGAGCTGCTAAAATTCTTTAGCGAATCATAATTAAATTGAAAGCAGTTTTCAAATTGTCTCTGTGGGGTTTGTCGGAGTCTAAAACACTGATAAGAAAATGTAATTCAGTGTAGAAAGAAGACGAAAAAAGAAATAATTTTCTGTTTGGAGTTGAGGAATAATAAACGAAAAGTCTTGTCTCTGTCGATTTTCTCTTTACACACGCGCGAGAACGTTCACACGAAAAATGAAAGAGAAAGAGAGTGAGAAAGAGAGAGGGGGAGAGGCGGGGGTGAGCTGGAGGAAAGAGAAAAGAAAGAAAGAAAGAAAGAAAGAAAGAAAGAAAAAGAGGAAGAAAGTGAGGAAGAAAGAGAGCAAGAAAGAGAGGAAGAAAGTGAGGAAGCAATAAAGAAAGAAAGAAAGAAAGAAAGTGAGGAAGCAACAAAGAAAGAAAGAAAGAAAGAAAGAAAGAAAGAAAGTGAGGAAGAAAGTGGGGAAGTAAGAAAGAAAGAAAGTGAGAAATAAAGAAAGTGAGGACGAAAAGGAGAAAGAAAGAAAGAAAGAAAGAAAGAAAGAAAGTGGGGAAGTAAGAAAGAAAGAAAGTGAGAAAGAAAGTGAGGAAGAGAAGGAGAAAGAAAGAAAGAAAGAAAGAAAGAGAGAAAGAAAGAAACAGTGAGGAAGAAGAAAAAAAGAAGAGAAAGAAAGAAAGAAAGAAAAAGGAAGAAGGTAGAGAGAGAAATAGAGAATTTTCTTGAATTTCGTTGGGAGACTTTACCTCCAGTTTTTAAGCTTTAATACATCCCATGATGAAAGGATTAGTTTCGAAAGAGATTATTTCTTAGGCGGATATACACATTAGTCTATAGAGGCTTCCTGTCACTCGTACAATTTTCTTACTTTGCTGTTAAGAAGTTTCTAAATCTTAAGAAAAAACAAACAAACAGTTCTACGTCTTACTTTTATTCAATCTCTCGTAACGGATATCGCCTTTTTATTTGATGTATTCATTAAATCTTCTCGCTAATAGTGTCTTGCAACATTTGCAAAATGTCAAGTGATAGCAAGTCACTTCAAACCACCAGGACTCTCCTTAGTATTCTCGTTAACTTGACCAATTAATTTTCTCTTCTAGTTTACTTGACTCTGACAAAATAGGTTGCACTTGTTCAACACCGAAAGATGCTCAGTCAGTAATGTCTTTCTTGATTAACAGTTGATTAATAGCTATCGTTTTTTTTTCTTCTGAGGTATAGGTGATCACCGATATATAAATGAGTGCCTGAAAGTCAGTGGAGTGGGAGGAATTAATCTTGACCAATGTAGGTGTATCGCGCGCATACATCAGCCATAGCACGAGCAGCGGCAAGGAAAAAGGCGGTGTCGAAGCAACTCGGGGTTGTCTGCTCTATGACTTTAAGGTGGGCAGCCGCATCTTGTCGCCATATACGTCAAGTGGAGAAGGCAATGGATGAATGCACAGTATTTATTGGTTCCATAAGTCCAGGTCAGATCTCTCAATTTGTAACGAACTCCGTAGTAACTGCCTACAGATCCTGGACGATGAGGCTATAAAAGCGACGGTAGAGGAGGATACCATCTAAACCTATGATGAGATTGTCGAACACTTCCAGATTTCTGATAAAACAAACTTCACCTGCCGACATTTTTAATCAGGTCCACTGCTGATATGCTCAGGACCATCACTAAGTATATACACCAGGCTCTCGACAAGAACGACGAAGCCCGAACTGTTGCCCTAGACATCTACAAAGCGTTTGACAGAGTCTGACGTGCTGGCCTTCTATGTATAACTGGACAATTGTTCGCCCTAACCCAGTCATTTCTTTCAAATCGCACAATTAAGGTAGTATTGAAAGGACATTCCTCCCAATACTATCACACAAACGCGGGTGTCCCTCAAGACACTATTCTAGGTCCTACACTTTTCCTTATCTATATTAATGATCTCCCTAAAGTAGACCTATACACTGACGACACTACCGTTTACTCTCGCCTCAATCAAAGATTTGCCGGGGCCGACAAAGTAAACCTCTCCGCCAACTCGCCTCAATCAAAGATTTGCCGGGGCCGACAAAGTAAACCTCTCCGCCAAGCTTGAAATAGACCTCCAATCCGTGGTTGATTTGGGTAAGAAATGGCTCGTGAATTTAAATGCTTCTAAAAGGAAGCTGCTATCTATTAACCATCACAGACAATGGCTCCTACCCACCATTACCATGGCTCAGGCTAGTCTCCCTGAAAGTAAAACACTGCGCCTCCTCAGGCTAACTCTCACAACAGACCTCAAGTGGAATATCTGCATAGAATCCTTAGCTAAATCCGCTGTTAAGAATGTCGGTTCTCTTTGCAGGACCAGGAAGTTTTTCCTGGATGAAACTATCCTGCACATATACAAACTTACCATCCGCCTGTGCATTGAATACTGCTGCCATATCTGGTCGGGTGATCCTGCTATTCACCTAGGGGTCCTTGACAAAATTCAACGAAGAATCTGCAATGTGATCGATCCCGACTTGGCAGCTCGGATACATCCACTTTCTCACCGACGCAGTGTGGCTTCCCTGTGTCTCTTCTACAAATACTTTCACAGCTTCTGCTCCGATAAATTTAGCTCACTGGTGCCCCCTATATATGAATTTATTCGAGCCACAAGATTAGCAACTAAATCTCACCCTTTTACTGTGAAACCAATAAATTGTAAACGCAAATTCTACTCTAACAGCTTCTTTTCTTGCGCCTCCCGCCTGTGGGATTCTCTTCCATTTACTTGCTTCCCGACAGCTATAATCTCCAAGGATTTAAATGTAAAATCAATAGTCATCTCCTATCTCACGAACCTGCATCCTCTCTCTTTCATTCTCCTTTCTCCGTCTACTCCACTCTTATCAGTATTCTCATCCTTCTCTTACTCACTTCCTGACACCCCCTATAACCTGTACACTTTCTCATAACATTCCTCCTATGTAACCTCCTGCTAAACAGTGGCAGTAAAATACCTTGCTTGAGGTGATATGATTATTAAAAAAATCCCGCCCGTGGAATTCCCTTCCATTTACTTGTTTCCCTAACAGCTACAATCTCCAAGAATTTAAATGTGAAGTCAATAGTCATGTCTTACCTCTCTAACTTGTATCCCCTTTCTCTCTCTCTCTCCCTCTCTCTCTCTCTCTCTCATGCTCTCATCTCATTTCTGCAGTATTCTCATCCCTCCCTTACTCGCTTCCTGACACCCCCTATATTCTGTCACTCTTTCTAATTACTTTCCTCCTATGTAACCCCCTGCACAACAGTGACAGTATAATGCCTTGCTTGTGGTGATATGATTACAAAAGAACAATTCCCGCCGTGGAATTCCCTTCCATTTACTTGCTTTTGCAACAGCTACAATCTCCAAGAATTTACATGTAAAGTCAGTAGTCATCTCCTATCTCTCTAACATGCATGCTCTCTGTATCTGTATCTGTCTATCTGTCTGTCTGTCTGTCTGTCTCTCTCTCTCTCTCTCATGCTTTTATCTCATTTCTGCAGTATTTTCTTTCCTTCTTTTACCCGCTTCCTGACACTCCCTGTATTCTGTCATTCTTTCTAATTACTTTCCTCCTATGTAACCCTCTGCACAACAGTGGCAGTATAATGCCTTGCTTGGGGTGATATGATTATAAAAAAAATGTTTATCCCAAACAAGACGGTAATGCCACGAATATGCAAGGGAATACTGTCAGTGAAAGAAAATAGAAGATTTTTAAAAAGAAACCGGAATTAATGTCTACTTCTCATCGGGGAGCTGTGTCAGTTGGACGATAAATCTATTTACTCTCATTGAACAAACAAGAACAAAATAAATGACATAATCATAATCCGCTTGCTAACCAAGGGTGTAGGGTGCAGTCAGTCCTGCTATTTAAAAGGAGGAGAAAAAATGAATCTATATCATACCCAAGTGTTTTTAAGCCTAGGCGAATGCTATGAACTCGACTGGGATTCGAAATCTATTCTCCAATTTCTCATACTGATTCATTATTCATTGCACCACGTCGCAATGATATACAGCAAAACCAAAATAATGTTTCAACAATAGCCTCGTCATGTATTTAGATGTAATTGATGGCATTCAAATCACTCATTTATGTTTAATCGCTCAAAAGTACACAGTCGTTTTTTTTTCAGCTCAATGATAAAAATAACTGTCATCGAATCTAAACTTATTTATAAATGGAACTTTGTCTATGCATGTGTATATGTGTGTGTGTATCTGTGTGTGTCGGTTACCTATAGACTCCGAAACGGCTGAACCGATTTTCTTGAAAAATTACACAGTTGTAATATAAGCGAGTGTTCTTAGCTAGGTTTTGTGTCGAGGTATCCCCGATAAATATCAAAAATCGATAATCGAAAACATCGGGTTACAGAAGGAGTGGTCCGATTTTAATCAAATTTGATAGACTCATAGACAAAGACATAAGAAACGATATTCAGACGTTCCAAGGTTGCAATTCTTATAATAGTGCAGAAAATCGATAATATTTATATATATATAAAAGGCAAGACGTTTGTGTGTGTGTCTGTTTATCTGCCTGTATGTCTGTTTTTCAGCCCTTTTACTTTAGTTTTTGTCTCGGGTTTGGCTCTAAGTAGGTATAATTGTACTTCTTAGCCATGATACCATTTACTCAGAGGACTTATTTAGCCTTCAAAATTCAGTTTACGACGAAAAAATTATTTGATATCGATACCAGGAAATCAAAATTTGACTTACATCCATTCTATTCATTTTTCTTTCAGTCTACAGTTTCGTTTTAACTGGAAACAACTATTGCGTTTTAGTCTTTGGTGCCAACGTTCAAAGAGTCTGAGCTCCAGGACCATGGATTAGTTTTAAAGCTTTCATTACACCCGAGCAACGCCGGGCTATAGTGCTATTTAATATATAACTGCATATGGTAAGATTTATAAGATTAATTTAAACGAATTAATCCCATAAATCATGCAATAAATCATAAAATTTGTAGGATTAATTGATTTGCAGCCATTTTTGACTGTGCTATAAAATTAAGAACAGTTTTAACAAATAACAAAAAAGATATCACTTCTAGCATGGTCTTCCGCGTATCCCTATTCCTGGTGGCTCTTAGTACACTTTCTCCTTTTACACCACGCAACCACCGTTCTGCCATCCACCACCCACTCAGGCCAGTCAAGTACGTTACACGCTGTTTTCCCCTGTCTTTCCTTCCCTCTATCTAACCTGTTAGTATCAGATTCTCCAAGCCTTTCTTCCTCATTGCATGTCCCAGGAACTTTAGCTGTCTCTTCCTGGTGCTCAGTATTAATTTCCTTTTCGTTTCCATTCTTTCCAAAATTTCATCATTGCTCACTTTCTCGATCCATGATATCCGCAGCATCCTTCTGTAGAACCACATTTCAATTGCTTCAAGTCTTTCCTTCATCTTCGATGAGATTGTCAAGCATTCACTACCATATTAAAGAACTGACATCACATAGCAATCCAGTACTCTCTTCTTTGTTTCTAGCGAATTTTTCCTGTTTCTTAATACTTTACTCAACTTCTGGAACTCGTCATTGGCATGCTCATTCGCCTACGGATTTCTGTGTCGCAATTTCCGTCTTCTGGTAGAACACTTCCTAGGTATTTAAATTTGTGTACCTACTTGATTTTAATATCCCCCACCTCTATTTGGCATTTTAGGCTGCCCTTTTTGCTGATGACTATGCATTCGGTTTTCTTGCAGTTTATTGATAGTCCTTTCTTATCACTCTCTTCAGCTACCTTCTGTAGGGGGTCTTGTAGTTTCCTTTCCGTGTTTGCTATCAGCACTGTGTCATATGCGTACCTTAGGTTGTTTAAATTGTGGCCTCCGATGAAAAATCCTGACATGACATCTAGGGTCCTCAGAATAGTCTCGCTGTACAAGTTGAATGGATCCGGTGAAAAGACCCATCCTTGTCTTACGCTCCTTTCTATATTTATATATCTGCTAAATTCGTTACCTGTCCGTATGCAGGCGGTTTGCAGTCAGTAGAGATTCTTGATTACTCTTATGTCTTTCCCAAATATGTCGAGGCTGCTGAGCGTCTCCATCAGTTCTTTGTGGCGTATTTTATCAAACGCCTTCGCATATCAATAAAACATAGGTACGCGTCCGTCCTCATTTGTATTGCCCTTTCGGAGAGCATCCTAATCATAAATATGGCGTTCCTTGTTTCTACGCCTTTGACGAACCCGCACTGTTCTTGTCCCATCTCTGGCCTGATTTTGCTTCTCGATAAAACATAGGTACACGTCCGTCCTCATTTGTATTGCCCTTTCGGAGAGCATCCTAATCATAAATATGGCGTTCCTTGTTTCTACGCCTTTGACGAACCCGCACTGTTCTTGTCCTATCTCTGGCCTGATTTTGCTTCTCGATCTAGTCATCAGGATTCGGACAATCAGTTTTGTAATGTGGCTCAGTGGAGTTCGCACTCTTTTCCACCTGGCTTTTTATACAGTGCTATGAAAATCGACTTGCTTAGTTCGTCCGGTATTACACCACTGTTATAAATTTAATTTATTATTTCTGTAATTTTCTTTACGCTGAATTAGTCCAGGGCTATCAGCAACTCTATTACAATGCCGTCTGGTCCAGCTGCTTTGCTTCTATTCAGTTTGGCCATTGCAGCTTCTACTTCGGACTTTAATATTTCTGGTCCGTCCTCTTCTTTGTGTATTATCGGTTGCTCTCTCTTGTCGCGGAAGAGATATTTTTTATATATTCTTCCCATCGCTGGAGTATTTCCTCTTTCTCAAATATGATCATTTCATCCTTGAAACATCCTGTTGAGAAGCAGGCTTTTTGACATGTCAGTTATCATATTTCTACTAGTTATGAAAGCTCTTGTTGCGTGTTTGCTCTTTAACTGTGGCATATTATTTTAATTTTATGAAATATTTGTCTTCTAGTAGTGGAATATATATATATATATATATATATATATATATATATATATATATATTGTAACTAAGTTGTTGAACTCGTAGGTTTATTTACCTTTTTGTTCATGCATTTACTTTTATAAAGAGTGCTCGATACAAATGTAGAGCGTTATACTGTAATGGTTGTTACAATGTTTTTAAATTCATAGTATCACTACACAAAAATTTTCTCATGTTTCGAAGCCAGCCCATTATGTTTTGGCTTCATCTTCAGGTGATTTTTTTAGAAATGAGAATTATCTAGTTGAAAAGACCGTTTATTTGTGTTGGATATGTTATTTTTGGGTGTTAGAGGGGTTGGTCTGTATTTTGAGTTCCGTTGATCTTTTTACTGGTCTTAGGGTCAAGTGTTTGTTTTTGGCATAGTTCATGATAGGTTAATCTATTAATCTTGAGAGGGCTGATGCTGCTGGCGCCTTTGGTTTAGGGTTGGTAGGTGTTGTTTTGTTTTGGAGTTGGTTTCTCCTTAATTTAATGTATGTTATTTTGTATTAGGGTGTGTGCTTTTTCTTGTTTTTTTTTTATTTCTTGTGTTTTTTATAAAATATATTTTTTATAAAGTATATCTTTCATAAAAATGTATAGCGGTTGGTAGGTGTTGTTTTGTTTTGGGGTTGGTTTCTCCTAAATTTAATGTATGTTATTTTGTATTGGGGTGTGTGCTTTTTTTGTTTTTGTTTGTGCAGTGATGCTATGAATTTAAAAACATTGTAACAACCATTACAGTATATATATATATATATATATATATATATATATATATATATATATATACTGTTAAATAAAAGAGACAATGAATAAGGCGTGACGTCATAGAACCGCATTACAAATTTACGAACTGCGTTTGCTATTTTGGGTAACTGTTATTGTTTCTTAGCAAAGTTTTATGTTAACACAAGATACAATCGTCGCTGATGGTGAATGTTTTTATGTTAACGTCCCTGTAACCTCTCTGAAGATGGCTCATGTGGGCCGAATAATAAAGCCAACATAATAAAGAAATATCCAAATGTTGGAGAATTTTTGTCTTTATTTTTACCTGAAATTAAAGTCAAAATACGATGTTTAGAACGGCTCATGATTAAACATAATAGACATTCATTGTCTCTTATATTTAACAGTATAGGTTTAGAACGGCTCATGATTAAACATAATAGACATTCATTGTCTCTTATATTTAACAGTATAGGTTTAGAACGGCTCATGATTAAACATAATAGACATTCATTGTCTCTTATATTTAACAGTATAGGTTTAGAACGGCTCATGATTAAACATAATAGACATTCATTGTCTCTTATATTTAAAAGTATAGGTTTAAAAAACTATCTGCTGTCTCGATACACAATATATATATATATATATATATATATATATATATATATATATATATATATATATATATCCGCAGATGGATCTGTTTCGCTGTATCACAGCTTATCAGTATGGTTAGACATCCGATTGCTTCTATCCAAGATTGAAAACTGAATCAGTCGGCGATTCTACTTCTGAGCAATGGGCGATATATATATATATATATATATATATATATATATATATATATATATATATATATAATGATTTGTTTGAACATTATTTTTTATCGATACTCGTATTTAAGTCGATATTCTGGTTTTAATTAAACATTATTATATATTTATACCTACCGGCCTGATTATTATTATTATTATGATTGGTAGCTTCCCCTATGTAAATAGGGGTCGCAGGTTCGAATCCTGCCGAATGACATACATTTTCGTAATAAAAATTTATCGTAAATAATCAGGCCGGTAGATATAAATATATTATACTGTTTAATTAAAAACAGAATATCTACTTAAATACGAGTATCGATGAAAAATAATGTTCAAACAGACTATTTCAAATTGTCGGTTGTTTATAACCAAATTTCGTTAATCTTCGTTAATTTCCGTAATATATATATATATATATATATATATATATATATATAATAATATATATATATATAATAATATATATATATATATATATTATATGTTTATAATAAAAACAGTTTACTGCAACACAAGAGCCGTTGTGTTTCAGTACTATCTTATTAGCACCTCGTCAGGTAGTGAAATATTTTTTCTGTTAGGAATCATTATATATAGAAGCTTAAAAACAACGCAATTTTTACCAAATCCAGACAATTAATGGGGGATTCTCGGAGGATTTGTCTCAATGAACCAATAGAAAGCCAGGTCATGATGGATAAGAGAAATTTGATTGTAAAGATAAAGGAGATAGAGACTTGAAATGACTTAAGACCCAGACATTTTTCATGCCAGTGATGAAATAAATTGAATGATACATACGTAGCATTTAGCAAGTCTGAAAAATTATCGTGTGCTCTTGTGAAACAGTTACAGGATTATCTGTAAGTTATTTTTCGCTTAAAGTGGCGAACAATTGATCGAGATAGGAAAGTTATTTTTTTTTTAAAATTTACTGCACGTCAAACATATGTAGTTGAATTAGTGGGCGATCTATCCGTTAACGGAAACAAATTAATTATCAAAAGTTGGGAGAATCAATCAATTTATGCTACTGGATCCATTATAGATGTCTAGTTATATTAGGAAAAATTAACTCTACTTTAGGGAATATTTTAGAAGATGATGATAAATGGAAGTTACTTTGCTGCGTTTATTCAGCAAGATTAGTTTTGGGAATTTCACAATTTATCATTTTTCCGATGAACAGAAAATATGGCTGATGTAAAGATTTATAAGTTCTGTTTTTTCGTTTTTCACATTTTCCATTTTACGGTAGGGGTTTTACTGGCATCTTTTAATTGCCAATAATAAGTAAGTTTTAGTGTTATATACAATACTAAAGTGTTATATATATTTTTTTAAATCGTATCACCCCGAGCAAGGCGGTAACGCCACTGATGTGCAGGGGGCTACGTAATAGTGAAAAGAGAAAGCCGGAAACCACATCGCAAACAGGGAACAAGGGATGAGCCTCTTAACCTGTTTAATAGACGTGGGTGGAGTGTGAACCGGGCGATAGATAGATCTATCTACTCCAATTGAAAAAAGAAACAAAGTGAGAAGATTGGAAAAGAGAAAGCTTGAAACCACATCCTAAACAGGGAACAAGGGATGAGCCTCTTAACCTCTTCAATAGACGAGGGTGGAGTGTGAACCGGGCGATAGATAGATCTATCTACTCTAATTGAAAAAAGAAACAAAGTGAGAAGATTGGAAAAGAGAAAGCTTGAAACCACATCCTAAACTGGGAACAAGGGATGAGCCTCTTAACCTCTTCAATATACGAGGGTGGAGTGTGAACCGGGCGATAGATAGATCTATCTAGTCCAATTGAAAAAAAATAAACAAAGTGAGAAGACTGGAAAAGAAAAAGCCGGAAACCACATCCTAAACTGGGAACAAGGGATGAGCCTCTTAACCTGTTCAATAGACGAGGGTGGAGTGTGAACCGGGCGATAGATAGATCTATCTAGTCCAATTGAAAAAAAAAACAAAAACAAAGTGAGAAGATTTGAAAAGAGAAAGCCGGAATCTCTAAAAAAGCACTAAAACGAAAAATTAGATTACAGTCAAACATAACAGCACCGGTAATATAATATCCGAGAAAATGGCCTGTGAAGAGGCTGAAAGTTGAAAATTATAGAACATTTTTACATTCCTTATCTCTAATAAAAAAAAATCATTCTGGAAACATTAAATAAAAAATGAGTAAACTCTTCGTTGTCGGTCGTTTTTAACGAAACGTGTTTAAATGAAAGCTGCCTATATATATATATATATATACAGGGTCCTCCGCAGACAGATCTGTATCACATCTCATCAATACGCTTAGACATCTGATTGCTTCTAGCCAGGATTCAATCTCGACCGAATTGACATCAGTCGGCGATTCTATCCGTGAGATATGGGCGCTCGACAGAAGACGGCACACTTTTAGCGTCTTATATACAATGTAAACATACTCCAGTAGCTGATAGTGTTCATTTCAGGAGTGAATAAACGATGCATAGATGCTTGAGTAGCTATTATTTTTACAAAGTCTACCATTCTTATATATATATATATATACACACATATATATATATATCTATATATAGGGTTTTTCAAAAGTTTGTGCAACTTTACAACATTGTATATATCTCAATAACTATTGGTGATATCAAAACACAAATTATATTTTCTGAAAGATAATATTTCCACTGCACCACAACGCACATCCCCGTAGAAATATTAGCTTAATACTTCCCCGAGGATATGCATTGTGGTGCAGTGGATATCGACTCGGAATGACAATTCAGGAAACCGAGTTCGAATTTCAGTTGAATTCGTTGCATTCACTTACGCACAAATACCATTAGGAAAGGTATTAATCTATCTCTTCCCTCCAGTTACGGGTTAAATAGTACAACAGTTCTATAGCCTTGGTTGGCAACCAGTCTACTGCAGAAAGTAATGGCAACCTACTGCGGGATAATCTTCTGCCCATTCAGTCATGTCACTTCCGAGACATGATCGCCCAAAGCGTGTATCACGTATGGCACTGAACTGAATATTTCCAAGTTTCTATACAGCAATGCCAGAAGCAATTGGATGCGTCTAGCCACACTTATGGGCTGTGATACAGTGAAATAGGCTGGTATGTGGATGACGAGTATATATATATATAAAAATAAAAATGATAACTAAATAGACTCTGTAAGTATTTAGGCTGTAAATTTATACTAAGATAAACAAAAACCACTAACAAACAGAACCTAATTCCGTTATAATCCGGTGCACTGAGGCGTCGGATAAAAGGGGAGAAAAAAAAAGAAATCCGCGGAATAAGAACAAAACATTCAATGCTCCGCAGTAAAGAAAAAAAACCCTAACGGAACCAACCACAAGAAAAAGTGCTCGATACAAAGTACAAAAAATACAAAAGTAGAGCAAAGACACAGGAGAGAATATATATATATATATATTGTAATAGTTGGTACAATGGTTTATAAATTCATAGTATCATTTATAAACCATTGTAACAAATATTATATATATATATATATATATATATATAATATTTGTTATATATATATATATATATATATATATATATACCCCTGGGCTATGGGCGTTCGGTGGAAGTAGGCAGACTTTTTAGCGCATATCATTATATGCTCCCAATAGCTAGATCGCTCTAATTCATTTCACTGAATGAGCGATGCGTACATGCCAGAGTTTCTACTGTTTATCAAAGTCTACTATTTTTCCAGAGTGCTCAATCAGGGTGTGAGAGCGTATATATATATATATATATATATATATATATATATATATATATATTGTAACAAAGTTATAGAACTCGTAGGTTTTTATATCTGCTGTTCATGCATTTACTTTTATAAAGAGTGCTCGATACAACGTAGAGCATTACATTGTAATATTTGTTACAATGGTTTATAAATGATACTATGAATTTATAAACCATTGTAACAACTATTACAATATATATATATATATATATATATATATATATATTCTCTCCTGTGACGCTCATGATAGCCTGTGAGGAAACAGATAATAGTCATATTTGACAGCAGGGGTAGACTAGTATATGTATATGTATGTGTTTCTATGTGTACGTTTATGTAATTGTGAGCGATCATTTTTCGATTTAAATAATTCGGTCACGATTAAACTAGAAGTAGAACGGAAGGCAAAAAACATTTAGAAATTGTTCTAATTTTCGGAGCGCTCTACGGTAAATTTCCGGCCAAGATCATGCATTTCCTTTCGTCACTGAATTACTATTAAAACATAATGAAATAAATAAGAACAATACCAATAAAAGTAATAACATTTTGAATAAGGGAGGCTGCGTTTAAAATTTAGATACACTATCGGCCAAAATTATTAGGCCACTCCAGGCTTTTTTAAAATAAATGATGTATTTCATACTATTTTAGTATTTATTACCAAGTAGATAATTCTAAATGAAGATAGAATGGTTCTTTTGTTGTTATTATTTTTCAAAGTTTTAAAAGGCAAGGAAGCAAAAATGAACTTGTCCGAATCACCCTAAATTTTCTTCTTTCTTTCATTGATGAAACTGCAATATAGGTTATTAATATTAATTAATTATTATTATTAATACACTGTTAAATATTTATAAATTCATTTGATGTGCATGTTATTGTGCAATATTAACAAAAAAAAACATTCTATTTTCATTTACAATTATTCACTTGGCAATAAATGCTAAAAAATACTATGAAATGCATCATTTTTTTAAAACACTGGGTTGGCCAAATAATTATGGCCGGTAGTGTATATATATATATATATATATATATATATATATATATATATATACAATCTGCGATGGGTAAATTGTCGCTATTTGCCTTGTAAAATTTTGCAAAGTAGTAACAAAGGAACCATTCTATTTTCATTTACAATTATTCACTTGGCAATAAATACTAAAAAAATACTATGGCCGGTAGTGTATATCGGACGCCTAAATTGAAATCTCTTATTCGTCTGAACAGGTCATTTACTAAAAAAAAGACACTCATGAAAGAATCTTTTCGTCATTATTGCGTGCACAGACATTTATATGTACACGTACACACATACATATATGTTTGTCTACTCATTGACAAAATAGAAAAACAACGAATTTTTGTCTCTATTTTTGAGATGAAATAGTATGTACAGTATTTACATTATTCGGATTATTGTCCTCATCTTTGTTGCCATTTGTACGACGTTTAATAATAGGTCATTCTATTTGTCTATATTTCTGAGATGAGGTAGTATTTACAGAATTTACATTATTCAAACTATTGTCCTCACCTTTGTTGCCATTTGTACGACGTTTAATAATAGATCATTCTATTTGTCTATATTTCTGAGATGAGGTAGTATTTACACTATTTTCATTATTCGGATTATTGTCCTCATCTTTGTTGCAATTTGTACGACGTTTCGGCCTTGTACTCTCCGGCCTTCTTAAGTTAGTTTCTTGACTTGATCCAAAGAGTTGTGAGTTCAACACTAGGCTATATCAGTGGTGAACAAGTAACTTACAGGGTTAGAGGGAGATAACTCATGACTATCAAAAGAGGCTCTACGCAAGGAATGAGGGTCATATGCCCCAGTTATTGTAATAAAGGGTTCGGTTCGAAACTTATAGCACCTGAAGAATGCCGGAGAGCACAACGGCCGAAACGTGGCAACAAAGATGAGGACAATAGTCCGAATAATGTAAATACTGAAAACGAATTTTATTTCTTTCAATTCTCATTTTATCACGTTTTTTTTTTGCATTCTTATTTTCCACGTTTTCTCCTCGCTTTTTGGCTATTTTTTGATCAACTAACTTTTCTTTCTTATTTTTCTGTTTCTTTAGACCGCCATTGTTTGCCTAGGAGGCAGTGTTTGCCTAGGTGGCAATGTTAGCCTAAGTGGCTTTGTTTGCCTAGAAGGCAGGGTTTGCCTAGGTAGCCTTGTTTGCCTAGGAGGCATCGTTTGCCTAGGAGGCAGTGTCTGCCTAGGAGACTGTGTTTGCCTAGGTGCCCTTGTTTGCCTAGGAGGCATTGTTTGCCTAGGTGGCAGTGTTTGACTAGGTGTCAGGGTTTGCCTAGGTGGCAATAATAGCCTAAGTGGCCTTGTTTGCCTAGAAGGCAGTATTTGCCTAGGTGGCAGTGTTTGCCTAGGTGGCAATATTTGCCTAAGTGTTTGTCTAGGTGGAAGTGTTTGCCTCGGTGGCAGTGTGTGCCTAGGTGGCAGTGTTGATATCAACCAGTGTTGATATCAACCAGTATAAACTACAAAAGTTGTAGGTGCCCAGATATTTCTTGTGTTGGTATATTCTGTGTAGAGACTGTTTTTCTGAATTCTTCCGTGAATTTTATACCCATTCCGACATGTCCTAACCAGCAGAGACGTTGCCGACTCTGAAGAGAGAAAATACATTTTATATATAGTAATGCTTTCTACTATACTTGAAGTGTTTTTGCAATGTTTTGTAATATATTAATACTGTATTTTAAGCATTACACGTTTAAAGGTTGTGCGTTGTGGTACATTGGATATCGGCTCGGGACGAGAAGCCGGGGAGCCGAGTTCGAATTCCAGTTGAATCCATTGTATTCACTTACGCGCAAATACCCTTGGGAAAGGTATTAATCCGTCTCTTCCTTCCAGTTATGGGTTAAATAGCAGGCCAGATTGGGTTCTATAGCCTTGGTCGGCAACCAGTCTACTGCAGAAAGCAATGACAACCTACTGCGGGATAATCTTCTGCCCAGTCAGTCATGTCTCTTTCGAGACATGATCGCTCAAGCGTGTATCACGTATGGCACTTAACTGACTGACTGAATATAATAGTTGAAAATATGATTAAAAGTTTCTACTGGGCATAAAGTAGGGGATCAGTTTATTACTTCATAACAATATAAAATTGATCCCCCCACTTATTACTACTTAATAATATAGTACATCTCTTCCACCTCTAGCTATGAGTCAAATAGCAGGACAGATCGGGTTCTATAGCCTCCACAGAAAGCAATGGCAACCTACTGCGGGATAATCTTCTGCCCTGTCAGTCATGTCTCTTTCGAGACATGATCGACCAAGTGTGTATCACGTATGGCACTTAACTAACTGACGTTTAAATACAAAAAGATTTTCCTGAGTATGCCTTGCGGAAATGAGAGTGCTTCTTATATGCAATCCAGTATGAAAAGTGCTTTAACATACATCATTTTTATTGCTACCAATTTAAATTTATAAATCTGAAAAAGGAAATATTTTCGTCTTAGCGAGTTTAAATCACGGTCATTGAATTTTAGGCGAAGAGAAAAACAGTTTTTCTTTTAAATTTACAGTTATAAGCAAATCGACTAATTTCATTCATTGATCTGTGACCTTTTTACACCCTTGTCCAGCATTTCTTTATTGTATCAATAAAGAAAGAACTTTTATATTACGTTACAAGACAAAGGAGCAATTTTCTTATCTTCATCGTTGTCTTGTTGATGTAACGATCGCATCATCAAAGTAGAATCTTTAATTAAAATAAAGCGTCGTATATTGAATTCGTGATTTTTGTTTGAAGTAAATGTGATGATTTTTTTTCAAATGTATTTTTGGATTCCAGAAAAAGGAATTCTCTATACAATTGAAACCGCCATTTTATATATTTATGCTGCAATGGAACAATCACATCCTTTCTCTCTTAAAAATAATGGAAAACGATATTTTAAAAATATGTTTGTAGAAATATACTAATATATGCATCTAACATATCTAGATACACATGAATCACTGTGTAGACTTGAGAGATGTACAGGTGGATTAATCTATAATTATTTAATTACTTACTTTTTGGTCATACTTAAATAAGACCTGTATACAGTTGCATTACAAAAGTAAATAAGACCAGTATACAGTTGCATTAAAAAAGTAAATAAGACCAGTATATAGTTGCATTACAAAAGTATTCAATACAATTATATTGTATAACCTTTGAATATTTGTCATTTTTAAACGATTTATTATGCAACCCAGGTTTCTACCATCTGGTGCCCTTAAGAGATTTGCAGTAACTGAGTTTACGTTTTTTGTTCTATAAACGCTCATGTAACGGAGATTTTCTATGAAGTGAATGATGAGCTGTGATACATCAAAACAGGCTTGTATATGGATGACGAATATATTATATTCTTATTACGATTGAGCTCTCCAGAGAATTTTAAAAACAGTTTTCACTTCTGCGATATATGCATTACTCCTGAGTAATGAATTGATTTCTTTCGGTGACTGGGGTCTGTATAACCCGCGTATATACAACACGCTAAAATGTCCCTTCTCTGATTCCAAACGCCTATAACTTAGGGGATAGCGTCTCCGACTAACACCAAATCGGTCGAGTTTCGATCCAGGCCAAAAGCAAGTGAATGTTTAGTCACATTGACGATACAGCGAAACAGGCTCGTATATAGATGACGAATATATATATATACTATAGTCATCCGCAGACAGATCTGTTTCGCTGTATCACAGCTCATCAGTACGGCTTAGACTTCGTTCGCTTCCTAACCTAGGATTGAAACCGGACCGAATCGGCGTCAGCCGGCGATTCTACCCTTAGGCCACGAGAGTCCGGTAGAAGAAGGCTGGCTTTTTAGCGCGTATAAACACGCCCAATAGCTAGAGTGCTCCAATTCATTATCGAATGAGCGATGCGTTTATGTCGGAGTAGCTACTGTTTACAAAGTCTTCCATTCTTCCAGAATGCTCGTTCAGTGTGTATATATTCCACATCGTTTACATGTCTCCCCATGTAAACAATGTAGAAATTGAAAATTCAAATCAACAAATAGAGACTGACAGTTTCGCAACTTAACTTATGTTTCGAGCCTCGTTTCTCCTTTAAGTGTAGCCGATATAATAGGGTTTATGGGGATGCGAGGAAGGACAATCTGTGTTTGCCTCAAGTTTTTCTAGTCTCTAATATTTTTATATGATTTAGTATTTTCATATAATTTAGTATTTCATATGATATAGTATTTTATATAATATAGTATTTTTATATAATTTAGTATTTTCAAAAGATTTAGTATTTTCATAAAATTTAGTATTTTTATATAATTTAGTATTTCATATGATATAGTATTTTATATAATTTAGTATTTTCATAAGATTTAATATTTTTATATAATTTAGTATTTCATATGATATAGTATTTTATATAATTTAGTATTTTTATATAATTTAGTATTTTCAAAAGATTTAGTATTTTCATAAGATTTAGTATTTTTATATAATTTAGTAT
Organism: Ascarosepion bandense; assembly: GCA_037127315.1. Taxonomy (NCBI): domain Eukaryota; kingdom Metazoa; phylum Mollusca; class Cephalopoda; order Sepiida; family Sepiidae; genus Ascarosepion; species Ascarosepion bandense. The sequence continues at coordinate 211,160 of JBBBDQ010001447.1, forward strand.
TTCATATGATATAGTATTTTATATAATTTAGTATTTTTATATAATTTAGTATTTTCAAAAGATTTAGTATTTTCATAAGATTTAGTATTTTTATATAATTTAGTATTTACGTAGGATTTAGAATTTTAATATAATTTAACATTTTCATATGATTTAGTATTTTCAAATGATTTTGTATTTTCATATGATTTAATATTTTCATTTAATTTAGCATTTTCATATAATTTAGCATTTTCATATAAATTATTATTTTCATACAATTTAGTATTTTCATATAATTTCGTATTTTCATATGATTTAGTATATTCATATAATTTATCATTTTCATATAATTTATCATTTTCATGTAATTTAGCATTAATATACAATTTAGTATTTTCATATAGTTTAGTATTTTTATATAATTTAATATTTTTATATGATTTAGTATTTTCATGCATTTTGTAATTTTATATAATTTAGTATTGACATAGGATTTAGCATTTTTATATAATTTAACATTATCATATGATTTAGTATTTCATATGATTTTGCATTTTCGTACAATTTAGTATTTTCATATGATTTAATATTTTCATATAATATAGTATTTTCATGCAATTTATTATTTTCATAGAATTTCGTATTTTCATGTGATTTAATATCTTTATATAATTTAGCATTTTTGTATGATTTAGCATTTTCATGTAATTTAGCATTTTCATATAATTTCATATTTTCATATAATTTATCATTTTCATTTAATTTATCATTTTCATGCAATTCATCATTTATATATAATTTAGTATTTTCATATAGTTTATTATTTTCATATAATTTAGCATTTTCATATAATTTCATAGTTTTATATAATTTAGTATTTTCATATAATTAGATATTTTCATATAATTTAGCATTTTCATACAATTTAATATTTCCATATAATTTAGCATTTTTATATAATTTAGCATTTTCATATAATTTCATATTTCCATATAATTTATCATTTTCATGCAATTCATCATTTATATATAATTTAGTATTTTCATATAGTTTATTATTTTCATATAATTTAGCATTTTCATATAATTTAATATTTTTATATAATTTAGTATTTTCATATAATTAGATATTTTCATATAATTTAGCATTTTCATACAATTTAATATTTCCATATAATTTAGCATTTTCATATGATTTAGTTACGATTTGAACTTTGTTTATTTTATTTATTTATCTTTATACATTTTATTTAGTTAACTTTATTTAATTTTATCGTAACAGCAAATTTTATTTTTATTTTATTTATTTCATGTTTTCTTCATTTATTTGTTATTATTCATCTTTTTTTAATATATTTTTACTTCTAAAATGTGAAAGTTTAAAGAAAGTCTATAACTTGTATAAATTAGGAATTAACTGTTTAGTCATTGAAGTCGAAATGTGGTTGTAGATAGCATAATACGAATTCCCTTTTATGCTTGCTTTTAAAAAGAAACTTTGATATTTTGTATAAGTATGGTCTGGTAAGATGATTAATTTTTTTCATTATTGCTTGCTGGTTTTAAAATAATATCTTCTATTTTATTGTTGGCATGTTTTCATATTTTTGTTATACCCATATAAAATATTATCTGAATAATATATATATATCAATCAATCAGTTAAGTGCCATACGTGATACACATGACTGACTGTGCAGAAGATTATCCTGCAGTAATTTGCTATTGCTTTCTGCGGTAAACTGGTTGCCAGCAAAGGCTATAGAACCAATCTGTCTTGTTATTTAACCCATAACTGGTAGGAAAAAAGGATTAATACATTTTCCAATCGTATTTGCGCGTATGTGAATGCAAGGGATTCAACTAGAATTTGAACTCGACTACCCGAGGTCTCGTTCCGAGCACCACAGGGTGCATATATATATATATATATATATATATATATATATATCGCAACACTCAAAAACATATATGAAAACTAAAAACCAGAATCACATAAAAATAAAGTATAAAACATTATATATTATACAAACAATACCTTTCAGCACCCCATTATATATATATATATATATATATATATATATATATATATATATATATAAACAAGACTGTTCCTAAACACCCCAGACTGTACAACGTCTTAACATGTGCATTACGTGTCTTACTTCTCTATTCATTATCATGTAAAGAAAGAAGCTGAATGTTTGGGATATTGCAACGTATAATTGAAAAGCTGGCGAAATTTAATTTGTTGTCGAAGGAAAATAAATACTTCATTGAATTTACCATTCTTTGAATGACGGTCTGTGATCTCCCATATATCACTCTAAGATGTCTACATGTGGTTAACGGTTGGAATGTGGAAAAAATGAAAATAGTTCTTTGAGAATTCCGGAAAGACAGAATTGCCGAAAAGAGCTGGAGCTACAACAAGGGAATCTATTAGATCCTGCCGCCTTGACACAGAAGAAAAGACAGAAAACATCAACGAAAGAAATTTAAGAATTAAGTAAAGAAAAATGAAAAAAGAAAAAAGAATATTATGAATTATTTTAATCAGATCGGTAAATATACGTATTCTTTTTTCCTATCTATCTATCTATCTATCTATCTATCTATCTGTCTATCTATCTATCTATCTAGGTATTATCAGATGTTAGGGTCCCAACCACCGCAAATAGTGACCGCTCACCTAAATTAGGGTCTAAAAATGAAAACAGGAAAATAAATTAGAAAAGATTTCCAAAAACACATTTTATATTTATGGCTTTTCATTATCTATCTATCTATCTATCTATCTATCTATTCAAAATCTATCTATCTATCTATCTATCTATCTATCTATCTTAGTCTATTCAAAATCTATCTATCTATCTATCTATCTATCTATCTATCTATCTATCTCAGTCTGTTCCTATCTATCTCAGTCTGTTCCTATCTATCTATCTATCTATCTATCTATCGCAGTCTGTTCATTATCTATCTATCTATCTATCTATCTATCTATCTATCGCAGTCTGTTCATTATCTATCTATCTATCTATCTATCTATCTTAGTCTATTTTAAATCTATCTATCTATCTGTCTGTCTGTCTGTCTGTCTGTCTGTCTGTCTATCTCAGTCTGTTCATTATCTATCTATCTATTTATCTAATCCTGTTCATATTTCATTCTGTTTATATGCATCCTTATCTATGTGTGTATTGTGGTTAATGATTAAATTAGCACATCTGATTAACTAAACAACAGCAAAGTTCATACTAAATAAATTCTTTACCGTAAAGTTTGCATTATTCCTACATATTAAACAGAAAAAATTAAAGAACAAAATATGCAAAAAAGAAATCTTCGATCTCGATGCTATATGTGATCCTCGGTTATTGGCTTAATCGATTATTGACTGAAATGTTAAATGTCATTAGATTGACGCACAATATGAAGTAAGACTGTTCTACTTTTTCCCAAAACCAAAATATATTTAATTTCGTGGGGATGGCGGATGAATAATGGCCAGTTTCGAACTTCATCGTCACTAAAACATAAAACTGATGAAAACAATATTTTGATAATGAAAATTAGATACAAGCCTATTCAGAAAAGAGAGTTTGAGATTTCTATCCAAGCCTAAAATATAATCGTGTTACTTCAGTAACCAAACACAATGTTTTGGATTTGGTTGGTTTCGGGTTGGAATCGAATTGCCGGTTTTGTATAAATATTCACTGAAACATAAGAACTAATTATTCGATAAACAACATTCGATACAAATCAATGTATAAAAAAGGGTTTTCATATTCCTATCCTAGCCTAGAATAAAAATCTTTTTTCAATCTTCTTCTTATTCTGTGTGCCTTGTCCCTTCAGGACGTAGGCGATCATGGTTTTCCACGTTTCCTTTTCCTGGTGGTTCTGAGCGCGCCTTCTCCTGTCACAACATGCAACCCTCATTCCGTCATCCACCTGATTAGGTCCTTCAAATATGTTATCTGTTGCTTTTCCTGTCTCTTTTTCCCTCTATCTGGCTTGTTTGTATCAGGTTCTCCAAGCCCTCCTTCCTCATTGCATGTCCCAGAAACTTCAGCTGTCTCTTCCTGTTGCACAGTATTAATTTTCTTTTCGTTGCCATTCTTTCCAACACCTCATCATTGCTCACATGCTCGATCCATGATATTCGCAGCATCCTTCTGTAGAACCACATTACAGTTGCTTCAAGTTTTTCCTTCATCTTTGATGATATTGTCCAACATTCACTGCCATATTGAAGGACGGACAGCACGTAGTAATCCACTACTTTCTTCCTAGTTTCTAGCGAAATTGTCTTGTTTCTTAATACTTTGCTCAATTTCGGGAATGCTTCCTTCGCCATGTCAATTCGCCTTCGGATCTCTGTGTCGCACTTTCCATCTTCTGTTATAACACTTCCCAGGTATTTCACTACAAAATTCAAAAAATCTCTTTGGGTTATTAAATAGATTAAGAATAGCCGTTCTAATTTCGCCTGATAGTACTTCATTCTGTCGATTAAAATTAGAATACTTTTACTGCTGAGCATCTTCTCTTTTATTTGCTATGACCTTTCAGAACGTAGGCGATCATGACTTTCCACATCTCCATATCCCTGGTGGCTCTTAGGACGCTTTCTCGTTCCGTCATCCACCTGATCAGGTCCTTCAAATATGTTATCCGCTGCTTTCCCCTGTCTTTTTTCCTCTCTATCTATATCCTCTATATCTATATATATCTCTATATCACGTTCTCCAAGCCCTCCTTCCTCATTACATGCCCCAGGAACTTCAGTTTTCTACTTCCAGTATTAAGTTCATTTTCGTTTACATCATTTTCAAAAGCTCGTCATTGCTCCCATGCTCGGTCAATGACATCCGCAGCATCCTTCAGTAGAACCACATTTCAGCATGCTTCAAGTTGTTCCTTCATCTTTAAAGATATTGACCAATATTCACTGCCATATTGAAGGACGGACAGCACGTAGAAACCCAGTACTCTCTTCTTTGTTTCTAGCGAAATTGTCCTGTTTCTTAATACTTTACTCAACTTCTGAAATGCATCCTTGTGCTTTTGTATCTCGGAATATAAATGTATAGAAACTGCTGTGACCACAATGTGAGGGGTCAGTTTATATATTGATTGTAATATGGAACTGATCCCCCACTTTATATCCAGCATCTTTCTGTAGAACCACATTTCAGTTGCTTCAAGTTTTTCGTTCATCTTTGATGATATTGTCCAACATTCACTGCCATATTGAAGGACGGACAGCACGTAGAAACCCAGTACTCTCTTCTTTGTTTCTAGCGAAATTGTCCTGTTTCTTAATACCTTACTCAACTTCTGGAATGCTTCCTTCACCATGCCAATTCGCCTTCGGGTTGTTAGATCGATTATGAGTAATAGCCAGTTTCGAAATTAAACTTCATTATAATGTAAAACTCATGGATAAAATTCATTGATAAAAAAATTTGATACAAATCTATACAGAAAATATCCTAGATTAAAATACAATCTTATTTTTCCAATACCACAAAGAGATTTATTGCGTTTGGTCGGGATTAGGTAATAATAATGGCCGATTTTGAATAAAAATTCATTAGAACATAAAAACTGACAAATAACATTCTTTGCTAAAGACAAATCTTTAAAAAAAAATTCAGATTCCTATTTTAACCGAAAACGCAATCTTGCTTTTTTAATAACCCAAAGAGATTTTTTGAATCTTGTAGTGAAATACATGGGAAGTGTTATAACAGAAGACGGAAAGTGCGACACAGAGATCCGAAGGCGAATTGGCATGGCGAAGGAAGCATTCCAGAAATTGAGTAAAGTATTAAGAAACAGGACAATTTCGCTAGAAACTAGGAAGAAAGTACTGGATTGCTACGTGCTGTCCGTCCTTCAATATGGCAGTGAATGCTGGACAATACCATCAAAGATGAAGGAAAAACTTGAAGCAACTGTAATGTGGTTCTACAGAAGGATGCTGCGAATATCATGGATCGTGCATGTGAGCAATGATGAGGTCTTGGAAATGACGGAAACAAAAAGGAAAATAATAAAGGGAAGAAGTGACAGGGGAAAGCAACGGATAACATATTTGAAGGAACTAATCAGGTGGATGAAGGAACGAGGGTTGCCTGGTATAACAAGAGAAAGCGTGCTCAGAGCCAACAGGGATAGGGAAGCGTGGAAAGCCATGATCACCTACGTCCTTGAAGGGACAGTGCACATAGAAGAAGAAGTGATCGGTGTTGAATAATGGCCAGTTCCGAACTTTATTTTCACTAAAAACTATTGAACAAAATACTTTGATAAACAACACGAAACTATTTTGATAAAAAACATCATTTCTATACAGAAAAAATGCATTTAGATTTCTATCATAGCCTAAAATTAAATTTTGTTTTTCCATTAATCCAGAGATGATTAATGGGCAGTTTCAAACTTCTCTGCCATTAATTTCATGGCAGATGTACAAGGGCGAACTACCATTTCAGACTTTCACATCAAGGACCCGCCATTATAACTGCTGATGGTGGGCATTCGTTTGAAGGATTAGTCGTATCAACTACATTTCCAACTAAATTAGTCTAAAAGCTGGAACCTTTCCATTCCAAATGTTATTTAACTTACTGCTTTCTACATAGACTGAAAATAGACTTTTATGGAAAGATATACATTTTTGAAGGAAAAATATTACCAGCAATATATTTTTAAAGAAAAGAATTATTACTATGACACATTTTTGAAGGAAAAAAATTATTGCCATTACATTTTTGAATACAAAACTATAGTACATTTTCAGTTTTCTATAATAAATAATATTTTCACTAAAATCTAACTAAATCAACTTTCTCACTATAATCAAACATTTAAAAAATTACCTTAAAATCCTACCTTTTTGGCATTAAATAACCCACTGAGGTTGATATGCCATTAAACAAAACTCAATGTTATACACACTGAGTCAAGTCATCCTCATTTACTTTATATTCAATTAGGGGTGTGGAAGTTGAACTTAACTTCAGAATTGTTTTAATGAGAAAAATACATTCGAGGAAAGGTTTTCTTCATCAATATAACCCTAACCTCTTCAAGTCGAGTATCAACCGTTATCTATCATACATATCCTCATAATGTGAAACACTTTTATTCAATAACACTCGACTTTGATTGGCTCTTAGGCCTTCTACTGCGGAGAATAGTATAAGAATAAAATTAATCACATAGATCTAAAATAATTTTGTGAAAGCAACCGAGAAAATTAAAGTAATAGTTTAGTCTGGCTATAAACTTAATGATTAATCCTTTTAAAGAAGGGATTTTTTAGTAGATGATACGGTTGCGTCTTGCCTTTTAATGCTGATCATTAATCTTTGAAGAGGTATAACTCTGAAGTCAGTCAGAAGACTGGCGTATTCCCTGTTTATCATTCTTTGACACCAAACACTTCTAAAATTATTTTACGCGTTTTCTATAGAGATCTCACGCCATGATTAACAACCACGAGACTCATTTAATTTGAAACAATTGATCGATTCTTTGCTTATTAATTCATGTGTTTTTGAATAAAGAAAAAAACAAGGGAAGCAGCCGCCTTCTTTTTTTTTTTCAAAGGAAAATAATTTCAATATCTGTTGAGCTTCTCGATTGTTTCTTCACGTCCATTTCTTCATTTCTTACGTTTTCGTGTGTATCAATCCCGAAAGATGTGAAACAGTTGAATGAATCGAAAACAATTTTACGGTAAAACAAGAAGTAATGTGTCATTTCGGCGTGCGATTCAGCGAAAAAATCGATTTTTACGCGTCAATAAAAGACTGAAGGTAGGAAATGTTATCAAGGTAATTTCAGTTCGATTTCTCCTAAAAAATCAACTTACTATTGTGTTACGATGACCGATTAAGTATAAAATGCACACACACACACACATATATATATATATATATATATATATATATATATATATATATATATATATGAGAAAAAATCGCAAGATCATAAGACCTACCGCGGTTTCGCACAACGGCTCGTCAGGGCCCCTGGACGAGCCGTTGTGCAAACCCCGGTAGTCTTGGCGAATATTACATTTTTTCTCGTGTGTTTTTGCTCTACGTCACTGCCTCTTGGTTAATCCTTTTTGGTTAGTTTGTATCGAGCACTTTTCTTTCTTTGTGGTTCGTTCCGTTAGAGGGTTTTTTTTCTTTGCTGTGAAGTACTGTATGTATTTTCGGTGCTCCGCAGTTTTCTATTTTTTTCCCCTCATTGTCCAAAGCTTTATAGCGGCGGACAATAACGGAGTTAGATTCTGTCGGTTATTCGTAGTCCTTAAGAATTACTTGTGTAAGATTTTAAGATTTGGATACGTACAGAGTCGATTTTATTATTATATATATATATATATATATATATATATATATATATATATATATATTGTGTATTTTGGCAGCATTTTTTCGTTAATACAGGTGTCATTGAATAATATAGACAAGTTTTGTCTATTTTGAGTAGGATCCTTTCGTATAATCTGATAAGCTTGATGGTGCTATCGTTAAAAGACGACAAGAAATCGCAGTAATTGTTGATTTTTTTATCGGGTCTGAGCTTTCGGCTTACATAAGCCATTATCAAAGAATGAACATTTAACATACAGTGAACATAGAACATTTAAGTTATTAACAAAGTTGAATTAAACAAAGAAAATTAAACCAAAGAGACAAGTCCATTTTTAACGTGGCGGATGGCCGCAGGCGGTGACAAAATGGTGGTGGTGTGGTTCTTGGTCACATGAGGTTATAGTGGTCTGCGAGCTGCTACTACTATGGGTAGTGTGGGTAAGCGTAGTAACTGTGACCTCTCCCGTCGATTACAGGCATTGGAGTATGTTAGTAGAGATATCGAAATTTATTTTATTTAAGCTAGGTTTAAGCCATTTGATGTAGATAGCTTCTAGAATTTTGAAAATAAATTTCGACATCTGTATTAATATATATATATATATAGTACTGTGCAAAAGTATTAGGACAAGAAAAATTTTATCTTTTATGAGGTATATTGACAGAAAATAATTTAATTAAAGTAATTTTATTTGATTTACTCAAAAAATGCTTTAACAAGAAAAAATACTTGTAACAAAATAAATATAATATTTAGTATAATAGCCTTTTGCTTTGATCACAGCCTTCATTCTGTCAGGCATTGACATCACAATGTATCTAATGGTATCTCCTGCCAAGTAGCTTGTATTTGTTTCCAACGTGTATCTTGCAAAGTAACATTCGATTTATCAATTTTTTATTCCAAATATTCCATAGATGTTCAACAGAGTAGTTTCAAAATAACTTGTTTAATAGAAAATACGAAAAATTAAATATAACTTCTTTTTAATACATTTCTTTCACACCTAGTTTTAAATAATCAATATGTATTAGTAATTTACTTGGCTTTTCACCCTGTATTTGAATTTCAGTGAAGTTTTAGGAAAATCACTCCTGTCCTAATACTTTTGCACACCCACCAGTAGTGTGCAAAAGTGTTACGATAGGGATGATTTTAAACTTTATTTTGATGCCTCATAAAAGATAAAATAAAACTTTATTTTGATACCTCATAAAAGATAAAATAGTACTTGTCCTGATACTTATGCACAGTACTATATATATATATATATATATATATATATATACATTTCTAAACATATATTGTTAAATATAACAGACAATGAATGTCTAATATGTTTAATCATGAGCCATTCTAAACATCGTATTCTGGCTTTAATTTCAGGTGAAAATGAAGACAAAAATTGTCCAACATTTGAGTATTTTTTATTATGCTGGTTATAAGCTTTCGGCTCATATGAGCCATCTTCAGAGATGTTACAGGGACGTTAACATAAAGATATCCACCATCAAAGATCATATTATCTTGTGTTGAAATAAAACATTGCTATGCAACGATAACAGTCACCGAATAGCAGATGCAGTTCGTAAAATTGGTAATGCGGTTCTATGGCGTCACACCGTGTGAGAGACTGAAATGTTAACAGAACCATATGTCTAAATGCAATGTAATGTGTTCTGACGAAATTGAAATGCGATTTTATTAAGTGTGCGTTGCTTTGATTCATTGCAGATGGCTTCCAATATCTGAAGGTTCTTTTTACTGTGTTTATGTATGAGTATTATTGTGTTATCGACTAAAATTTTTATGCTTTAACACGTGCATGACCATGACATTATAGCATATACAAAAATTCCATTTTGGATAAATTTCACGTTCTAATGAACGCTAGCAATTTTTCTACCGTTATATTTGAAGCAGAAAAAAATTACAGTAATTTTAGCAGCACAATTTTTACAATTAAATTTGCTGCCTACACACACACACACACACACACACATATATATATATATATATATATATATATATATATGTATAAAGTATACGTAGTGAGCCTCTATTTGTGTTTGGTGTCTTCTTTTTGGTCACGTGAGTTTCCTTTATCATGTCGTTTGTTTCTTTTCTCGTTAGCCATCTTTCCCTGACGATCCGCTTAGGTAGGTCTTGGCTCACTAGGTATATTTTATTTATTCTTCTCTACCTAAGTATTGAGTGCTTTTTTGGTAGTTGATTGCTCCTCTTGGGTTTTTTTCTTTGGGTTGCGTGATGACTCGGTCTGTATCGTTTTGACTGATGTTCATGCGCTTAGCTCTTTCTTTTTTTATAAGCATTTTTCTTTCCACGTAGATCCACGGAGGGTTTTTTGACACGAGTATAATTATAAGTTTGCCTTTATATATATATATATATATATATATATATATATATATATAAGTATTGTCCTTGGTATTTTGTAAGGTTAATTTCGCAGGGGTTTGTAATCCGTTGAGAACTCAATGTTAGAATTTAACAGAGTATGTTAATGAAAATAAATTGAAGAATTTATAAATCCATTGGTGATCATTTATTTTATGAATATTTTAAAAAATATTCAATTTATTTTACCGAAATCTTTCACAAAATTTATTGGGTTAGATTTATTGAGACGGAAGAAATAGTGGGGTAAGAGGAAGAAGGAAAACATTTTATTTTTAGGAGTCAGATATACAATTTTTAAATACGGATAAGATATTCAGAATGTTGCATTTACAAATCAGACGATAAGATGTCTTTGGATTGAACATTTCCAAGTAGATGAGAGTAAATTTAGGGGCCGTATTTTAACTAGAAGAATTGAATTTTTGGACTTTAATATTATTTTCAGCTGCAATAATAATATCTTCATCTAATAAATATAATCTTTTCAGTTTAATGACAATAATATTAATATTAATCTTTAGAATATAGTAGTACTAGCAGTATAGCCCGGCGTTGCTCGGGTGTAATGAAAGCTTTGAAACTAATCAATGGTCCTGGAGCTCAGACTCTTTGGACGTTGGCACGAAAGACTAAAAAGCAATAGTTGTTTCCAGTTAAAGCGAACCGTAGACTGAAAGAAAAATGAATGGATGTAAGTCAAATTTTGATTTCCTGATATCGATATTAAATAAGTTTTTTTTCGTCGTAAATTGAATTTTGAAGGCTAAATAAGTCCTCTGAGTAAATGGTATCATGGATGAGACTAAGAACTACAATTATACCTACTTAAAGCCAAATCCAAGGCAAAAATTAAAATAAAAGGGCTGAAAAATACAGACATACAGGCAGATAAACAGACACACACACAAATATCTTGCCTTTTATATATATATGTTATCGATTTTCTGCACGATTGTAAGAACTGCAACCTTGAAACTTCTGAATATCGTTTCTTATGTCTTTGTCTATGAGTGTATCAAATCTGATTAAACTCGGACCATTCCTTCTATAACCCAATTTTTTCGATTATCGATTTTCGATATTTATCGGGAGTACGTCGACACAAACCTAGCTAAGAACACTTTCAGACGCTTATAGTACAACTGTGTAAATGTTCAAGAAAATCGGTTCAGCCATTTCGGAGTCTATAGGTAACGAACACACACACACAAAGTTCCATTTATAAATAAGTTTAGATGATAAAATCTTTTATAGATGATAAAAATAAAAATAAAAATATGTAATTAAAAAAACTAATAATACTCTTATTAGCATTATTATTAATGACAATAATAACAATAATAATAAAGTGATTTATTATTATTATTATTATTATTATTATTATTATTAATGATATGAATAAATTTTAACTATTTTAAAAATAGTGAGGCCAAATGGATTGTATTAAACTTTTTAATTTTCGATTAGTAAATATAATCTTTACTTAATTAAATTTTGAACTAACTGCAATAAATCTTTTAAGTATTTTAAAAATATTTTAAAACTTTATAGATTATTATAATAAAAAAGTGAAAATAACTCTTTTAAAATTTCATTAGTAACGGAAATTATTTTTTCTTCAGACTATAATGGCCTTAATGTTTCTTATTTATTCAAGCAATTAAAAGCTTATCAAATTACATAATGTCATAGTCATATGGAATTTTTCAGAAGGGCCAAATGGTTGAAAAAAATAATTGATGATTTACATTTCCTAATGAGTCCTGATTTTAACTAAGAAAACCATTTACTGCAACAAAATTTCATGAATTTACGTGGAGTAGGGGTAACAGATATAAAAATGTTACTAAGATTTTTTTAAAATAATAATTTCAAAAATATTTTCATTTATTTGTGTATAAATCACGAAAGTTTCATTAAAATCGGACAATTATTTGATTTTTTGCAAGAATTTCCAAATTAATGTGTTTGTCACCGGAAAAAAAAAAAACTGAGTCATGTAATATTACTTTTTCTATTGTAAACTCTCGTAACGGTTTCGTTATCTGCAAACTAAAATCAAAAGAGAATTTTTTTATCAAAACTTTGAACGTTTTAGAAGATATTATAATTTTTAAAAAAATATTAGGTTGTCTCAAAAGTTCGTAAACACTTGCAAAAAATTGAAATTTTACTCGTCAAGTAATCTAAGGTTATCAGATAACACTTGCAAAAAATTGAAATTTTACTCACAAAAATAATAATAATTATTGCTCAAAATAACCATCATTTTCCAAGACTTTCTGCCATCAGTCTGCAAGCTTTCGGATCTGGTCAAAGTACCATACAGCCGACTTCTAATCAAAGAATTCTTTACAAGCTTCCTCGACTTCATCAAACGAGTCGAATCGGCGGCCCTTCAGAAAGTGTTGTATTGAGCGGAAAAGGCCGTAATCTGATGGAGCACAGTCAGGACCGTAGGCTGGATGTGGTAGAACCTCAACGTCGTTCAGCTCTTCAAACTTGTCTTTGGTCTTCCTGGCGGTGTGGCTTGGCATTGTCCTGCTACATCAAAGCGCGCTTTCGGTTGATCAGTGCTGGCTACTTTTGCTTCAACTTTTCGTAGACCCGCTCAAGTTGCTGACAGGAAAGTTCAGCACTGATGGCACGACCATTCGGAACCAACTCAAAATGCACGATTCCTTCAAAGTTCCACCAAACGCAAAACATGACTTTCTTGCCGAATCGATCTTGTTTTAGAACCGACGGTGTCTCTTGCCCTTTCTGAACCCATCGCTTGTTTCGATTGTAGTGGACCCATTTCTCCTCGGATGTCACAATGCGCTTCCAAAAACGCTCATCCAATGGATTGCTGAGCAATTGACGGCAAATTTCAACTTGTCTGTTGGCTTGTGCTTTGGTGAGTTTGTGCGGATCTTGGCGCGGCTTTTTGTGAACAAAATCAAGTTGCCTCAAATGTCGATGAATTGTCGATTTGCCAACTCCAAGCCCATCAGCCAATTCTCGAGTGCTCGATGAAGGCGTAATGTCCAACCCGGTTTGCAAGTCTCCATCATCCAACTTTAACGGCCATCCCGAACGAGGCTTATCTTCAAGACTCATGTCGCCAGAATCGAAACGTTTGTACCACTTTGAGATCGCCGCCTATGCAATTGTTCCCTCATCTTCGGCAGCACAAATCTCTTCTGCAGCGTTTATAGTTGAAAGACCTCGCTTCCAGCAGTAAGGAATCAAAACTCGCAGCTCAATTTTATCAATTGCCATCTGGAATACAAAGATGAAGATCACTATAACAATATAAACGCAAAATTGCATAAAAATTCACAAATGTTTACGAACTTTCAGAACAACTTAATAATTAAAAAAAATACTTTGATCTTACCTCTTAATAATAATATAAACATTTTGATGAAAACAGTTCGTTTTAATTAATTTTGGGGCCTTTTTATATTATGTGTTGTTTTTTAGCGATTTACTAGAGGTACCTACATTAATGCAGAACTTTACCAAACGTCTGAAATGCATGTAGGCCTGCAAAAATTGAGACCAGCATTGGTGAATCGAGGTGGCCTAATTCTGTTCCATGATAATGTGCGGCCACAAGTTGCAAGAATGGCGCTGAAAAAGAAAACTCGCAGATTAGGATATTCTCAATATTCTCTTGACCTAATTATCATCTTTTTAAGCACTTAATTACATCTTTAAATGGTAAAATTTTTAGGTCCGAACTAGTGGTGGAATCAGCTTTCAAAGATTTTGTTGCATCACAGCCAATAATAATTTTTTATCAACGAGGAACAAATAACCTCATCGATCGTCGACAGAGGTGCATAGATGATCAAGGCTCGTAATTTTTACCAATTTCAACTTTTATACAGTCCATTTTTCAGGAATAAAATTATGTTTCTGAAATCGTCCCTTATTTTTGTAAAAACCTACTACTTTGTGGTTAGGTTTGACAGAAGGTACAAACGTGCACACATGTAGGTTAACTGCTCCGTTTTTGTCAGATAATCGCCGTCTCCATTGTTTGTCGATTCGCCATCATTTTCATCTTTCTTTCTTTCTTTCTTTCTTTCTTTCTTTTTTTCTTTGATATCCTTCAAGATAACCCTGAAGGCAAGCAGCTGAATTACACGTTTTAAAGCAAACCTGACAGACATAAGTCGGCTTCTCCATCGTGATCAAAACACTTTCTGGACTATCCGCATACATGCGTAGGCGCACAGATTGTTAGTTAGTTACCCACGTCTTGTACATGGCTGGACGTCTGGTGAACCAGTTAAAATCAAATTATAGAATTTTCTGCCTGAGATACCATCTTGCTAACAATTACTTTGTAATCATGTAGATAGATAGATAGATAGATAGATAGATAGATAGATTAAGAACATAGGGATAGATAGATAGATAGATAGATAGATAGATAGATAGATAGATAGATAGATAGATAGATAGATAAGCAAGGCGGTACAGATACCGATGTGCAGGGGGATACATAAGAGTGTAAAAGTTTAGGCAGGAAGAGAGTGAAAAGAAAGACAAACCAGTTATAGGGTGTGTCAGAGAAAGGGCAAGAGAATGATGGGAACACAGATGTGAAGACAGTTGCGAAGGTAGAGTGAGAAAGGAAAAGAACAAGATACACTGAGGGATGTAGAAAGAACAGTAGTCATGTATATAAGAGATGGGAATTGACATTGCATTTAAATTCCTGGGGTTGTAGCAGTCAGGAAAGCAAGTATACGGAAAGGAGTTCCAGCAGTGGGAAGTGCATGATAAAGAGCTGATGGAGTAGAATTGTCGGCTGCATTTGGTTGCTCTAACTGTAAATGGGTGGGGCTTGTTGCCAGTCTGGTTGCACGAGTAAATTCTATTAGCGGGGGGCATCAGTAAATTAAGTTTGTCGGAGCAGAAGCCATGGAAAGATTTGTAGAATAGACGGAGGGAAGCCACATCCAGCAGGTGAGAAAGTGGCTGGGTAATAGCTGACGAGGTGAGTCTGGTCAACTATTACTATTCTGTAGTGAGTTCGATCCTCGCTGGGTGCTTCACGCAAAATTAGTCATTATATAATCCAGCAAGAGTTGAAATTTAAAATCAAGCAACCGAGTTTTTATGCAGAATAAGTCAGTCAGTTAAGTGCCATGCGTGATACACGTTTGGGCGATCATATCTCGAAAGAGACATCACTGACTGGGCAGAAGATTATCCCGCAGTAGGTTGCCATTGCTTTCTGCGGTAGACTGGTTGCCTAATCTGTCCTGTTATTTAACCCATAACTGGAAGGAATAGGCGGATTAATACCTTTACCCAAGGGTATTTGCGCGTAAGTGAATACAATGGATTCAACTGGAATTCGAACTTGGCTCTCCTGGCTTCTCGTTCCGAGCCGATATCCACTGTACCACAACGCACATGCAGAATAAAGAAGTAAAAAAAAAAGCAGGAAATTGCGAAAATAAAATAGATATCGTTTGAGATGGTAATAATTGAATTTCTAGTTTGTAAAAGAAAGAAGAAAAGAGAATGGAAGGAAAAGAAAGAAAAATATTTATCTGAAGTTTCCGAAGAAAATAAATTTGAATGAAAAGCTAAATGAAAAAAAAAAAATCAAATGAAAGATAAGATACACGGAAGAAAAGAAAGAAACAAAATATAAAGAAAGAAAACAGAAAAAAAGGATTGGACAAAACAAAAAAGTGTTGTGGGTCCCGTAAATGAGGCCCCCACAAATAAATGACCAGTAATTGAGATAGAAAATAAATGTATTAACGTAAGGATACAGACCTGAATAAAAATTAGTAATCCAGGAATGCAGGTGAGTAAAAGTATATGTACAACTCTCTAGGAGGGAAGCCGTGGTATGTTGAGTATGTCCGCGTCGGAAGCTAACGGGTACTGCGTAATAATCTTCTCGATGAGTGGAGCACAGAGCTACTATGAACTATTGTGTACTGACTGCTAATCTCTCGCTGGACTCTCGTATTTTCTGGTTAACTCTCTGTGACAACGCGGTATTCTGTATTTATTTACCCCTTCACTAGAGTAAAATGTGGTAAAGGCCTTTTTAACGTCGGTTCTCCAAGGCCATATAGTCAGCCCGAAGGCAGAGACCTGACAGTGTTAATGGAATTACCGTGAAAAAACGCGGCATTCGGTATTTATTTGACCCCACCCCAAGGCCTTTTTAACGTGGGTCCTCCGGGCTATATAGTCCAGTCAAAAATATCTGTCTAATTTTGCCCACTCGTGACTCTACCCTTCGGCGGAGCAACGACTGTATTAATGGTCTCCGCCCGAAGGCAGAGAGCTGACGGTGTCAAAAGAATCACCGCGTGAAAATGCAGCATTCTCCTGTCTTGCTTCTATAGCAGTAGTATACTCTGAATGAGTCCATCTTCACGAAAAAAGGGGGAACCCCACAACAAAAAGAAACAAAGAAAAAAGGAAATAAAAAAGGAAATACGGATACAATATTTCCTTTTTTATTTCCTTAAATATTAAAGAAAAACAAGAAAAAAGAAAAAACAACAAGAAAAGAAAGAAAGAAAAAGAAAACACTAAATATTTTTAAAAAGAAAGTAGAGATTATAAAGAAAGGAAAGAAGGGAAGGAAATGAAAACAAAACGAAAAAGAACCAAAAAGAAAAAAAGGAAAAGAGAAAGGAATAAAAAGCAAGAGGACATGAATAATGGTGTGGATTCCTGGTGAGGAACCAAACAAAATAATGAACAACAAAACAGATATTTGAGATAGAAACATAAGTTATATTAAACGTAAAGATACAGACTTGAAGGCAGGTTAGTAATCCAGGAATACGATTAGTAAAGAAAAATATATATATACAAGTCTTTGAAGTGAAGCCGTGCTAGAATTAGTATATCCGTGTAATACTATTCTAACTGAGTGGAGCTCAGAGCTACTATAACTACTGACGCGGTATTCTCTGTGAAACTTCGGTAACTCTCGGTAACTCTCGGTAGCCTACGGATCTCTCAATGGTTTTCCCTATGGCAAAAATGTCAATGCAATGTTAATCGCTATCTACTGTCCACTTGATTATTCTTTCCTCTTTCCCGCTCATTGTTAATGTTTCTGTTCCTAATTTTCCCATACACTGTAACCCCTTAGTTTACATGGAGTGCTACCGATAAGAAAAAAGATATTTCATTGGGAGTTTATACTAATATTGCACTAATTCGTACTTGTACGTCATAAAAATACTTTTATAATTAGAATTATATACACATAACTTACTATGAACAAATAAAAGTATTTTGCAACAAAATTAAAATAAATATGAATTATTATGTTACAGAGTCACACATTGTGGATTCCGGTTGAGGAACCAAACAAAATTAATGAACAACAAAACAGATATTTGAGATAGAAAAATAGGTTATGTTAAACGTAAAGATACAACTGGAACGCAGGTTAGTAATCCAGGAATATGATTAGTAAGGAATATATATATATATATATATATATATATATATATATATATATATATATATATTTTGCTTTTACCTCCCGAAGAAACGTACCCAACGTTGAAACAAACATATGATTGTCGAGGATATATATTTCAAAATAATGTACATGTTCTAAAACATAATTTATAATAAATATTCACAGCTCTATACATCATTTATCGAGCACTGTTTTAAATTAATGTTTTGGGCGGAAAAAATCCTTTCTTCATTCTGTACCCACTCGGATATATATATATATATACAAGTCTTTGAAGTGAAGCCGTGCTGGAATCAGTATATCCGTGTCATAGTATTCTGGTTGAGTGGAGCTCAGAGCAACTATACTTTGACTACAGAAGATAGCTAAGAAGAAAAAAAGCGAGTCTAAGGGACTGAGCATAAACTTAAAAAAAAAACTGAAAACTGAATGTATAGTCATCATCAACAAGATGATCCCAAAATGCCAACTACAGATCGGAGAAACTAAAATAAAACAAGTAAAGAAATTTAAATATCTGAGAAGTGTTCTGACAGAGGATGGAAAGTGCGACGTTGAGATCGGAGGACGCATTGTCATGGCCATGAGCGCATTTCAAATGCAAACCAGATTACTGAAAGACAGGAAAATATCATTGGAAACAAAGAAGAGATTGCTATGTGATATGTTCTTCTGTATGGCAGTGAATGTTGGACGATCTTCTTAAGGATGAACGAGAGGAATGATGCGGCAGAAATATGGTTTTACAGAAGGATGCTGAGGATACCATGGACTGAGCACGTGACTAACGACAATTTCCTTTCCAATTTGTTTTTCTTTTTTGCCAATCTATTTAATGTCTCTCCATTGAAAATTATACGGTGAAAATTTATGATCTAAATTCAGCGAGATTCATTTAGATCTCAGGTGTGTAAAGGTTTATATTTATATAGTTATCCGCAGACAGATCTGTTTCGCTGTATCACAGCTCATCAGTACGGTTAGACTCCGATTGCTTTTAACTCAGGATTGAAACCCGATCAAATTGGCGTCAGTCGACGATTCTACCTCGGTAAACGGGAAAATCAGTTATTGCAAATCGCCCGAATACACCACATGGTAGAAACCTAGATCGCGTAATAACTCGTTTACAAATGAAGAATATATATATATATATATATATTCAGAAAGAAAGGACTAAGCATAAACTTCAAGAAAACTGAATGTATGGTCATCAGCCAAGAAAAAGACTCTAAATTGCCAACTAAAGGTCGGAGAAACTGAAATAAAACAAGTAAAGAAATTTAAATACCTGGGAAGCATTCTGACAGAGGATGGAAAATGCGATGTTGAGATCCAAAGACACATTGGCATGGCCATAAGCGCATTTCAAATGCAAACCAGATTACTGAAAGACAGGAAAATATCATTGGAAACAAAGAAAAGAGTGCTGGGTTGCTACGTGATATCTGACCTTCTGTATGAAAGTGAATGTTAGACAATCTCATCACTGATGAAGGGGAGGCTTGAGGTAGCAGAAATGTGGTTCCACAGCATGATGCTGAGGAAGACATGGACTGAAAACATGAGCAGCGATGAGGTGAAAACGAGAACAAAATCATCGGGAAGCGACAGCTGGGAGGGGTTCCTGGAACGCATAATGAGGGAGGAGGGTCTGGAGATTTTAATTTTTTTTTTGTTTTTAATCGTATCACCCCGAGCAATGTGCAGGGGGCTACGTAATAGTGAAAAGATTGGAAAAGAGAAAGCCGGAAACCACATCCTAAACAAGGAACAAGGGATAAGCTTTTTAACCTGTTCAATAGACGTGGGTGGAGTGGAAACCGGGCGATAGATAGATCTATTTACTCCAATTGAAAAAAAGAAACCAAGTGAGAAGATTGGTAAAGAGAAAGCCGGAAACCACATCCTAAACAGGGAACAAGGGATGAGCCTCTTAACCTGTTCAATAGACGTGGGTGGAGTGGGAACCGGTTGATAGATAGATCTATCTACTCCAATTGGGGGAAAAAAAAACAAAGTGAGAAGATTGGAAAAGAGAAAGCCAAAAACCACATCCTAAACAGGGAACAAGGGATGAACCTCTTAACTTGTTCAATAGACGTGGGTGGAATGGGAACCGGTTGATAGATAGATCTATCTACTCCAATTGGGAAAAAAAAAAAACAAAGTGAGAAGATTGGAAAAGAGAAAGCCGAAAACCACATCCTAAACAGGGAACAAGGGATGAACCTCTTAACTTGTTCAATAGACGTGGGTGAAGTTTGAACCGGGCGATAGATAGATCTATCTACTCCAATTAATACTCACAAGACGGATAACAGGAAAGTGAGACAGGGGAAAGCAGCGCGAGACCTATTTGATAAGCCCGATGGGTTTGGGAGAGATCAGTCAGTTAATTGTCATACGTGATACACGCTTTGGCGATCTTATCTCGAAAGAGACATGACTGACTGGGCAGAAGTAGATTGCCATTACTTTCTGCGGAAGAATGGTTACCGACCAAGACTATAGAACCCAATCTGTTCTGTTATTTGACCTAAAACTGGAGGAAAGAGACCGATTAATACCTTTCCCGAGGGTATTTGCGCGTAAGTGAATGCAAGGAATTCAAATCGAATTCGAACTCGACTCCCCGATTTCTCGTTCCAAGCCGATATCCACTGCACCACAACGCACATCCTCTTGGTGGAGATACCAAGAGGAAAAATATTGAGAGAGACAAGAGACGGGTCTGAGTGGAAGTCCATGATCGCCTACGTCTTAAAGGGATACGGCACAAGAAGAAGAAGAAGAAGAAGAAGAAGAAGAAGAAATATAGGTTGCAAGAAAGAGATATGAAAAGAAACAAAGAAAGAATGAATGAGTATAAAAACAGAAATTGTAAAAGGAAATAAACACGCCGAAAGAAATATATGAGAAAATGAAAGAAAAAAATGAGAAAAAAGGTGCAGTGAATGAAAAACACAAAGAAGAAAAATAAGTTATAAAATCTATATATATAAAAGGCAATGTGTGGGTCAGTGTGTGACTGTTCCCTATGCACGCCTACATTTTTAAGCCACGCCATTCAAACTTTCTAAGGAGACATATCTACTGGGAAGCCAGGTCGACACATACTTTTTGAGTTTAAGTTCAGCAATTTTTCCTTTCGCAATTTTTGGCCAATGGAGCCGATTGTTTACATTTTCTCCGTAAAACATCTAAGATCTAATATGGTCGCTAGATTACGTCACAGAAATCAAATCACACGTGTCAAACTCGGCTAAAATATTTTTGTATTAAAAAAATAAAAAGTGAGCCTTTATATTTATTTTTTATTCCGATGTTTTAAAAAATCATCTGGTCAACAAAAAAATGTGAATATTTTCTACCGTAACTTTGAAACAAAAGAAATGTTTAAAAAAAAGTGTTTTTCAAACAAAAACAAAACAAAATATGTAAAAAAAAAAAAATGCCAATGGTTAATTTAATTTAAACGCGATTAAAATATTTTTATGAAAAAAAAAAAATGAACCTTTTTTATATTTAAGTTTTATTTCGACGTTTTAAAAATTCATTTAGTCAACAAAAAAATGTGAATATTTTTCCCCGTAATTTTGAAACAAAAGAAAAAGTGTTTTGGAAACAAAAACAAAATATGTCAAATAAAAAGTGGCATCTTTTCCTACTACTAAAATCTTCTGAGTTGCACGGGCAACGCCGGGCTATGATGCTAGTAAATAAATACAAAGAGAATTTACTAGAAGGTAGAAAAAAAAAGAAATGAACGAATTGTGTAAGAAGCAGAAAGAAAGAAAGAAATATTAAGTCAGGAAGGAAAACGAAAGAATGAAATGAAGGAAAGAAATAAAAGAAAAAACATGATATAAAGAGAATGAAAAAAAAGAAACAGAACAAATCAGATGAAAACAAATTAAACAAAGACAAAAATAAACAAAAAGAACGAAACAAACAACGGTTCCCTTGTCATTCCATAAGACATCAACTCAATAAATGTCTGCGGAATCGGGTTAGGATAGATGTGTCTAGTTCGCCAAAAAATTCTTGTGAAGCGCAGAAGCCTGCGAGGCAGACCTGATTTTTATAGAATCGTAAAGTTGTCAATGTTTCTTTGTCTGGCGTCCCGAACGACGACGATCGCGAGACGAACGCCTCGAATGGTGATCGTCTTTACCTCAACAAAGCCATCGAATGTCAGAAAATTGGCAGTAAGTGAGAGGGAGGGAGAGGGAGAAAGAGAAGTGGGAGGGAGATAAGGAGAGAGGGGGTGAAAGAGAGACAAACAGACAGAAAACTCAAAAAGACAGATAGGCGGTGAGAACCAAAATCGACCAGTAAGAAATAAAAAATTAAAAAAAACTATTAACAACCTATAAGGCCTATTGATTTTTAATGATTTCCCTTTTAATCTATACTAACTTTTACCCTGACTCGAAACGTTTAACTCTTTGTTCCAAACCTATATTTATTTTATTTTTGATAGTTTTCATATTGAAGTACCGGCTGATGTTTCATTTCTAAGGCCTTAAGCAATTGCTTGACAAAAATGTCCTTTCCTTAATCGATAATCGATTAAAGACTTCTGCTTCGTACGTTTTGTGGCTTGGGTTGTTAAGATTACTTATTGCCCAAGAGATTCGTGGGTTATCTTGTATAACTTGCCAATATTCGTTCCCAGTTCGTAGTACGAATCATAACTTAATGTAAACAATTATTCGTTCTTTATTTCCAATCATTATATTCGCCTATTTTATTTATCGCAACGTTCCTGTCGATATCAAAGTAATTCCTGGCATCCATTGAGCAATGGCGACTTGTCGACTATTAGCATTTTACTTTTCGTGATAGGTAATGTCTCGATCGTGAGAAGCGCCGACGGCTTTATCTCAAAGGCTACGTCCTTCTGTGCTTTTCTCCATCAATATATCCTTTGGCCTTTCTGCATGAGCTGAAGTTCAGAGATTAACTATTTTCAATATTTTCATTATTCTATAAATTAACTTGGTGATTAACGGCAACTTTTTCGTTTAGCTGTTGTATCCTTTATGTTTTTCCTGCAGTTAAAAGATGTCATCTTTATTCTTTAAGATATTTTATGAGGATATTGCTTTCATACTTGTTCTTTGATGGTTATTTTAACTTCTAAAAGGATATCATTTTATTAGAGTTATCTAAACTTATTTATAAATGGAACTTTGTCTGTGTATGTGTGTCCGTTACCTATTGACTCCGAAACGGCTGAACCGAATTTCTTAAAAATTTACGCTGTTGTACTATAAGCGTCTCCGAGTGTTCTTAGCTAGGTTTTGTGTCGAGATACCCCCGATAAATATCGAAAATCGATAATCGAAAAAATTGGGTTATAGAAGGAGTGGTCTGATTTTAATCAAATTTTAATCAAATTTGATACACTCATAGACAAAGACATAAGAAACATTAGAACTTTCAAGGTTGCAGTTCTTACAATAGTGCAGAAAATCGATAATATATATATAAAAGGCAAGATGTTTGTGTGTGTGTCATTTTATCTGCCTGTATGTCTGTATTTTTTCAGGCATTTTATTTTAGTTTTTGCTTCGGTTTGTCTCTAAGTAGATATAATTGTAGTTCTTTATCTCAGCCATGATACCATTTACTCAGAGGACTTATTTAGCTTTCAAAATTCAGTTTACGACGAAAAAACTTATTTGATATCGATACCAGGAAATCAAAATTTGACTTACATCCATTCACATATATATATATATATATATATATATATATATTAGTCCGAATAATGTAAATACTGTAAATCCTACCTCATCTCAGAAATACAAACAAATAGAATGATCTATTATTAAACGTCGTACAAATGGCAACCAATATGAGGACAATAGTCCGAATAATATAAATACTGTACATACTACCTCATCTCAGAAAAATAGACATATAGAATGATCTATTATTAAGCGTCATACAAATGGCAACAAAGATGAAGACAATAGTCTGAATAATGTAAATACTGTAAATAGTACCTCATCTCAGAAACATAGACAAATAGAATGATCTATTATTAAACGTCGTACAAATGGTAATAAAACAGTGTAAACTAAGTAATGAACTGACTGATGCGTTGGATTTGAAAATATTTAGGTCATGACATTGTATGTTTCATTGTAATGGAATACAATGAGGTCATTAAATTAAATAATGCATTTTAGCAGAAAACAACTCGTTTATAAAACTGAATTGAGCATCGAAAGAGAAATCAACTAGGTCATAAAAATGATGGATACGATTATATAGAATACAGGTCACAAGTTTGAATGATGTGTTGGAAGAGAAAACAACAAGGTCATGAAATTTGCTAATACATTGCAATAAAAAAAACAAGGTCATCACTCTGAATGATACATCTGAATAGAAAACAACAAGGTCATAAAATTTAACAATACATTGCAATAAAAAACAACAAGGTCGTCAATTTGAATGATACATCTGAATAGAAAACAACAAAGTCATAACATTTACTCATACATTGCAATAAAAAACGACAAGGTCATTAATTTGAATGATACATCTGAATAGAAAACAACAAGGTCATAAAATTTACTCATACATTGCAATAAAAAACGACAAGGTCATCAATTTGAATGATACATCTGAATAGAAAACAACAAGGTCATAAAATTTAATAATTCATTGCAATAAAAAAAACAACGTCATCAATTTGAATGATACATCTGAATAGAAAACAATTGGGTCATAATATTGAATAATGCGTTGGAATAGAAAACAAGAAGGTCATAAAATTTTATGATGCATCGTATTTGATTTCTATGGCAAATAGGTTGAATAAAGAGAAATAGGCTGTTGGTACAATGTTTACAGCGTTCTATTTCCAAACAATTTTAAATTAGAATACGAAATAGGCATTCAGACAGTTACAGTTAGGCATATAACATCTGTCAAGGGAAATCTCCTTTTGATCTTAATGTTTTTATTCTTTTTTATACGTCAAAAATACCGATAAAAACAGTGTTTTTGTTCTATAACAAACAGACGGAATAAAGAGAAAATAGGCTGCAAAAGAATGAATTTTTTTATCGCCAAGTACGTCAAATTGTGCAATAAGCCTTCCACAAATTTGTCTAACTAGTTAAAAGTTTTAGACGTTCAGTTTATGTACAGCCACGGAAACAGGTTACATTTGGCGTGTTTCTTGCGTTAAAAAGCTGCTTAGATATGATAATAAAAATTCTATATCATCTGGTGAATAAATGTGTAAAGAGAATCGCGTCAGCGCAACTTTACGTGAAGAAAACATTAATATTTGTTCGACAATAGAAACTGGTGGCGTGAATGATGTGTGAATCTGTAGCAGGTGCACTTGGGTTTGACGAAATTTGGTTAAAAAATACGTCGGTTTAAATAAAGAAAAACACATGAGTAATGATGCTATGAATTTTGATTAGGAAGCGATTTTCTCAAATATTCTGCTAGACATTTTTGAATCAAGACCACAGTCAGTTCCGAGCAACAAATTATCAAATTCATATTCCTATCTGAAATTTTACAAAAAATAAATATTAATTCGGATTAATAAATAATGAAAAAATACAACAGGTGGTAAGTGAAAGTTTTCTATGTTCTGTTTTTTTTTTTTTTTTTTTTGCGTATCCGTTGAATTAATTTAATTTCGAAATGTGTTTATAAAAAAAACGACACAAGATGGCTGAGTCAGGTATGATGGTGGCTTGACGACAGCGATCGAAGCTCGTTCCACAGTGGGTTTAACTTGGCAACATTTAATTAGTTAATATGCGCACATAATTTGATTAACAGGTGAATGACCCAACATGGAGAAAACAATCTAGGCGCTTGGGGATTTTAATTTTTTCGTCACCACTTCCTTTTTAATTAGGTATCTCATTAGTAAAGTTTAATGACATCCAAGACAAAGGAAATTATATCAAAACTGAATCTGAAAATTAAAAAATGTCAATTAATGTGTATTTTTGTTACTCCAATTTTACTCCCGATGGGTACGATAAGTTTTCATTGACTTACTTAGGTTAGTTTATCCTTGGATGACTTATTTGACACCGATATTGGAAATCGATACCCCGATATCCGCTCGGGTCTGATCAAAATGAGGTTTTCAGCCCCTTTTGGTTTTTGCTTCGAGTTTCGCTCTAAGTAGGTATCATTGTAGTTCTTAGTCTCAGCCATGATACCAGTCGACTTAGAGTACTTATTTGCCTTCAAAATTTAGTTTGCAACGGAAAACTTATTTGACATCGATACCAGGAAATGAAAATTTAACTTACATCCATTCATTTTTCTTTCAATCTACGGTTGCGCTTTGACTTGAAACAACTATTACTTTTTAATCTTTCGTGCCAACGTTCAAAGAGTCTGAGCTCCAGGACTATGGATTAGTTTTAAAGCTTTCATTACACCCGAGCAACCCCGGGTTAAACTTCTAGTACATATATCTGTATATATACATATATATATATATATACATATATATATGTGTGTGTGTGTGTGTGTGTGTGTGTGTGTGTGTGTGTGTGTGTGTGTTTATATATGCGTGAGTGTGTACCTATATCTATGTATATAGATATACATATGTGCGTATACAAGTTGCGATTGATAAATTATCACATTTTATATTTTTTATATTGCATGCGCGTTGTTTGTACTTGTTTTTATAATGATATTTTTTCATTTTTCATTTTAATTTCTACACTTGGAAATTAAAAATGAACAAGGCAAAAAACCCTGATATAACTTAGAGTATAGTTAAAAAA
This sequence comes from Ascarosepion bandense, assembly GCA_037127315.1. NCBI lineage: Eukaryota > Metazoa > Mollusca > Cephalopoda > Sepiida > Sepiidae > Ascarosepion > Ascarosepion bandense. The sequence goes on from JBBBDQ010001447.1 coordinate 238,243, forward strand.
TCCAAACCATACATAGGTGTTGATGTCTGCAGATGGTGTCAAGAAAAAAAGTTAGCCATTATATTGTTTCCAAAACTAAAAAAATTACTAAATGAAAGATCATAAGTAATGTCCAGACGTAACGACACCTATAGAAAGATATTAGGATCATAGAAAACTGGAGGAAATGGTTCAAGATCCTTAATTACTTCGGCCCTAACTTTGAAAATTTTCGGTTGTTTAAAAATTCCAGTCCGGCGTTCGTAAAAATTCCTGTTGAACGTTTGAAAAGATGAAACACGTGACAAAGACTTTTGTTTATTTTTTATTCATTTGCTTAACTATTAATGTAAACAGTTATTATAAAATGCTGTTTGCATATAATATATACCATCTTAATATACGTATGTACAGACAATTTGGGCGTTGGTTCAGAATTTTGGAAAGTGGGTCAGGCCAAGAGCTTTTCGTTAGGATAGATAGATAGATAGATAGATATAAAGAAACTGAGATAGATAGATAGATAGATAGATAGATATAAAGAAACTGAGATAGATAGATAGATAGATAGATAGATAGATATAAAGAAACTGAGATAGATAGATAGATAGATAGATAGATAGATAGATAGATAGATAGATAGATAGATATAAAGAAATTGCGCAAGATAGATAGATAGATAGATAGATAGATAGATAGATTTAAAGAAACTTATCAAAAGCCTTGTATATATATTCAGTGATGGTCGTTAGCATATCAGCAGTAGACCTGGTGAAACGGAAGCCATATTGTTTATCCGAAAAAGGTTGTGAGATGTGAGATGCCAATTTCAGCATTGATAAAAGCCTCGAATACCTTGCCAAAAATAAGTAAGAGGCTAATAGAGCGATATTTAGAAGGGTCTGCACTCCCCAGGGTTCTTAAAACAGGAAATGTAGAGATGGACTTATATTCTCTTCAGAAGAAAAAAAACGTACATGAAAGATCAGAAGTAATGTCCAGACGTAAAGACACTTATAGATAGATATTGGGTTCATACAAACCTGGGTGAAAGTATTTTAAGATCCTTAAGTAACTCTCCTCTAATTTTGAAAATTGTTTAAAAATTCCGGTCTCGCGTTAGTAAAAGTTCTTTTTTGTACCTTACTGATTCGCTGAAAAGACTGCACAGTATGAAAAAAAAGGCCCCGAATTTAATAAAAATAAACTTTTTGTTTATCGAAATGCGTATGTTATTATTAAGAGGAAAAATCAAATTAAATACTGCCTCATCTCAGAAATATAGATAAATTATGACCTAGTTGTTTTCTATTCCAACGCATCATTCGTTGTTATGACCTTGTTGGTTTCTATTCAGATGCCCCATTCAAATTTACGACTTTGTTGTTTTCTATTCCAACGCATCGTTCAAATTTACGACTTTGTTGTTTTCTATTACAATGTACTGTTCAATTTTGCGATGTAGGTTTTTTTCAAACGCATCATTCAATTTTACGACCTATTTATTTTCTATTTAAACGCATCATTCAATTTCACGAACAAGTTATTTTCTATCTTAATCATTTAGTTTTCTGTTCCACGTTTTATTTTGTCTAATGAATCATGTAGTTTTGTATATTTTTTTAATCGGCTATGGGTTTTTTTGTTTTTTTTTTTTTAATCATATCACCCCGAGCAAGGCGGTAACGCCACTGATGCGCAGGGGGCTACGTAAGGGTAAAAAGAATGGAAAAGAGAAAGCCGGAAACCACATCCTAAACAGGAAACAAGGGATGAGCCTCTTCACCTGTTAAATATATGTGGGTGGAGTGTGAACCGGGCGATAGTTTAGTCTATCTACTCCAATTGAAGAAAAAAATAAAAATAAAAAAATAAAGGAAAAGAGTGAAAAGACTGTAAAAGAGAAAACCGGAAACCGCATCCAAAACAGGAAACAAAAAAAAAATCGTTGTTGAATTGATAAGTTTTAACTTTTAAAGTCCAGGCAATGAAATGACTAAGAAAACAAAATCAATCCTTCAATTAAGCATGAAAAGTTTTAAAATCAAGCAAAAATTAGGCAAAACGAACAAAAAATAAAATAATGGCTCACCCAGAACAGAATTCAACAATATTCAAGACATTTTAACTCCAAGCCGAGAACAAAGCCACTGACCGTTGTAAAAGATATTTCTAACTTTTTACTCACAGAATGTGGAAATGGGGTGCTAGCCAACCAGCCAGCAGAGAAGAGGAAAGCCTAGCAAACTAAGATAAGATTCCAGGCAATGAAATGTCTAAGAAAACAAAATCAATCCTTCAATTAAGCATGAAAAGTTTTAAAATCAAGCAAAAATTAGGCAAAACGAACAAATAAAAAAATAATGGCTCACCCAGAGCAGAATTCAACAATATTCAAGACATTTTAACTCCAAGCCGAGAACAAAGCCAAAAAATATTATCACTTTTAAACAAGTAATTCTTCAAAATACAATTCTACTTTTTTAATATTAATACCGACTCCATTGCGAGCTCTTCGTTCTCTAAATCACCAAATTATGAATCATTACATTCTCTCTTGCTTTAACAAATTTGATTTTTAAGCATATGTACGAATTATAAGCACTTTCTCTAACAGTACTTTTCAAATTCTAGTATGACTATCTTTGGTGACTTGCAAGGGAAATACGGGAAGCCCGTGATCAAGGCTAAGAAACTCTCTACATTTTGCAATATTTCGAGACAAGAAGTTCACATTGAGTCCTTTTTTATCCGGACAGGAAACAACAACCCCGAATATTCACCCTTTTTTTTTGTTTTCGTCTAACAGCCTTTGAGGTGTGAATTTGCATCCAGTGGCTATAAGGACACCTAAAGATTAACCATTTCCCGCAGGTTATGCTCTGTTTTGGCACTAAAAGAAAATTCACCTTTGATATATCTCTTCGTGACCCCTGTTCAAATTGAATCACCGCTGGTTAACTACACTTAGAAAGAAAGGATTCTTTCAGACCATTTTGTATTCCTTGAAGTAAATCACAGGCTATAGATTCACACAGCTTTCACGATACCAGTTTCTATTGTCGAACAAATATTAATGTTTTCTTCTTGCACTGACGCGATTCTCTTTACACATTTATTCACCAGATGATATAGAATTTTTATTATCATATCTAAGCAGCTTTTTAACGCAAGAAACACGCCATATGAAACTTGTTTCCGTGGCTGCGCGTAAACTGAACGTCTAAAACTTTTAACTAGTTAGACAAATTTGTGGAAGGCTTATTGCACAATTTAGCGTACTTGGCGATAAAAAATTTAATTCTTTTGCAGCCTATTTTCTCTATATTTTTGACGTATATAAATATGGAAATAGAACGCTGTAAACATTGTAGTAACAATAAAAGAAACATAAATCAGTTAAGTGCCATACGTGAAACACGCTTGGGCGATCATGTCTCAAAAGAAACATGACTGACTGGGCAGAAGATTATCCCGCAGTAGGTTGCCATTGCTTTCTACGGTAGACTGGTTGCTAGCCAAGGTTATAAAACCCAATCTGTCCTGTTATTTGACTTATAGCTAGAGGGAGAAGAGATGTATCATATTATTATGTAGTAATTAGTGGGAGATCAGTTTATTACTTCATAACAAAATAAAACTGATCACCCACTTTATGAGCAGCAGAAGCCTTAATCATGATTCCAACTATTATATTCAGTCAGTCAGTCAAGTGCCATACGTAATACACAATTTGGCGATCGTGTCTCGAAAGAGACATGACTGACTGGGCAGAAGATCTTCCCTCAGTAGGTTGCCATTGCTTTCTGCGGTAGACTGGTTGCCGACCAAGGCTATAGAACACAATCTGTCTTGTTATTTGACTTATAGCTAGTGGGGGAAGAGTTGTATCTTATTATTATGTAGTAATTACTGGGGGATCAGTTTATTATTACACAACAATAGAAAACCGATCCCCCACTTTATGACCAGTACAATCCTTAATCATGATTCCAATTATTATATTCAGTCAGTCAGTCAGTCAGTCAAGTGCCATTCGTATTACACACTTGGGCGATCGTGTCTCGAAAGAGACATGACTGACTGGGCAGAAGATTTTCCCTCAGTAGGTTGTCATTGATTTCTGCGGTAGACTGGTTGCCAGCCAAGGCTATAGAACACAATCTATGCTATTATGTAACCCATAACTGACGAGAAGTGGCAGATTAATACATTTCCTAAAGGTATTTGCGCGTAAGTGAATGCAAGGAATTCTAATGGAATTCGAACTCGGCTTCTCGTTTTCTTGTTCCGAGCCAATATCCACTGCACCACAACGCACATCCGGAACATGAACAGTTTGAATTTTTAGAATCAAAACAGTAGCAGTAATATTATCCGTTTCTTTTTAAGGAAACATTCAATATTCACTGAGTGAGCAGCCAGTGCGACTTTTGGTTGGAATTCATAAAATCTTGCTTTTCAAAAGAAATTTCAAGAAAATAATCTTCTTGAGACCAGCAACTGTTATCAATCTTTCCAGTATTGATGAAGGTTTTTTGCCCTAACATTTGGTTTGGAGTAGGCTGGAATTACACCGATAATTTCTCTTTAAGTTACATGTGATGTCCATTTTAGTTGTTGATGATACCGAAAGTACTCAAGTGATATGTTTTCTGTTGTTTGGTAACAGTTTTTTGAGATTCTGTAACGTCAACCCATGAATTTGTATTTATTTCTGAGGTGAGTAATTTTTAATAATTATTGTGGATTCCGGAGGAGGAACCGCCAAAATAATGAACAACAAAAACTGGTATGGAGATAGAAAGTAGGTTATACTGAACGTAATATACAAACTGGAACGCGGGTTAATCAATTCAGGAATACTATTAGTAGAAATATATATATATACAAATCTTGAAATGAAATTATATGTCTGGGTAACTTATTCTAACTGAGTGAATCTCAGAGTTAGTCTGGTCTCTGGTTAACTTCGGTCTCTGTCGGAACACTTCGATAACTGTAACGGATCTCTACGAATTACTCTTCATTGTAAACTACAACTGAGATTCCAGATTTTCAACTGTTCTCTCGATGGCAGAATTATATATACACTCAGTCGAGTCCATTGTCATATACAAAAGAGGGAGATGCCTCAACAATAATCTTGGAATTATTTCGAACTATTGTTCTTATCTTGCTTGATATAGATGTTATACCAAGTCATCGTGTTTCGACCAAGTCACCATCAGGTGTCCATTGATTGGCTGATATGGATTATCTTGTTGATTATCGTGAAATCGGTTATTGTCCTTTCATGTTCGTCACTAACAGATCCAAGGGTTGAACTCATGACCATTAGATGATGCTAACAAATGTATAACTACCATATCCACTACGCCACCGTTCCGAAGGACTTTAGTGGTGTATTTTTGGAGCTTTTTATATTCAGTGCCAGATGGTTTTTGACAGCCAGATTTTGTTAGTGGGTTCGTGTCATAATTTGTATTTATTTCTTGATAACAATCAACAAGATAATCCATATCAGCCAATCTATGAACATCTGATGATAACCAGAGTCAACCCATGAAGTTCAAAGAATAGAGGTTCTTGCTAAAAGACAGAGGCTTCATTCACTCAAAGCCATTTTGACCACTGATCTAAGAAAGTGGTTCTATAGAGCCGAGAGTTTTGATAGTGCCGAGCGAGTTTGTCGCCATTCATGACATCCGTATGAAAGTCTAGGTCTAAGGGGGATAATTTAGAGCATGGATATTTAGGTCAGTGTTTTTCAAAGATTGCAGAAACTGCCTTTGTACATCTGTAGAAGGCTGCAGAATCGTTCAGTTGAGAATATGTTCGACAAAAAATATACTTGATTGCAGAACTCATTCAATGATAATAGTATTTATTATTGGTAAAAATATCAATTTCCATTCAGGAAACATATCATTTACATATAATAAATTAAAAAAAAAACATTAAACAAACAATAAACAAATGATTCATTTGCTTCAATGCAAGATTCGTTGGATGGATTCATATGAAATTTTGAGGGATGATTGGACTCATGATTGGCATAAGCTGATTAGATTTTGGGTTAAAGTTTCTGGGTTATTTTTACTTTCTTAATACTGTTTTTCGCATCTTTTATAGTTTATTTTATTGTACATTTAATTTTGAGCGCAGTTCATTTTTTTGTATTTTCACTCTTGAAAGCAATCAAATTCATTGCAGTTAAAACTTTAATTGATCCCGACATAGTAGCTCAACTCTAGTCACTTTCTCACCAACGTAATGTGGCTTCCCTCTGTCTCTTCGATAAATACTTTCACGGCTTCTGCTTCGACGACCTTAGTTCCCTGGTACCCCTTCTGCGTGGATTTAGTTGACTAGAGGATAGTTCCCACCCTTTTACAGTGAAACCGATCAAATGTAACCACAACTTCTACTCTATCAGTTTCTTTTCTCGTACTTCCTGCCTGTCGAATTTCCATCCATATACTTGCTTCCCTGACTGCTACAATCTCTAAGAATTTAAATTCAATGTCAATTGCCATATCTTATCTAATTGACTCACGTCTTTTCTTTGAAAACCCTTGTATCATGTTCTTCTCCCTTTCCACTCCACTCTCATGCAGCTCTCTTCACACCACTGTACTCGTCCTTCTCTTATCCATTCTCCGACACCGACTGTGACCTGTTCTCCTTTCTCTTCACTCTTCTATGATGTAAACCCCTCCGCACCAGTGGAAGTACCGCCTTGCTCTGGGGAAAAGATAATAAGAAAATAATAATCATCTCTTGGTAATCGCTGAGATGACGTCGGTTTTGCCTTTTCCGGAGATTTGCGGTTTTTCTTCATTTTTTTTTTTTTGACTGCTCTTGTTATAATTTTATTTTTTATTAAGTCTCTTATTGTTTTGGAAGGATATGCATTGTGGTGCATTGGATATCAACTCGGAACGACAAATTGGGGAGCCGAGTTCGAATTCCAGTTGAATTCATTGCATTCACTTACGCACAAATACCTATCGGAAAGGTATTAACCCGTCTCTTCCCTCCAGTTATGAGTTAAATAACAGGAGAAATTGGATTCTATAGCCTTGGCTGGCAACCAAAAAGCAATGGCAACTTCCGGCTGGATATTCTTCTGCCCAGTCAGTCATGTCTCTTTCGAGACATGATCACCCAAAGCGTGTATCACGTATGGCACTTAACTGACTGACTGAATATAATAGTTGGAATCATGATTAAGGCTTCTACTGGACATAAAGTGGGGGATCGTTTTTCTATTGCTATGAAGTAATAAACTGATCCCCCACTAATTATACTTAATATAATAATGTAATATAATCTCTTCTCTCTTCAGCTATGGCAGGACAGATTGGGTTCTATAGCCTTGGCTGGCAACCAGTCTACCGCAGAAAGCAATGGCAACTTATTGCGGGGTAATCGTCTGCCCAATCAGTCATGTCTTTTTCGAGACATGATCGCCTTAAGTGTGTATCACGTTTGGCACTCAACTGACTAACTGTTTTGGAAGTCGTTGTAACAAATCTTAAATAACTTCTTCCCATTTACATTTTTGTTGATAGATGGAGAAAAATGACATTTAGTAGATCCGCTGTGGTTTGACCAGGAGACGGGTGGGATGCACGGGGATACTCTCCGGCGTCACCACGCATGACTGAATAACTCCCCCGGCTTCTAACACAGATATGTAGAGAGAACTGGTCAAGTGTTTAGCTGCACTGCGATTCCAAGGCCACACCCGATTGTGGAACTGATGATGATGATGATGATGATGGTAAGGCTATTCGATAAGAATAATGGTTAAGATTTTAACTTGAACACCCCCAACACTGAAGAAAAAAAGAAGAAAAAAGAACAAATCATTCATAGAAATTAGTCAACTTAGTTTTTTTTTCATTGGTTTTATGCCATCTCGACTCCGTTGCTAGTCAGAATTCAATCATATATATATATATATATATATATATATATATATTGATTGATTGATTGATTGTTTAATACTTAGTTTTTGATCCTAATAGGGTTAGTACACATTTGTATTAAAAAGTGTTCTATACAATTAAATTGTAGAACTTTTGAATATTTTTCATTTTTGAACGAGTTATTTCGCTACCTTGGTTTCTACCATGAGTGGTGTCTTCAGGCGATTTTTAATGACTAAAAAAAAAAAAACTCGCCTGAAAAAAACCACTCGTAGTGGAAACTAAGGTAGCGAAATAACTCGTTTATAAATGAAAATGATATATCCCGGAAAGGAATATCAGTATAAAGATTAGTGGAAGAAGGCTACTCGACACAGGAATACGATATAACGGATTTATGGTACTAAGATACAATTAACAATAAGATACAGAATAGCAATCAACGAGTAGGACAGGAATAAACTATTCCTTCTACCGTCCTTTATAGACTAGAGCATTCCATTATGGGGTATGTCAGGTTGTTCCGTTATAACAGAAATATATATATATATATATATATATATATAAAGTATAGGAATGATTAGTACACGTTCATTTGCTCGTCTGTTGTTTAGTCACAGTCCTGGGTGTGACGATAAAATACATCCGGCAGCACGGTCTCTGATCGAGAGATGAAATCTGTGTAGAAGCTGGAACCACCTTGAGGTCACTCCGGACAAACAGTGAAAATAAAAACAGAACAATATGAAAACATAAAAATAAATTTTTTTATAGAATGACCAACAAGACATTTGATCTGTAGTTGAACTCATAAAGATGTCTTGAAAATATCTTCCGGTCGGCATTTAATAACCCATAAAGATGTTGATATGCCACTAAAAATCAACCAAAATCATTTTGTCGATTTTAAGTTTTCTTTCTTTCTTTCTTTCTTTCTTTCTTATCTATCTATCTATCTATCTATCTATCTATCTATCTATCTATCTATCTATCTATCTTAATCTGTTCCTATCTATCAATCTGATTTGTTAATATTTGATGTACCAATAAATACGAGTAATTTGTACACACAAACGCACATATAAGCTTACATTCCACTCTTAGGGTGTTCTTCCCCCTTGAATTCATCATGCATACATAAAAATTAATCATTCGCCCGTGCATGGAGTACTGCTGCCATATATGGTCAGGCACCCCCGCTGTTCATCTCAGAGTTCTTGACAGGCTCCAAAGGAGAAACAGTAATGTGATAGGTACTGACTTGGCGGCTCGACTTCAGCCTCTTCCCCACCGATGGGATGTGGCTTCCCTTTGTCTGTTCTATAAATACTTCCATGGCTTCTGCTCCAACGAACTTAAGTCACTGGTGCCTCTGCAACAGGTGTTTACTCGTGCAACCAGACCGCTAACTGGGTGCCACCCATTCACAGTTAGATCAACCAAATGCAGACGTCAATTCTACTCCTACAGATTCTTTTCTTGCACTTCCTGTCTATCGAACTCGCTTCCATACGCTTGCTTTCCTGACGGCTACAACCTCCAGGAATTTAAATACAATGTCAATACTCATCTCTTAACCACTTGACTCTAGTTCTTTCTTCACCACCCTGTATATCCTTTCCTTTCTTTCCATCTTTGCAACTGTCATCACACCCGTATTCCCTTCCTGCACTTGCTCCTTTCTAACCGGTTCATCTTTCTCTTCCTCTTTTCTACCTAATCTTTTTATTCTTATTTAGCCCCCTGCACATCAGTGGCGTTACTGCCTTGTTAGGGGTGATACGATTAAAAAACAATGCTGCTTAAATACACGAATATATATATATATATATATATATATATAGTCATCCGCAGACAGATCTGTTTCGTTGTATCACAGCTCATTAGTACGGTTAAACTCCGGTTGCTTTTAACCCGGGATTGAAACCCGACCAAATTGGCGTCGGTCGGCGATTCTAGCTTTGAGCTATGGGCGCTCGGTTGAAGGAGGCAGACTTTTTAGCGAGTATATTATCATTATACATGCCCAATAGCTGAGAGTGTTCTAATTCATTGCTGAATGAACGATGCGTAGATGCTAGAGTGGCTACTGTTTTTTTTTTCATGTATATATATATTGTAGTGCTATAATAATAACATATGGGAATGAACCATCATCAGTCAGTCAGTTAAGTGCCATACGTGATACTCGCTTGGGCGATCATGTCTCGAAAGAGACATGACTGACTGGGCAGTAGGTTGCCATTGCTTTCTGCAGTAGACTGGTTTCCGACCAAAGCTATAGAACCCAATCTGTCCTGCTATTTAACCCATAACTGGAGGGAAGAGACGGATTAATACCTTTTCCAAGGGTATTTGCGCGTAAGTGAATGCAATGAATTCAGCTGGAATTCGAACTCGGCTCCGCCGATTTCTCGTTCCGAGCCGATATCCACTGTACCACAACGCACATTTTAGCCAGCTAAAATATTGTTCAATTACGGGGTCATTTATATAGTGATATGGAAATTCAGAATCAAAAACATAAATAAATGATACCATATTAAGTGAAAATGTTGGAGTGGTAATTTAATAGAATTTTAAAGATTTTTGATTGTAAGCCAATGGATATTGAGATATTTATGTGCAGCTGTAGGGGTAAGCACGTTGACAGTAGAAAAGGAAGTGTCAGTTGTATGAGTTTAAATTATGCTAGAACAAATATGTTGCCAATATAATATTTGAAATCCTGCGAGATTTTAAAATTAGAAAGTAATATGTCTGTCTTAAAGAGCGTTGTTAATATAAAAACTCGAATTTATGGAAGAGAATTGACGTACAGCCATGATTATAATTACTTAAAGAGGGATTTCTCGATTTAAAAGTTAACTATAGTTAAGTATAGGGTATATATATTTGTGTATATAGGCAGCAAATTATCTTTTAGACATGTCAGATTAAATAAACTGCAAAACAGCGTTGCTAAAAATTACAAAATCTTTACCAAAAAATTTACAGAAATTTTAACAACGAAGTTTTGCGGCTATTTTTGGTTACCACAACTCACACCACTGAAGATTATCTCGGAAGAAGATTGAAAGTACTTGGGAACATCGAGAAACGAAAGATTATCCGTGAGTATGAACGGTTTGTGTTAAAAATATGCAGACACAATGTTTGCAATTTATTTAATCTGACACACACACACACACACACACACATATGTATATATATATATATATATATATATATATATATATAGAGAGAGAGAGAGAGAGAGAGAGAGATGGGGGTAGGAAGATATAACTATTATTATTAATAATAACATATACGACTGCAACTCAAAATCTTTCAGGTTTCGGTGCCAAGTGTACCATCATCAGACAATGAAATATTGTTCATATATTTAGCGCTATGGAACTTCAAAATTAAAAACATTGATGCTACCATATTAGGTTAAAAGTGTTGGAGGTTATTAGAAATTAAAAGATTTTTGTGTGTAAACCAACGGTTATTGTGACATTTTTGTGTAGCTGTGTGGGTAAGGGTAAGTACGTTGACAGGGTAGCAGGAAGTGTTAGTTGTATCACTTTAAATTATGATGGAACAAAAATATTGTCAATATAACATTTGAAATGCTAAGTGATTGTAAATCAAAACAATAATATGTCTGTCTTAAAGACTGTTGTAAATATAAAAAAATTCAAATTTATGGAAAGAACTAGACATAATGCCATGATGATAATTACTAAATGCAGAATAACTTAAAATTTAACTAGTCGAAGTTAAATTTTAAGCAAGCGTAAGCGCCAATGTAGCATTGAATTAACGTTAGGTTTGAGGCATATATAATTAATTAATATGGGTAGGATTATACAGTACATAGTTAACGGTTTGAAATAATTTTAGATATATTAAGAGTGTAAATTATCTAGTGCTGGTAGTAAGTAGTTATTTCATTACGTTGGTTTAATTAGTTTACGGGAATTTAAATTATTTAAACTATTTCTTGTAAGCAAAGGAAACATTTTTCATGTAACGATTTACATGTTTTAGCTATTTTAATATCTTTCATTTCACTGTAGGTGTTTTATTTGCATGTTTTAATTCCTAAGAGTATATGGAAATTGAAATTGAATCACTATCATTATTTTTTAGTAAAGGATAGCTTATGCTTATACAATCGCGACTTGAAAGTGATTACAAATTTACGAACTGCGTCTGCAATTCGGTTACTGTTATCGTTGCATAGTAATGTTTTATGTCAACACAAGATAATATCCTTCATGGTGGATGTTTTTATGTTAACGTCACTGTAATCTCTCTGAAGATAACTCATGTAAGCCGAAAGATTAGATCCAAAAATATCCAAATATTGGACAATTGTTTTTCTTCATTTTCACCTGAAATTTAAGCCAAAATACGATATTTAGAACGGCTAATGATTAAACATAATAGACATTCCTTGTCTGTCATATTTAACAATATATATATATATATATATATATATATATATATAGTATTGTAATGGTTGTTACAATGGTTTATAAAAGCATAGTATGACTACATAAAATCCTCGTGTTTCAGAGCACAAGTGCTTTTCTTCTGGTGATTATTAGAAATGAAAATAAGTGGTGAAAACGATTCATTCTTGGGACTGTGATATGTAAGTGATGTGTGGGATGGGAATTTAGTATGTCTAAGCCGGTCTGTCGGCAGTTCGTAACCATAGAGATACAGCTTTGGATTAGGCGGGGGAGGCGGAGTAGCTTTGTTTTGGACAGGTCACTTTTTAGTTTTGTCAAAATTCGTGCTCTAATATGAAATCAACTTACAGTTAAAATTATTTACCTATTTGAAGTATTATATGGTCCCACTAAATACCTCATTCACAATAAAATAATCCTCTGCGAAAGTTAATTAATATCCATGTTTAATCCACAAAATAAAAAAACGAATATTATATTAATAAAATAAAATAAACACATACAACACTAAAAAGACACTCTATTTTATCCACTCATAGATAGTAGTAAATTAAAGTGTCTACCCTTTTTTAAAAAAAACCTAACATTCCAATATAAGAATTACCCAGACAAAACTAAAAAGTGACCTGTCCAAAACAAAACTACTCCGCCTCCCCCGCCTAATCCAAAGCTGTATCTTTATGGTTACGAACTGCCGACAGACCGGCTTAGACATACTAAATTCCCATCCCACACATCACTTACATATCACAGTCCCAAGAATGAATCGTTTTCACCACTTATTTTCATTTCTAATAATCACCAGAAGAAAAACACTTGTGCTCTGAAACACGAGGATTTTATGTAGTCATACTATGCTTTTATAAACCATTGTAACAAGCATTACAATATAAAGCTTTAATTTGTATCGAGCACTCTTTATAAAAGTAAATGCTTGAAGAGCGAGTTTAAAAACTACGTGTTCTATTACTTTCTGTCACTATATATATATATATATATATATATATATGTATGTGTGTGTGTGTGTGTGTGTGTTGGTATGTGTGCATGCTTAAGAGAGAGCGAGAGTAAGCTTTCAATATGTAACTCTCAGACAAGTGCAAGCATGAATGCCGTTAAATATGATTTATTAATTGAAATAAATCTTTAATCACCACTAATTATTGTATTTAATATTTACTGCCTGTCTTATTTAAAATATATATTCTAAATTATTTGCGCAACTTGTTCTGACAACGATTATTTCTTACCTAATCTAAATGTATTCACCAAGTGCCCCCCTCTCCCGTTCTGTGCTAACAGACAGATTTTAAAAGTGAAAGATTAAAAATACGCAGTAGTTCGTTTTAACAGGTATCCAAATCAATATGCAAAAATAAATAAAGGTCAAAAAAATAAAAAAAATTGGCCTGTGTAAGAAGCCGTCAAAAGAGGACAAGAATAGATTTTAACGACGGTGAAACGACAGTCACGGCGCGCCAATTTATGGCAATTCATAATATCGTTGAAGATCCACCAGAAAAAAAAAAGATCAGTGGTAGATGGCATCAATAACTGTTCACAATGACAAGACGAATGAAAACGATCAAATCAGGACTCATCGCAAATTAGTGTCCATCAAAAAAAGTAAAAAAATAATATAAATCCGTGGCACTAGAGCCGAATGCAGAGAAAAAACTTAAAACTTGTAAAATTTGAATCCCCTGCCAACGTTTAATCTGAATGACTCTTCAAAAACGATAAGCACCAGCAAATTAAAATTGAAGCAATTTGTATTTATTTCTGAGATGAGTAATTTTCAAAAATCTTGGAAGTATGTTGAACTTTTGTTCTAATTTTGGTTGATATAGGTGTTATAATAGACACAACATTTCGACCAAGTACCCTCTGGCCATCATCAAGTGTCCATCGATTGGCTGATGTGGATTACCTCGTTGATTAGAGTGAAATATCCTGTGAAATCAATTATTGTTCTTTCATGTTGGATTTGGTTCGTCACTACCATGTCCAAGGATCGAACTCATGACCACTAGATGATACTAAAACATGTATAAAGAACTACTATTTCCACTACGTCACCATCCCGAAATACTTTAGTGGCGTATTTTTGGAGATGGATTTCAACAACTGGATTTTGTTAGTGGATTCGTGCCACTTGACATAATTTGTATTTATTTTTGAGATGAGTAATTTTCAATAATCTTGGAATTATTTCGAATATTTGTTCTCATCTTGGTTGATATAGGCGTTATAACAGACACAACGTTTCGACCAAGTACCCCCTGGTCATCATCAGGTGTGTCTTATAAAACCCATATCAACCAAAATGAGAACAAAAAGTTCGAAATAATTCCAAGATGATTGAAGTATTCTTTGAAAATTCTTGCAATTACTTTATTTTCAAACCTTCCACTACCTAATGTATTTTCGGCAATTTGATGAAAACTAACTGAAATATGTTAAGTCTAATCTAGGATGAAACGACTAATCTAAACTTATTTATAAATGGAACTTTGTCTGTGTGTGCATGTGTTTGTGTGTGTGTGTGTGTCTGTGTGTCTGTGTGTCCCCGTTACCTATAGACTTCGAAACGGCTGAACCGATTTTCTTGAAAATTTACACAGTTGTACTATAAGTGTCTCCGAGTGTTCTTAGCTAGGTTTTGTGTCGAGATAACCCCGATAAATATCGAAAATCGATAATCGAAAAAATGGGTTATAGAAGGAGTGGTCCGATTTTAATCAAATTTGATACACTCATAGACAAAGACGTAAGAAACGATATTCAGAAGTTTCAAGGTTGCAGTTCTTACAATCGTGCAGAAAATCGATAATATATATATAAAAGGCAAGATGTTTGTGTGTGTGTCTGTTTATCTGCCTGTATGTCTGTATTTTTTCAAGCATTTTATTTTAGTTTTTGCTTCGGGTTTGGTTCTAAGTAGGTATAATTGTAGTTCTTAGTCTCAGCCATGTTACCATTTACTCAGAGGACTTATTTAACATTCAAAATTTAGTTTACGACAAAAAAAAAAAAACTTATTTGATATCGATACCAGGAAATCAAAATTTGACTTACATCCATTCATTTTTCTTTCAGTCTACGGTTTCGCTTTAACTGGAAACAACTATTGCTTTTTAGTCTTTCGTGCCAACGTCCAAAGAGTCTGAGCTCCAGGACCATTGATTAGTTTCAAAGCTTTCATTACACCCGAGCAACGCCGGGCTATACTGCTAGTACTACTATATTCTAAAGATTAATATTAATATTATTGTCATTAAACTGAAAAGATTATATTTATTAGATGAAGATATTATTATTGCAGCTGAAAATAATATTAAAGTCCAAAAATTCAATACTTCTAGTTAAAATACGGCCCCTAAATTTACTCTCATCTACTTGGAAATGTTCAATCCAAGGTCATCTTATCGTCTGATTTGTAAATGCAACATTCTGAATATCTTATCCGTATTTAAAAATTGTATATCTGACTCCTAAAAATAAAATGTTTTCCTTCTTCCTCTTACCCCATTATTTCTTTAATCTCGATAAATCTAACCCATTAAATTTTGTGAAAGATTTCGGTAAAATAAATTGAATATTTTTTAAAATATTCATAAAATAAATGATCACCAATGGATTTATAAATTCTTCAATTTATTTTCGTTAAAATACTCTGTTAAATTCTGCAGTCTGTAATGTTTCTTTAAAGATCTCAAAGAATTATCGAAATACAAGGATCTTCAAATAGAAATCTCAAAAAATGCCACATGATGATATCAATAATTCTAGTTATAGTTGGAGATCTCGGATTGGCTGGAAAAACGTTCCGATGAACTCAATTCAAGGACTTATAGGATAAAAATCCTATATCGTCCATCAACTAACTAAAACACACAAAATTGCACATCCGCAGAATCGGATTCAAAAGATTAAAAGCATTTTGGAAAGTAAAATTGTATACTCGCAAAATCGGATTCAAACAACTAAAAATATTTCGGAAAAATCCAGACCAAAGCAAATTTCACAAGTCAGTGTGAAACGCAAAATTCTGGATTCTGATTGGATAAAAAAATAGAATATTCATATATGACGTTTTATTCCCCTATTTAAACAATTTTCGCTGACCATTCAAATTCAGTTAGATTGGGAGCGGTATATGATAGCATCTCACAATGCAAAAACGAAACTTCAAGCTGACTTGGTCACGTCTCACCTTTACTTTCAATTTTCTTTTCTTCTTTTTCACTCCACGCCGACAAAGAGAACAACAACAACAACAACTACACTAAGTACTATTTATTTCTTTATTCTTTCTCACCCTGTTGCCAACCTACCAGAAAATGGCAAGGAACATAGGACTTTACATTCTGAAACTATAAAACCATGAACTCTAAACTTCTGTGAACATCTTAAATACCTACATTTCTCTTTGAACAATTTTAACTACAAAGCTGCATGCATTTTCTCAACGAACACTTTTCTTCTCATAAATATGTTATAGTTAACGAAATTTCACTTGTATTTTTTATCTTACACTTTTGTCATTCTGTTAATAAATCTTTACTTTAATGTACACACGAAAATATTTTATCCTTTCATATTTCAACACCCACCCTTCTGATATTTAAATTGTGGGGACTTTGGATGTGTTTGACACAAGGCCAATTAACCAAGCATCACCGAGGTCCCTACAGACTCCTGGTAGACCATACCTTAAAGAAATACAAAGTATCGTATTCACAAGTACAGCTCATGCATTAACTGGGTAAAATATGTGTTTCTTTTAAAATGATAAGTGGAAAATGTCATGAAGCATTTCTGACCTTAGGTCACTGGTTGGGACCCGGAAGAAAACATATATACAACAGAAATAATAATAATAATAATAATAATAATAATAATAATATGCAGGGATAATGGCAGACTCCCCGTACCGTTCCAGTAGTTACCTGACTTCGGATACTATCTTCTACATTTATCTGAGCCAGATCAAACCAAGAATAGAGCACTGTTTTCATATTTGGCCGGGAGCTGCCCCTTCTCAATTTCCCGTTTCGATAAAGTTCAAAATCGTCTCTGACCTTCAATGATATCTACATTGTAGCAAATTACCCACATTCCCTCTATATTCAATCAGCAATAAAATAAAATAAAATAAAATAAAATAAAAAATACCACTCGATCAGCTTCATACCAGGAACTCTTTCTCTGTAGACCTGACTCCTAAGAGGATGTTTTCTCGATCACAACAAGCTTAACCGGTTCAAGTTTAGGGTTAACTGACGCAATGTGGCTTCCCTGTGTCTTTTCTACAAATAATTTCACGGTTTCTGCTCCGATTAACTTAGCTCGCTGGTGCCCACTATATATGAATTTACTCGAGCCACAAGATTAGCAACTAGGTCCCACCTTTTTTACTGTGAAACTAATAAAATGAAAACGCAAATTCTACTCTAACAGCTTCTTTTCTCGCACTTCCCGCCTGTGGAATTCTCTTCCGTTTACTTGCTTCCCCGACAGCTACAATCTCTAGTAGTTTAAATGTAAAGTCAATAGTCATCTCCTATCTCACTAACTTGCATCCTCTCTCTCTCTCTCTCTCTCTCATGCTCTCTTCTCCGTCCACTCCACTCTCATCAGTATTCTCATCCTTCTTTTACCCACTTCCTGGCACCCCCTATAACCTGTCACTCTTTCTTATAACTTTTCTATGTAATCCCCTGTATAACAGTGGCAGTAAACTGACTTGCCTGAAGCGATATGATTATAAAAAATATATATATATATATTCCCCTCCTATCCTTATAAACTACCTCTTAATATAACCCTCTACATCAAGTGGTCCCTGAGCCTTATAACTTACTGTAAAAAGATAAACATATTAATAAAATAATATTGTGTAAAATCAAAATGTTGATTGTTTGATGAATATCCAAAAACAATTAACTACACAGTATCAGGTTTCACGATATTAGCATCTACCAAATATAAAACTTGGCATGACAGGGTGGGCCAGTATTTACACCGGAAAATGTGAAACTTTTACAGTAAGCAAACCGCAAACCAGGTTATAATGATAAGACCTGTAAATATTTTTTGGAACTTAATACACTCAGACGAAACAACCACAGCCTATCGTCTAGAAAATGATCAAAGACCAGAATAACAAGATTGCGCATTCTTGTTGACGTGGCAGTCCCTGCTATGTGTCTTTGAAGATCTTCAAAAGGCTATCAAAATACATGTATCTTGAAATGAAAATCTAAAAGAATGTGGCACATGAAGACGCAATTGTAGTTTTTCCAAACTCCCCATTTAATCTGCTTGCTCGTTTTCAATGCACATTAATTTTACCTGTGCACAAACGTAATTATTTTAATAACAAATTAACCTACTATACACAATCACGTGATGTCATAAAACGAAGGTAAATGATGCTGGAATATTAGTTACATTTCCAACAATCTCTATAAACAAGCAGGATCTGTTTATACGCAGTTTCTTGTGGTTTCAGGTTAAAACTTGTCGGCACCTCGTAAAACAAATAAGTAGACTTAAGACATTATCATCATTACTTCATTTTCACCAAGAATGTGATGCTTTTATACTATTATTTAACTGATGTAAGGCTTAAGAGCCACTCACGTTTACTCCTCACTAATGAAATACAAAGGGAGTGTAAATGATTTGACTTTGTTAACAGTAGGGCGAGTGAGGGTCTGAACGAGTAAAATTAAGTAATGTAGATTGTTTCATTTGCTCTGTGATACACAGGATATCGTCTTAGAACCAAAAATCAAGGAGCCGAGTTCGAATTCCAGCTGAATTCGTTGCTTTCACTTACGCTCAAATACCCTTGGGAAAGGTATAAACTCGTCTCTTTCATCCAGTTATGAGTTAAATAACAGAACAGATTGGATTTTATAGCCTTGGCTGGCAACCAGTCTACCGCAGAAAGCAATGGTAACGTACTGCAGGATAATCTTCTGGCCAGTCAGTCATGTTTCTTTCGAGACATGATCGCCTAAAGCGTGTATCACGTATGGCACTTACTGAATAAAATAGTTGAAAACATGATTAAGGCTTCTACTGGGCATAAAGTGGGGATTGGTTATATATTGTTATGAAGTAATAAACTGACCCCACATTAATTACTACTTAGTAATATAATACATCTCTTCCCCGTCTAGCGATGAGCTAAATAATAGAACAGATTAGGTTCTATAGCCTTGGCTGGCAACCAGTCTACCGCAGAAAGTAATGGCAACCTACTACGAGATAATATTCTGCCCAGTCAATCATGTTTCTTTCGAGACATGATCGCTTAAGCGTGTATCACGTATGGCACTTAACTGACTGACTTTTTTTTCTGATAACGTTGAAAAGTGAATACTAGAAGGTTGCTGGTAAGAGATCTATTTTCAGCTCTTTTCTCGTGACATTTTTAAAATTATTTCACCAGAAGTTAGACGATAAATCCGACGTACAGGGAGTGAAAGGGAATGAGAAGACTTTGGGGAGGAGAGGGGAAGAGTCAGTCAGTTAAGTGCCATACGTGATACACGCTTTGGGCGATCATGTCTCGAAAGAGACATGACTGACTGGGCAGAAGATTATCCCGCAGTAGGTTGCCATTGCTTTCTGCGGTAGACTGGTTGCCAGCCAAGGCTATAGAACCCAATCTGTCCTATTATTTGACTCATAGCTGAACGGAGGAGAGATGTATTATATTATTAATTAGTAATTAGTGAAGGATCAGTTTATTACTTCATAACAATAGAAAAACGATCTCCCACTTTGTGCCCGGTAGAAGTTTTAATTGTGTTTCCAACTATTTTAAGTGCCATACGTGATACACGCTTTGGGCGATCATGTCTCGAAAGAGACATGACTGACTGGGAAGAAGATTATCCCGCAGTAGGTTGCCATTGCTTTCTGCAGTAGACTGGTTGCCGACCAAGGCTATAGAACCCAATCTGTCCTGTTATTTAACCCATAACTGGAGAGAAGAAACGGATTAATACCTTTCCCAAGGGTATTTGCGCGTAAGTGAATGCAATGAATTCAGCTGGAATTCGAACTCGGCTACCCGATTTCTCGTTCCGAGAGGTCAATAAAAAAGATAGGAAAGGCAGAAATACTAAAGATGGTGGATGATTTGGTTACATGGAAGCAAAAAAATTGAAAGGATGACCTTAAGCCGTCGAGAGATGGTTAATGTTTATTTAATTTGGCCTTGTATCAGACATAACGGAATTTCCTACAGATTACAAGTTTTATTCGTTGTCATCATCAGAATTAGCAAAAGGTTGGTTGTAGATTGGAATGTGTATTTGTGTGAAAGAGTGGAATAATAAAATATACATTTATCCCATTTCTTAGTTAAAATAGAAATATATTAGTAAAACGGATAACATGAATTGTGGTAGAAATTAATGTTAACTAAGAAAGTTAAGGGTATCAAAAAATGTTCGTAGTAGTAATTTGTTGGCGAGAGTTTATGCGTACGTAGGAATGTCCGAGAGTTTGTTTGGTAGGAATGTCTTTGGATAGAGAAGAAGAAGTAAAATGAATCAGCACACGAGAAAGAAGAATGAGGAC
Organism: Ascarosepion bandense; assembly: GCA_037127315.1. Classification (NCBI taxonomy): domain Eukaryota; kingdom Metazoa; phylum Mollusca; class Cephalopoda; order Sepiida; family Sepiidae; genus Ascarosepion; species Ascarosepion bandense. Next base: position 259,229 of record JBBBDQ010001447.1, read on the forward strand.
GAATGTCCGGGTGACTTGAAGCTCCTCCCGTTACATTTTAGCTTGTCGTCTCTGCTGCTTCCATCACTGACTGTCTGACCGACGCTTATCGAAGAATTTATAGTTATCTAGATTTTTCGTACAGGATCAAGAAGTCTTTTTAGTCTTGCAAATCGCTCCCATTGGTCAGAAAACCAATTTAACATCTACTTGCGAAATCCGGTTTCGACATTTCCTTTAAGCACATGGTCAATCCTTTTTTTTATTTGGGAAAAACTAGGATTTCACAATGACGTGAAAAGTTTTCGTAAAAGTGAAGAAGAAGGTTAATTTTAATGCTTAATTTCCTATCCACCACAGATCCAAAAGCGAGAAATGGCAAAAAAAAACAAACAAAAACAAACAAAAAAAAACATTACAACAGAACTGACGGTTGCATATAACTAGTTCAACAGTAAAACCATGAGAACTAATTGCCAATCTAGCAGCACATTTAAATTTACATATAGACTCCGAAACGGCTGAACGGTTTTCTTGAAAATTTATACAGTTGTACTATAAGCGTCTTCGAGTGTTTTTAAATAGGTACCCCCGATAAATATCGAAAATAGATAATCGAAAAAATCGGGTTATAGAAGGAGTGGTTCGATTTTAATAAAATTTGATGCACTCACAAAGACATAAGAAACGATATTCAGAAGTTTCAAGGTTGCAGTTCTTACAATAGTGCAGAAAATCGATAATATTTATATATATAAGGCAAGATGTTTGTGTGTGTGTCTGTTTATCTGCTTGTATGTCTGTATTTTTCCGCCCTTTTATTTTAGTTTTTGCTTCGGGTTTGGCTCTAAGTAGATATAATTGTAGTTCTTAGTCTCAGCCATGATACCATTTACTCAGAGGACTTATTTAGCTTTCAAAATTCAGTTTACGACGAAAAAAATTATTTGATATCGATACCAGGAAATCAAAATTTGACTTAAATCCATTCATTTTTCTTTCAGTCTACGGTTTCGCTTTAACTGGAAACAACTATTGCTTTTTAGTCGTTCATGCCAATCTCCAAAGAGTCAGATCTCCAGGACCATGGATGAGTTTTAAAGGTTTCATTACACCCGAGCAACGCCGGGCTATACTGCTAGTCAGTAAATAAATCAGTGTTATTGGTAAAATTTTACTGATTTCACTATCGTATCCAGTTGAGTCACGGCAATTATGGCCTGAATTGAATACTATGTATGGCGAAGATTTGTGCTTTCAACACGGTGGCACTGCATGCCACACAGCCAATGCAATAATGGCTTTATTTAATGATATATTTCCGGGTCACATCATCTCTAAAAGCAGTGATGTCAATTGACCACCACAATTGTGTGACTTGATGCCTTTAGATTTCTTCATTTGGGGTTATCTCAAAAGTAAGTTCTATGCCAACAAGCCAAGAATAATTCAACAGTTGAAGGATGAGATAATAAGTCATATTGGTGAGCGCTCAATAACTCCATTTTAAGGGCATAAATTGAGGATGGTGAAAGGAAAAAAAAAAAAAGGATTGTTTATACAATGCATATATGCGTTGTGGTGCATTAGATATTAACTCGGAACGAGAAATCGGGGAGCGGAGTTCAAATTCCAGCTGAATTCATTGCATTCACTTATGCGCAAATACCCTTGGGAAAGGTATTAATCCATCTCTTCCTTCCAGTTATGGGTTAAATAACAGGAGAGATTGGGTTCTATAGCCTTTGCTGGCAACCAATCTACCGCAGAAAGCAATGATAACCTACTGTGGGATAATCTTCTGCCGAGTGAGACATGTCTCTTTCGAGACATGATCGCCCAAGCGTGTATCATGTATGGCACTTAACTGACTGACTGAATATAACATAATAATATGAAACATAATTAAAACTTCTACCGGGCATAAAGTGGGGGATCGGTTTTCTGTTGTCATGAAGTAATAAACTGATCCCCCAATAATTTTACTTAATATAATGATGTAATATAATCTGTTTCTCCTCCCTCCAGCTATGAGTTGAATGGCAGGACAGATTGGGTTCTATAGCCTTGGTCGTCAACCAGTCTACCGCAGAAAGCAATGCCAACCTACTGCGGGATAATCTTCTGCCCATTCAGTCATGTCTCGAAAGAGACATGATCGCCCAAAGCTTGTATCACGTATGGCATTTAACTGACTGATATATTTAAAAATAAAACCAACAGTCACTAAAATAAAGCAACCATTCATCGAATTACAACAGATGATAAATAGAGAAAGTGTAAATTGAATTTTTCACGTAACTTTGTTATGTCGTGAGTAAGAATAAATAACTCAACAACAGGAATAGGTTAATTGTTGTATTCCGTGAAAATAGTATTTACAAAGGTTATTAGTATCCAATACAAGAATAAGGGTTAATCGTCTCAACCGTCGTAAGACGTACTATGAGCAATGGGTACTTCCGGGTCGTCACCGGAAGTCTACGACTGACTTGTCGATCGGCTGCTCGGCACACTCTCCTACGTAGATGCCACCATTACTTTACATAGTAATGGAATAGTCCATTATAGCCGAATAGCGCGGGCGTCCCAACAAACTAGAAAGAAAATAAAACAAATTTGAACGCGTAACAGATAATAGAATAGAAGATGAAGAACCGGAAGAAACCGAGAAATGCATGTTATAAAGAAAGGGTTTGTAATCTTTTCACCCCAAGCAAGGCGGTAACGCCACTAATGCGCAGGGGGCTACATAAGAGAAAAAAGAGTAGATGGGAAAAGAGTAAAGCGAGAGAAACCAGTTACAGGGAGTTTTAGAAAAAGGGGAAGAGAAGGATGAGAATACTTGCGTGATGACAGTTGCAAAAGTAGAGAGAAAGGAAAAGATATATATAGGGTGATGTAGAAAGAACTGGAGTCAAGTGGTTAAAAGATGGGTATTGACATTGCATTTAAATTCCTGAAGGTTGGAGCCGTCAGGAAAGCAAGAATATGGAAGAGAGTTTCACAGGCGGGAAGTGCGAGAAAAGAAGCTGTTGAAGTAGAATTGTTGGCTGCATTTAGTTGATCTAACTGTAAATGGTTGCGACCAAGTTGCCAGTCAGGTTGCATGAGAAAACTCATGTGGCAGGGGCACCAGTGACTTAAGTTCGTTGGAGCAGAAGCCATGAAAATATTTATAGAACAGACAGAGGGAAGCCACATCCCGTCGGTGAGAAAGTGGCTAGAGTCGAGCCGCCAAGTCGGTACCTATCACTTTACTGATTCTCCTTTGTGGCCTGTCGAGAACACTGAGATGAACAGCGGGGCGCCTGACCATATATGACGACAGTATTCCATGCAAGGACGAATGGTTGATTTGTATATGTGCAAGATGGATTCAGGCGAAAAAGAAACATCCTGGCGCGACACAGTAAGCCAACCTTCCTAGCAGTGGATTTAGTTATTGACTCAATGTAATGGTTCTACTTGAGATCGAAATATAAGGTAAGGCCGAGAAGGTGCAGTATATTGCTGTCAGGGAGACTCGCTTGATCCATGCCTATGGAAGGCAGAAGTGGTTGCCTTAGATGATTGACAGACAGCAGCTTCGTCTTAGGCGCATTCAAATTTACAAAAAGGGGTGTAATACAAGGATGTCGTCTCATGAAATTTATTCAAACATTACTTGTGGGTTTCCTGAGAAAACTAGAAATTTTACCAGTACATTTTAATTAGCGGACACGATTCAAACAACACAAACTATGCAGATGACAATGTTGAAATTGGGCTGTAGCGGGATCAGAAATTAAGAATTAAAATCAAACTTCTTTTTCACTTTTACAAAAATTCTCATTGACGTGTGAATTTATTTGAATTTTCTCAAATAGAAAAAGGATTGACCATGTGCTTAAAGATTTTGCAAGTAGGTATTAAATTAACTTTGACCAATGGGAGCGACTTGCAAGACTTGAAGGAATTCGCTAGACATTGCTAAAATCTAATGACAATAAAAAGGCCCCGATCAGCGCCAGTCAGCCAGTTAGGGGATAGAAGCAGCAATGACGACAAACTAAAATGTAATGGGAGAAGCTTTAAACTGACCCGGACATTCGTCCTCTTTCTTTTTCCTTCTCGTGTGCTGATTTCCTTTACTTCGTCTTCTCCATCCAAAGACATTCCTACTGAATACATACATATATACACATACACTCTTTCAACAATTACTACTATGAACATTTTCTACAAATTCTGATACCCATAACTTTATCATTGAACACGAACTCTACCCTTAACTTATTAATAATGTTTCTAATTGAACATTAACTTCTACAACGTGTTATTCTTTCCTTTTAATAAATCTGTATTTGAAAATGAAAAATATATATTTTATTCTTACATTATTCCACACAATTCCACACATTCCAAACAATCAACTTTCTGATACCAGCCTAACGAAAAAAACCTTCTGATAATAACATGATGATAAGTCTGAATAAAACTTGTAAGCTGTAGGGAGTTCGGTTAAGTATGACACAAGGCCGAGCCAAGAAATATTAACCATCCTCCTACGGCTTCAAGGAACGGACAAGAAACTGCAGGAATTCCAAGAGAAGTTTTTTTTTTTTTTTTTTTTTTTTTTTTAATCAAATCACCCCGAGCAAGGCAGTAACGCCACTGATGCGCAGGGGGCTACGTAAGGGTAAAAAGAATGGAAAAGAGAAAGCCGAAAACCGCATCCTAAACAGGAAACAAGGGATGAGCCTCTTCACCTGTTCAATAGATGTGGGTGGAGTGTGAACCGGGCGATAGTTTAGTCTATCTACTCCAATTGAAAAAAAAAATAAAATAATAAAGGAAAAGAGTGAAAAGATTGGAAAAGAGAAAACCGGAAACCGCATCCTAAACAGGAAACAAGGGATGAGCCTCTTCACCTGTTCAATAGATGTGGGTGGAGTGTGAACCGGGCGATAGTTTAGTCTATCTACTCCAATTGAAAAAAAAAATAAAATAATAAAGGAAAAGAGTGAAAAGATTGGAAAAGAGAAAACCGGAAACCGCATCCTAAACAGGAAACAAGGGATGAGCCTCTTCACCTGTTCAATAGATGTGGGTGGAGTGTGAACCGGGCGATAGTTTAGTCTATCTACTCCAATTGAAAAAAAAAATAAAATAATAAAGGAAAAGAGTGAAAAGATTGGAAAAGAGAAAACCGGAAACCGCATCCTAAACAGTAAACAAGGGATGAGCCTCTTCACCTGTTCAATAGATGTGGGTGGAGTGTGAACCGGGCGATAGTTTAGTCTATCTACTCCAATTGAAAAAAAAAATAAAATAAAGGAAAAGAGTGAAAAGATTGGAAAAGAGAAAACCGGAAACCGCATCCTAAACAGGAAACAAGGGATGAGCCTCTTCACCTGTTCAATAGATGTGGGTGGAGTGTGAACCAAGGGCGATAGTTTAGTCTATCTACTCCAATTGAAAAAAAAAATAAAATAATAAAGGAAAAGAGTGAAAAGATTGGAAAAGAGAAAACCGGAAACCGCATCCTAAACAGGAAACAAGGGATGAGCCTCTTCACCTGTTCAATAGATGTGGGTGGAGTGTGAACCGGGCGATAGTTTAATCTATCTACTCCAATTAGTTTAATCTATCTACTCGGGAACCCCTTCCTAAACTAGAAACAAGGCGATCAACTCTACTCCTGTCCAAAAGAAGGGGGTGGAGTGTGAGACCTGGCGATAGAAGGTACTATCTACTCCAATTAAAAAAAATAAATATGTGACTGAAGTTAATGAAGTTTTAACTTAGTATAAGTCAAACCTAAATTTCATAATTAAGAACAATTTACACAAAAATTAGGCAGAAAAGATAAGAACCGAAAAAGAATAAAATAAAATAAAAAATACAAGTAAAAATAAGTAAATAAATAATTCAAAAAATAATAAAAAATAAGATCACACTGGCTAAACTCACCAAGTTGCAGGCTTGCTGACAGAAAAAAGTTAAGAAGAAAATTTCAAAAATTATCTTCATTCTGTTTCTTCTATACAGTTTCTGGAGAGTTCTGGAGAGATTAAGTTACCTTAAGCAGAAGCAGTAACAGACAGTAGTGTGATGGAGGGGAATCACCTCCAAGCCATGTGTCCAGTTAGCAAGGGAATGACAGAGAACAATAAAAAAAAAAAACAAAAAAAAAAACATGGCCGGTCTTAGAATTCCTACATATAACCAAAACCCTAATATACCAAACCTAAATTTCATAATTAAGAACAATTTACACAAAAATTAGGCAGAAAAGATAAGAACCGAAAAAGAATAAAATAAAATAAAAAATACAAGTAAAAATAAGTAAATAAATAATTCAAAAAATAATAAAAAATAAGATCACACTGGCTAAACTCACCAAGTTGCAGGCTTGCTGACAGAAAAAAGTTAAGAAAATTTCAAAAATTATCTTCATTCTGTTTCTTCTATACAGTTCTGGAGAGTTCTGGAGAGATTAAGTTACCTTAAGCAAGCAGTAACAGACAGTAGTGTGATGGAGGGGGGAATCACCTCCAAGCCATGTGTCCAGTTAGCAAGGGAATGACAGAGAACAATAAAAAAAAAAACAAAAAAAAAAACATGGCCGGTCTTAGAATTCCTACATATAACCAAAACCCTAATATACCAAACCTAAATTTCATAATTAAGAACAATTTTACACAAAAATTAGGCAGAAAAGATAAGAACCGAAAAAGAATAAAATAAAATAAAAAATACAAGTAAAAATAAGTAAATAAATAATTCAAAAAATAATAAAAAATAAGATCACACTGGCTAAACTCACCAAGTTGCAGGCTTGCTGACAGAAAAAAGTTAAGAAAATTTCAAAAGGTTATCTTCATTCTGTTTCTTCTATACAGTTCTGGAGAGTTCTGGAGAGATTAAGTTACCTTAAGCAAGCAGTAACAGACAGTAGTGTGATGGAGGGGAATCACCTCCAAGCCATGTGTCCAGTTAGCAAGGGAATGACAGAGAACAATAAAAAAAAAAAACAAAAAAAAAACATGGCCGGTCTTAGAATTCCTACATATAACCAAAACCCTAATATACCAAACCTAAATTTCATAATTAAGAACAATTTACACAAAAATTAGGCAGAAAAGATAAGAACCGAAAAAGAATAAAATAAAATAAAAAATACAAGTAAAAATAAGTAAATAAATAATTCAAAAAATAATAAAAAATAAGATCACACTGGCTAAACTCACCAAGTTGCAGGCTTGCTGACAGAAAAAAGTTAAGAAAATTTCAAAAATTATCTTCATTCTGTTTCTTCTATACAGTTCTGGAGAGTTCTGGAGAGATTAAGTTACCTTAAGCAAGCAGTAACAGACAGTAGTGTGATGGAGAGGGGAATCACCTCCAAGCCATGTGTCCAGTTAGCAAGGGAATGACAGAGAACAATAAAAAAAAAAAACAAAAAAAAAACATAGCCGGTCTTAGAATTCCTACATATAACCAAAACCCTAATATACCAAACCTAAATTTCATAATTAAGAACAATTTACACAAAAATTAGGCAGAAAAGATAAGAACCGAAAAAGAATAAAATAAAATAAAAAATACAAGTAAAAATAAGTAAATAAATAATTCAAAAAAATAATAAAAAATAAGATCTTTGGCTAAACTCACCAAGTTGCAGGCTTGCTGACAGAAAAAAGTTAAGAAAATTTCAAAAATTATCTTCATTCTGTTTCTTCTATACAGTTCTGGAGAGTTCTGGAGAGATTAAGTTACCTTAAGCAAGCAGTAACAGACAGTAGTGTGATGGAGGGGGAATCACCTCCAAGCCATGTGTCCAGTTAGCAAGGGAATGACAGAGAACAATAAAAAAAAAAAACAAAAAAAAACATGGCCGGTCTTGAATTCCTACATATAACCAAAACCCTAATATACCAAAACCTAAATTTCATAATTAAGAACAATTTACACAAAAATTAGGCAGAAAAGATAAGAACCGAAAAAGAATAAAATAAAATAAAAAATACAAGTAAAAATAAGTAAATAAATAATTCAAAAAATAATAAAAAATAAAGTCACACTGGCTAAACTCACCAAGTTGCAGGCTTGCTGACAGAAAAAGTTAAGAAAATTTCAAAAATTATCTTCATTCTGTTTCTTCTATACAGTTCTGGAGAAGTTCTGGAGAGATTAAGTTACCTTAAGCAAGCAGTAACAGACAGTAGTGTGATGGAGGGAAATCACCTCAAGCCATGTGTCCAGTTAGCAAGGGAATGACAGAGAACAATAAAAAAAAAAACAAAAAAAAAACATGGCCGGTCTTAGAATTCCTACATATAACCAAAACCTAATATACCAAACCTAAATTTCATAATTAAGAACAATTTACACAAAAATTAGGCAGAAAAGATAAGAACCGAAAAAAGACTAAAATAAAATAAAAAATACAAGTAAAAATAAGTAAATAAATAATTGAAAATAATAAAAACCAGAATCACACTGGCTAAACTCACCAAGTTGCAGGCTTGCCTTGACAGAAAAAGTTAAGAAAATTTCAAAAATTATCTTCATTCTGTTTCTTCTATACAGTTCTGGAGAGTTCTGGAGAGATTAAGTTACCTTAAGCAAGCAGTAACAGACAGTAGTGTGATGGAGAGGGGAATCACCTCCAAGCCATGTGTCCAGTTAGCAAGGGAATGACAGAGAACAATAAAAAAAAAAAAACAAAAAAAAAAACATGGCCGGTCTTAGAATTCCTACATATAACCAAAACCCTAATATACCAAACCTAAATTTCATAATTAAGAACAATTTACACAAAAATTAGGCAGAAAAGATAAGAACCGAAAAAGAATAAAATAAAATAAAAAATACAAGTAAAAATAAGTAAATAAATAATTCAAAAAATAATAAAAAATAAGATCACACTGGCTAAACTCACCAAGTTGCAGGCTTGCTGACAGAAAAAAAGTTAAGAAAATTTCAAAAATTATCTTCATTCTGTTTCTTCTATACAGTTCTGGAGAGTTCTGGAGAGATTAAGTTACCTTAAGCAAGCAGTAACAGACAGTAGTGTGATGGAGGGGGGAATCACCTCCAAGCCATGTGTCCAGTTAGCAAGGGAATGACAGAGAACAATAAAAAAAAAAAACAAAAAAAAAACATGGCCGATACAGAATTCTACATATAACCAAAACCTAATACCAAACCTAAATTTCATAATTAAGAACAATTTACACAAAAATTAGGCAGAAAAAGATAAGAACCGAAAAAGAATAAAATAAAATAAAAAATACAAGTAAAAATAAGTAAATAAATAATTCAAAAAATAATAAAAAATAAGATCACACTGGCTAAACTCACCAAGTTGCAGGCTTGCTGACAGAAAAAAGTTAAGAAAATTTCAAAAATTATCTTCATTCTGTTTCTTCTATACAGTTCTGGAGAGTTCTGGAGAGATTAAATTTAAGCAAGCAGTAACAGACAGTAGTGTGATGGAGGGGGAATCACCTCCAAGCCATGTGTCCAGTTAGCAAGGGAATGAAGCAGAAAATAATAAAAAAAAAAAACAAAAAAAAAACATGGCCGGTCTTAGAATTCCTACATATAACCAAAACCTAATATACCAAACCTAAATTTCATAATTAAAATTAATTTACACAAAAATTAGGCAGAAAAGATAAGAACCGAAAGAATAAAATAAAATAAAAAATACAAGTAAAAATAAATAAATAAATAATTCAAAAAATAATAAAAAATAAGATCACACTGGCTAAACTCACCAAGTTGCAGGCTTGCTGACAGAAAAAAGTTAAGAAAATTTCAAAAATTATCTTCATTCTGTTTCTTCTATACAGTTCTGGAGAGTTCTGGAGAGATTAGTTACCTTAAGCAAGCAGTAACAGACAGTAGTGTGATGGAGGGGGGAATCACCTCCAAGCCATGTGTCCAGTTAGCAAGGGAATGACAGAGAACAATAAAAAAAAAAAACAAAAAAAAAACATGGCCGGTCTTAAATTCCTACATATAACCAAAACCCTAATATACCAAACCTAAATTTCATAATTAAGAACAATTTACACAAAAATTAGGCAGAAAAGATAAGAACCGAAAAAGAATAAAATAAAATAAAAAATACAAGTAAAAATAAGTAAATAAATAATTCAAAAAATAATAAAAAATAAGATCACACTGGCTAAACTCACCAAGTTGCAGGCTTGCTGACAGAAAAAAGTTAAGAAAATTTCAAAAATTATCTTCATTCTGTTTCTTCTATACAGTTCTGGAGAGTTCTGGAGAGATTAAGTTACCTTAAGCAAGCAGTAACAGACAGTAGTGTGATGGAGGGGGGAATCACCTCCAAGCCATGTGTCCAGATTAGCAAAGGGAATGACAGAGAACAATAAAAAAAAAAACAAAAAAAAAACATGGCAGGTCTTAGAATTCCTACATATAACCAAAACCCTAATATACCAAACCTAAATTTCATAATTAAGAACAATTTACACAAAAATTAGGCAGAAAAAGATAAGAACCGAAAAGATAAAATAAAATAAAAAATACAAGTAAAAATAAGTAAATAAATAATTCAAAAAATAATAAAAAATAAGATCACACTGGCTAAACTCACCAAGTTGCAGGCTTGCTGACAGAAAAAAGGATTAAGAAAATTTCAAAAATTATCTTCATTCTGTTTCTTCTATACAGTTTCTGGAAGTATTCTGGAGAGATTAAGTTACCTTAAGCAAGCAGTAACAGACAGTAGTGTGATCAGGAGGAAGGGAATCACCTCCAAGCCATGTGTCCAGTTAGCAAGGGAATGACAGAGAACAATAAAAAAAAAAAAAACAAAAAAACATGGCCGGTCTTAGAATTCCTACATATAACCAAAACCCTGCTCTATGCAAAACCTAATTTTAAACAATTAAGAACAATTTACACAAAAATTAGGCAAGAAAAGATAAGAACCGAAAAGAATAAAATAAAATAAAAAAAATACAAGTAAAAATAAGTAAATAAATAATTCAAAAAATAATAAAAAATAAGATCACACTGGCTAAACTCACCAAGTTGCAGGCTTGCTGACAGAAAAAAAGTTAAGAAAAATTTCAAAAATTATCTTCATTCTGTTTCTTCTATACAGTTCTGGAGAGTTCTGGAGAGATTAAGTTACCTTAAGCAAGCAGTAACAGACAGTAGTGTGATGGAGGGGAATCACCTCCAAGCCATGTGTCAGTTAGCAAGGGAATGACAGAGAACAATAAAAAAAAAAAACAAAAAAAACATGGCCGGTCTTAGAATTCCTACATATAACCAAAACCCTAATATACCAAACCTAAATTTCATAATTAAGAACAATTTACACAAAAATTAGGCAGAAAAGATAAGAACGAAAAAGAATAAAATAAAATAAAAAATACAAGTAAAAATAAGTAAATAAATAATTCAAAAAATAATAAAAAATAAGATCACACTGGCTAAACTCACCAAGTTGCAGGCTTGCTGACAGAAAAAGTTAAGAAAATTTCAAAAATTATCTTCATTCTGTTTCTTCTATACAGTTCTGGAGAGTTCTGGAGAGATTAAGTTACCTTAAGCAAGCAGTAACAGACAGTAGTGTGATGGAGGGGGAATCACCTCCAAGCCATGTGTCAGTTAGCAAGGGAATGACAGAGAACAATAAAAAAAAAAAACAAAAAAAAAACATGGCCGGTCTTAGAATTCCTACATATAACCAAAACCCTAATATACCAAACCTAAATTTCATAATTAAGAACAATTTACACAAAAATTAGGCAGAAAGAATGAGAACCGAAAAAGAATAAAATAAAATAAAAAATACAAGTAAAAATAATAAATAAATAATTCAAAAAATAATAAAAAATAAAGATCACACTGGCTAAACTCACCAAGTTGCAGGCTTGCTGACAGAAAAAGTTAAGAAAATTTCAAAAATTATCAACAACTTCTGTTTCTTCTACAGTTCTGGAGAGTTCTGGAGAGATTAAGTTACCTTAAGCAAGCAGTAACAGACAGTAGTGTGATGGAGGGAATCACCTCCAAGCCATGTGTCCAGTTAGCAAGGGAATGACAGAGAACAATAAAAAAAAAAAAACAAAAAAAAACATGGCCGGTCTTAGAATTCCTACATATAACTGAAACCCTAATATACCAAACCTGAAGTTCATAATTAAGAACAATTTACACAAAAATTAGGCAGAAAAGATAAGAACCGAAAAAGAATAAAATAAAATAAAAAATACAGAAGTAAAAATAAGTAAATAAATAATTCAAAAAATAATAAAAAAATAAAGATCACACTGGCTAAACTCACCAAGTTGCAGGCTTGCTTTGACAGAAAAAAGTTAAGAAAATTTCAAAAATTATCTTTCATTCATTTCTTCTATACAGTTCTGGAGAGTTCTGGAGAGATTAAAGTTACCTTAAGCAAGCAGTAACAGACAGTAGTGTGATGGAGGGGGAATCACCTCCAAGCCATGTGTCCAGTTAGCAAGGGGAATGACAGAGAACAATAAAAAAAAAAAAAACAAAAAAACATGGCCGGTCTTAGAATTCCTACATATAACCAAAACCTAATATACCAAACCCTACAAATTTCATAATTAAGAACAATTTACACAAAAATTAGGCAGAAAAGATAAGAACCGAAAAAAGAATAAAATAAAATAAAAAATACAAGTAAAAATAAGTAAATAAATAATTCAAAAAATAAAAAATAAGATCACACTGGCTAAACTCACCAAGTTGCAGGCTTGCTGACCAAGAAAAAAGTTAAGAAAATTTCAAGAATTATCTTCATTCTGTTTCTTCTATACAGTTCTGGAGAGTTCTGGAGAGATTAAGTTACCTTAAGCAAGCAGTAACAGACAGTAGTGTGATGGAGGGGGGAATCACCTCCAAGCCATGTGTCCAGTTAGCAAGGGAATGACAGAGAACAATAAAAAAAAAAACAAAAAAAAAACATGGCCGGTCTTAGAATTCCTACATATAACCAAAACCCTAAATATACAACCTAAATTTCATAATTAAGAACAATTTACACAAAAATTAGGCAGAAAAGATAAGAACCGAAAAAGAATAAAATAAAATAAAAAATACAAGTAAAAATAAGTAAATAAATAATTCAAAAAATAATAAAAAATAAGATCACACTGGCTAAACTCACCAAGTTGCAGGCTTGCTGACAGAAAAAAGTTAAGAAAATTTCAAAAATTATCTTCATTCTGTTTCTTCTATACAGTTCTGGAGAGTTCTGGAGAGATTAAGTTACCTTAAGCAAGCAGTAACAGACAGTAGTGTGATGGAGAATCACCTCCAAGCCATGTGTCAATTGTAAAGGGAATGACAGAGAACAATAAAAAAAAAAAACAAAAAGAAAAAAAACATGGCCGGTCTTAGAATTCCTACATATAACCAAAACCCTAATATACCAAACCTAAATTTCATAATTAAGAACAATTTACACACAAAAATTAGGCAGAAAAGATAAGAACCGAAAAAGAATAAAATAAAATAAAAAAAATACAAGTAAAAATAAGTAAATAAATAATTCAAAAATAATAAAAAATAAGATCACACTGGCTAAACTCACCAAGTTGCAGGCTTGCTGACAGAAAAGTTAAGAAAATTTCAAAAATTATCTTCATTCTGTTTCTTCTATACAGTTCTGGAGAGTTCTGGAGAGATTAAGTTACCTTAAGCAAGCAGTAACAGACAGTATTGTGAGTGTGATGGAGGGGAATCACCTCAGCCATGTGTCAGTTAGCAAGGAATGACAGAGAACAATAAAAAAAAAACAAAAAAAAAACATGGCCGGTCTTAGAATTCCTACATATAACCAAAACCTAATATACCAAACCTAAATTTCATAATTAAGAACAATTTACACAAAAATTAGGCAGAAAAGATAAGAACCGAAAAAGAATAAATAAAATAAAAAATACAAGTAAAAATAAGTAAATAAATAATTCAAAAAATAATAAAAAATAAGATCACACTGGCTAAACTCACCAAGTTGCAGGCTTGCTGACAGAAAAAAGTTAAGAAAATTTCAAAAATTATCTTCATTCTGTTTCTTCTATGCAGTTCTGGAGAGTTCTGGAGAGATTAAGTTACCTTAAGCAAGCAGTAACAGACAGTAGTGTGATGGAGGGGGAATCACCTCCAAGCCATGTGTCCAGTTAGCAAGGGAATGACAGAGAACAATAAAAAAAAAAAAAACAAAAAAAAACATGGCCGGTCTTAGAATTCCTACATATAACCAAAACCTAATATACCAAACCTAAATTTCATAGGTGAACAATTTACACAAAAATTAGGCAGAAAAAGATAAGAACGAAAAAGAATAAAATAAAATAAAAAATACAAGTAAAAATAAGTAAATAAATAATTCAAAAAATAATAAAAAATAAGATCACACTGGCTAAACTCACCAAGTTGCAGGCTTGCTGACAGAAAAAGTTAAGAAAATTTCAAAAATTATCTTCATTCTGTTTCTTCTATGCAGTTCTGGAGAGTTCTGGAGAGATTAAGTTACCTTAAACAAAAGCAGTAACAGACAGTAGTGTGATGGAGGGGAATCACCTCCAAGCCATGTGTCCAGTTAGCAAGGGAATGACAGAGAACAATAAAAAAAAAAAACAAAAAAAAAACATGGCCAGGTCTTAGAATTCCTACATATAACCAAAACCCTAATATACCAAACCTAAATTTCATAATTGAGAACAGTTACACCAAAATTAGGCAGAAAAGATAAGAACCGAAAAAGAATAAAATAAAATAAAAAATACAAGTAAAAATAAGTAAATAAATAATTCAAAAAATAATAAAAAATAAGATCACACTATTAAACTCACCAAGTTGCAGGCTTGCTGACAGAAAAAAGTTAAGAAAATTTCAAAAATTATCTTCATTCTGTTTCTTCTATACAGTTCTGGAGAGTTCTGGAGAGATTAAAGTTACCTTAAGCAAGCAGTAACAGACAGTAGTGTGATGGAGGGGAATCACCTCCAAGCCATGTGTCCAGTTAGCAAGGGAATGACAGAGAACAATAAAAAAAAAAAAAACAAAAAAAAAACATGGCCGGTCTTAGAATTCCTACATATAACCAAAACCCTAATATACCAAACCTAAATTTCATAATTAAGAACAATTTACACAAAAATTAGGCAGAAAAGATAAGAACCGAAAAAGAATAAAATAAAATAAAAAATACAAATAAAAATAAAGTAAATAAATAATTCAAAAAATAATAAAAAATAAGATCACACTGGCTAAACTCACCAAGTTGCAGGCTTGCTGACAGAAAAAGAGTTAAGAAAATTTCAAAATTATCTTCATTCTGTTTCTTCTATACAGTTCTGGAGAGTTCTGGAGAGATTAAGTTACCTTAAGCAAGCAGTAACAGACAGTAGTGTGATGGAGAATCACCTCCAAGCCATGTGTCCAGTTAGCAAAGGGAATGACAGAGAACAATAAAAAAAACAAAAAAAAAACATGGCCGGTCTTGAATTCCTACATGTAACCAAAACCCTAATATACCAAACCTAAATTTCATAATTAAGAACAATTTACACAAAAATTAGGCAGAAAAGATAAGAACCGAAAGAATAAAATAAAATAAAAAATACAAGTAAAAATAAGTAAATAAATAATTCAAAAAATAATAAAAAATAAGATCACACTGGCTAAACTCACCAAAGGATTGCAGGAAGCATGACAGAAAAAGTTAAGAGAAAATTTCAAAATTATCTTCATTCTGTTTCTTCTATACAGTTCCTGGAGAGTTCTGGAGAGATTAAGTTACCTTAAGCAAAGCAGTAACAGACAGTAGTGTGATGGAGGGGGGAATCACCTCCAAGCCATGTGTCCAGTTAACAGGGGCAAATAGAGACAATAAAAAAAAAAAAACAAAAAAACATGGCCGGTCTTAGAATTCCTACATATAACCAAAACCCTAATATACCAAACCTAAATTTCATAATTAAGAACAATTTACACAAAAATTAGGCAGAAAAAGATAAGAACCGAAAAAAGAATAAAATAAAATAAAAAATACAAGTAAAAATAAGTAAATAAATAATTCAAAAAAATAATAAAAAATAAGATCACACTGGCTAAACTCACCAAGTTGCAGGCTTGCTGACAGAAAAAAGTTAAGAAAATTTCAAAAATTATCTTCATTTCTGTTTCTTCTATACAGTTCTGGAGAGTTCTGGAGAGATTAAAGTTACCTTAAGCAAGCAGTAACAGACAGTAGTGTGATGGAGGGGGGAATCACCTCAAACCATGTCCAGTTAGCAAGGAATGACAGAGAACAATAAAAAAAAAAAACAAAAAAAAAAACATGGCCAGTCTTAGAATTCCACCACATATAACCAAGAAAACCCTAATATACCAAACCTAAATTTCATAATTAAGAACAATTTACACAAAAATTAGGCAGAAAAAGATAAGAACCGAAAAAGAATAAAATAAAATAAAAAATACAAGTAAAAATAAGTAAATAAATAATTCAAAAAATAATAAAAAATAAGATCACACTGGCTAAACTCACCAAGTTGCAGGCTTGCTGACAGAAAAAAAAGTTAAGAAAATTTCAAAATTGTCTTCATTCTGTTTTCTTCTATACAGTTCTGGAGAGTTCTGGAGAGATTAAATTTACCTTAAGCAAGCAGTAACAGACAGTAGTGTACAAAATGTCAGGGGAACACCTCCAAGCCATGTGTCAGTTAGCAAAGGGAATGACAGAGAACAATAAAAAAAAAAAAACAAAAAAAAAAACATGGCAAGTCTTAGAATTCCCTACATATAACCAAAACCTAATATACCAAACCTAAATTTCATAATTAAGAACAATTTACACAAAAATTAGGCAGAAAAGATAAGAACCGAAAAGAGGAGAATAAAATAAAATAAAAAATACAAGTAAAAATAAGTAAATAAATAATTCAAAAAATAATAAAAAAATAAGATCACACTGGCTAAACTCACCAAGTTGCAGGCTTGCTGACAGAAAAAAGTTAAGAAAATTTCAAAAATTATCTGCATTCTGTTTTCTTCTATACAGTTCTGGAGAGTTCTGGAGAGATTAAGTTACCTTAAGCTTAAGCAGTAACAGACAGTAGTGTGATGGAGGGGGAATCACCTCCAAGCCATGTGTCCAGTTAGCAAGGGAATAGTAAGAACAATAAAAAAAAAAAAAAAAAAAAAAAAAAAACATGGCCAGTCTTAGAATTCCTACATATAACCAAAACCCTAATATACCAAACCTAAATTTCATAATTAAGAACAATTTACACAAAAATTAGGCAGAAAAGATAAGAACCGAAAAAGAATTAAAATAAAATAAAAAATACAAGTAAAAATAAGTAAATAAATAATTCAAAAAATAATAAAAAATAAGATCACACTGGCTAAACTCACCAAGTTGCAGGAAACACAGTGGCAAGAAAAAAAAGTTAAGAAAATTTCAAAAATTATCTTCATTCTGTTTCTTCTATACAGTTCTGGAGAGTTCTGGAGAGATTAAGTTACCTTAAGCAAGCAGTAACAGACAGTAGTGTGATGGAGGGGGAATCACCTCCAAGCCATGTGTCCAGTAGCAAGGGAATGACAGAGAACAATAAAAAAAAAAAACAAAAAAAAAAACATGGCCGGTCTTAGAATTCCTACATATAGCCAAAACCCTAATATACCAAACCTAAATTTCATAATTAAGAACAATTTACACAAAAATTAGGCAGAAAAGATAAGAACCGAAAAAGAATAAAATAAAATAAAAAATACAGTAAAATAAGTAAATAAATAATTCAAAAAATAATAAAAAATAAAGATCACACTGGCTAAACTCACCAAGTTGCAGGCTTTGACAGAAAAAAGTTAAGAAAATTTCAAAAATTATCTTCATTCTGTTTCTTCTGCCACAGTTCTGGAGAGTTCTGGAGAGATTAAGTTACCTTAAGCAAGCAGTAACAGACAGTAGTGTGATGGAGGGGGAATCACCTCCAAGCCATGTGTCAGTTGGCAAAGGAATGGCAGAGAACAATAAAAAAAAAAAAACAAAAAAAAAAACATGGCCGGTCTTCCAAATTCCTACATATAACCAAAACCTAATATACCAAACCTAAATTTCATAATTAAGAACAATTTACACAAAAATTAGGCAGAAAAGATAAGAACCGAAAAAGAATAAAGTAAAATAAAAAATACAAGTAAAAATAAGTAAATAAATAATTCAAAAAATAATAAAAAATAAGATCACACTGGCTAAACTCACCAAGTTGCAGGCTTGCTGACAGAAAAAAGTTAAGAAAATTTCAAAAATTATCTTCATTCTGTTTCTTCTATACAGTTCTGGAGAGTTCTGGAGAGATTAAGTTACCTTAAGCAAGCAGTAACAGACAGTAGTGTGATGGAGGAGGAATCACCTCCAAGCCATGTGTCCAGTTAGGGAATGACAGAGAACAATAAAAAAAAAAACAAAAAAAAAAACATGGCCGGTCTTAGAATTCCTACATATAACCAAAACCCTAATATACCAAACCTAGAATTTCATAATTAAGAACAATTTACACAAAATTAGGCAGAAAAGATAAGAACCAAAAGAAAAGAATAAAATAAAATAAAAAATACAAGTAAAAATAAGTAAATAAATAATTCAAAAAATAATAAAAAATAAGATCACACTGGCTAAACTCACCAAGTTGCAGGCTTGCTGACAGAAAAAAGTTAAGAAAATTTCAAAAATTATCTTCATTCTGTTTCTTCTATACAGTTCTGGAGAGTTCTGGAGAGATTAAGTTACCTTAAGCAAGCAGTAACAGTAGTGTGATGGAGAGGGGGAATCACCTCCAAGCCATGTGTCCAGTTAGCAAGGGAATGACAGAGAACAATAAAAAAAAAAAAAAAAAAAAAAAAAACATGGCCGGTCTTAGAATTCCTACATATAACCAAAACCCTAATATACCAAACCTAAATTTCATAATTAAGAACAATTTACACAAAAATTAGGCAGAAAAGACAGAACAGAAAAGAATAAAATAAAATAAAAAATACAAGTAAAAATAAGTAAATAAATAATTCAAAAAATAATAAAAAATAAGATCACACTGGCTAAACTCACCAAGTTGCAGGCTTGCTGACAGAAAAAAGTTAGAAAATTTCAAAAATTATCTTCATTCTGTTTCTTCTATACAGTTCTGGAGAGTTCTGGAGAGATTAAGTTACCTTAAGCAAGCAGTAACAGACAGTAGTGTGATGGAGGGGAATCACCTCCAAGCCATGTGTCCAGTTAGCAAGGGAATGACAGAGAACAATAAAAAAAAAAAACAAAAAAAAAAAAACATGGCCGGTCTTAGATTCCTACATATAACCAAAACCCTAATATACCAAACCTAAATTTCATAATTAAGAACAATTTACACAAAAATTAGGCAGAAAAGATAAGAACCGAAAAAGAATAAAATAAAATAAAAAATACAAGTAAAAATAAGTAAATAAATAATTCAAAAAATAATAAAAAATAAGATCACACTGGCTAAACTCACCAAGTTGCAGGCTTGCTGACAGAAAAAAGTTAAGAAAATTTCAAAAATTATCTTCATTCTGTTTCTTCTATACAGTTCTGGAGAGTTCTGGAGAGATTAAGTTACCTTAAGCAAGCAGTAACAGACAGTAGTGTGATGGAGGGAATCACCTCCAAGCCATGTGTCAAGTTAGCAAGGGAATGACAGAGAACAATAAAAAAAAAAAAAAAAACATGGCCGGTCTTAGAATTCCTACATATAACCAAAACCTAATATACCAAACCTAAATTTCATAATTAAGAACAAATTTACACAAAAATTAGGCAGAAAAGATAAGAACCGAAAAAGAATAAAATAAAATAAAATACAAGTAAAAATAAGTAAATAAATAATTCAAAAAATAATAAAAAATAAGATCACACTGGCTAAACTCACCAAGTTGCAGGCTTGCTGACAGAAAAAGTTAAGAAAATTTCAAAAATTATCTTCATTCTGTTTCTTCTATACAGTTCTGGAGAGTTCTGGAGAGATTAAATTTACCTTAAGCAAGCAGTAACAGACAGTAGTGTGATGGAGGGGAATCACCTCCAAGCCATGTGTCCAGTTAGCAAGGGAATGACAGAGAACAATAAAAAAAACAAAAAAAAAAAAAAAGAAGCATGGCCGGTCTTAGAATTCCTACATATAACCAAAACCCTAATATACCAAACCTAAATTTCATAATTAAGAACAATTTACACAAAAATTAGGCAGAAAAGATAAGAACCGAAAAATAAAATAAAATAAAAATACAAGTAAAAATAAGTAAATAAATAATTCAAAAAATAATAAAAAATAAGATCACACTGGCTAAACTCACCAAGTTGCAGGCTTGCTGACAGAAAAAAGTTAAGAAAATTTCAAAAATTATCTTCATTCTGTTTCTTCTATACAGTTCTGGAGAGTTCTGGAGAGATTAAGTTACCTTAAGCAAGCAGTAACAGACAGTAGTGTGATGGAGGGGAATCACCTCCAAGCCATGTGTCCAGTTAGCAAGGGAATGACAGAGAACAATAAAAAAAAAAAAAACAAAAAAAAAAAACATGGCCGGTCTTAGAATTCCTACATATAACCAAAACCCTAATATACCAAACTAAATTTAAATTAAGAACAATTTACACAAAAAATTAGGCAGAAAAGATAAGAACCGAAAAAGAATAAAATAAAATAAAAAATACAAGTAAAAATAAGTAAATAAATAATTCAAAAAATAATAAAAAATAAGATCACACTGGCTAAACTCACCAAGTTGCAGGCTTGCTGACAGAAAAAAGTTAAGAAAATTTCAAAAATTATCTTCATTCTGTTTCTTCTATACAGTTCTGGAGAGTTCTGGAGAGATTAAGTTACCTTAAGCAAGCAGTAACAGACAGTAGTGTGATGGAGGAATCACCTCCAAGCCATGTGTCCCAGCAAGGGAATGACAGAGAACAATAAAAAAAAAAACAAAAAAAAAAACATGGCCGGTCTTAGAATTCCTCCATATAACCAAAACCTAATATACCAAACCTAAATTTCATAATTAAGAACAATTTACACAAAAATTAGGCAGAAAAGATAAGAACCGAAAAAGAATAAAATAAAATAAAAAATACAAGTAAAAATAAGTAAATAAATAATTCAAAAAATAATAAAAAATAAGATCACACTGGCTAAACTCACCAAGTTGCAGGCTTGCTGACAGAAAAAAGTTAAGAAAATTTCAAAAATTATCTTCATTCTGTTTCTTCTATACAGTTCTGGAGAGTTCTGGAGAGATTCGTTACCTTAAGCAAGCAGTAACAGACAGTAGTGTGATGGAGGGGAATCACCTCCAAGCCATGTGTCCAGTTAGCAAGGGAATGACAGAGAACAATAAAAAAAAAACAAAAAAAAAAAAACATGGCCGGTCTTAGAATTCCTACATATAACCAAAACCCTAATATACCAAACCTAAATTTCATAATTAAGAACAATTTACACAAAAATTAGGCAGAAAAGATAAGAACCGAAAAAAGAATAAAATAAAATAAAAAAATACAAGTAAAATAAGTAAATAAATAATTCAAAAAATAATAAAAAATAAGATCACACTGGCTAAACTCACAAGTTACTGGCAGGCTTGCTGACAGAAAAAGTTAAGAAAATTTCAAAAATTATCTTCATTCTGTTTCTTCTATACAGTTCTGGAGAGTTCTGGAGAGATTAAGTTACCTTAAGCAAGCAGTAACAGACAGTAGTGTGATGGAGGGGGAATCACCTCCAAGCCATGTGTCAGTTAGCAAGGAATGACAGAGAACAATAAAAAAAAAAAACAAAAAAAAAAAAACATGGCCGGTCTTAGAATTCCTACATATAACCAAAACCTAATATACCAAACCTAAATTTCATAATTAAGAACAATTTACACAAAATTAGGCAGAAAAGATAAGAACCGAAAAAGAATAAAAATAAAATAAAAAATACAAAAAGTAAAAATAAGTAAATAAATAATTCAAAAAATAATAAAAAATAAGATCACACTGGCTAAACTCACCAAGTTGCAGGCTTGCTGACAGAAAAAAGTTAAGAAAATTTCAAAATTATCTTCATTCTGTTTCTTCTATACAGTTCTGGAGAGTTCTGGAGAGATTAAGTTACCTTAAGCAAGCAGTAACAGACAGTAGTGTGATGGAGGGGGAATCACCTCCAAGAAGCCATGTGTCCAGTTAGCAAAGGGAATGACAGAGAACAATAAAAAAAAAAAACAAAAAAAAAAAAAAACATGGCCGGTCTTAGAATTCCACTACATATAACCAAAACCCTAATATACCAAACCTAAATTTCATAATTAAGAACAATTTACACAAAATTAGGCAGAAAAGATAAGAACCGAAAAAGAATAAAATAAAATAAAAAATACAAGTAAAAATAAGTAAATAAATAATTCAAAAAATAATAAAAAATAAGATCACACTGGCTAAACTCACCAAGTTGCAGGCTTGCTGACAGAAAAAGTTAAGAAAATTTCAAAAATTATCTTCATTCTGTTTCTTCTATACAGTTCTGGAGAGTTCTGGAGAGATTAAGTTACCTTAAGCAAGCAGTAACAGACAGTAGTGTGATGGAGGGGAGAAATCACCTCCAAGCCATGTGTCCAGTTAGCAAGGGAATGACAGAGAACAATAAAAAAAAAAACAAAAAAAAAAAACATGGCCGGTCTTAGAATTCCTACATATAACCAAAACCCTAATATACCAAACCTAAATTTCATAATTAAGAACAATTTACACAAAAATTAGGCAGAAAAGATAAGAACCGAAAAAGAATAAAATAAAATAAAAAATACAAGTAAAAATAAGTAAATAAATAATTCAAAAAATAATAAAAAATAAGATCACACTGGCTAAACTCACCAAGTTGCAGGCTTGCTGACAGAAAAAAGTTAAGAAAATTTCAAAAATTATCTTCATTCTGTTTCTTCTATACAGTTCTGGAGAGTTCTGGAGAGATTAAGTTACCTTAAGCAAGCAGTAACAGACAGTAGTGTGATGGAGGGGGAATCACCTCCAAGCCATGTGTCCACAGTTAGCAAGGGAATGACAGAGAACAATAAAAAAAAAAACAAAAAAAAAAAAACATGGCCGGTCTTAGAATTCCTACATATAACCAAAACCCTAATATACCAAACCTAAATTTCATAATTAAGAACAATTTACACAAAATTAGGCAGAAAAGATAAAGACAGAAAGAATAAAATAAAATAAAAAATACAAGTAAAAATAAGTAAATAAATAATTCAAAAAATAATAAAAAATAAGATCACACTGGCTAAACTCACCAAGTTGCAGGCTTGCTGACAGAAAAAGTTAAGAAAATTTCAAAAATTATCTTCATTCTGTTTCTTCTATACAGTTCTGGAGAGTTCTGGAGAGATTAAGTTACCTTAAGCAAGCAGTAACAGACAGTAGTGTGATATGGAGGGGGGAATCACCCTCCAAGCCATGTGTCAAGTTAGCAAGGGAATGACAGAGAACAATAAAAAAAAAAAACAAAAAAAAAAAACATGGCCGGTCTTAGAATTCCTACATATAACCAAAACCCTAATATACCAAACCTAAATTTCATAATTAAGAACAATTTACACAAAAATTAGGCAGAAAAGATAAGAACCGAAAAAGAATAAAATAAAATAAAAAATACAAGTAAAAATAAGTAAATAAATAATTCAAAAAATAATAAAAAAATAAGATCACACTGGCTAAACTCACCAAGTTGCAGGCTTGCTGACAGAAAAAGTTAAAGAAAATTTCAAAAATTATCTTCATTCTGTTTCTTCTATACAGTTCTGGAGAGTTCTGGAGAGATTAAGTTACCTTAAGCAAGCAGTAACGAGCTAGTAGTGTGATGGAGGGGAATCACCTCCAAGCCATGTGTCAGTTAGCAAGGGAATGACAGAGAACAATAAAAAAAAAAACAAAAAAAAAAAAACATGGCCGGTCTTAGAATTCCTACATATAACCAAAACCCACAATATACCAAACCTAAATTTCATAATTAAGAACAATTTACACAAAAATTAGGCAGAAAAGATAAGAACAGAAAAGAATAAAATAAATAAAATACAAGTAAAAATAAGTAAATAAATAATTCAAAAAATAATAAAAAATAAGATCACACTGGCTAAACTCACCAAGTTGCAGGCTTGCTGACAGAAAAAAAGTTAAGAAAATTTCAAAAATTATCTGTTTCTGTTTCTTCTATACAGTTCTGGAGAGTTCTGGAGAGATTAAGTTACACTGTAACCCCAGTAACAGACAGTAGTGTGATGGAGGAATCACCTCCAAGCCATGTCCAGTTAGCAAGGGAATGACAGAGAACAATAAAAAAAAAAACAAAAAAAAAAAACATGGCCGGTCTTAGAATTCCTACATATAACCAAAACCTAATATACCAAACCTAAATTTCATAATTAAGAACAATTTACACAAAAATTAGGCAGAAAAGATAAGAACCGAAAAAGAATAAAATAAAATAAAAAATACAAGTAAAAATAAGAGTAAATAAATAATTCAAAAAATAATAAGAAATAAGATCACACTGGCTAAACTCACCAAGTTGCAGGCTTGCTGACAGAAAAAAAGTTAAGAAAATTTCAAAAATTATCTTCATTCTGTTTCTTCTATACAGTTCTGGAGAGTTCTGGAGAGATTAAGTGCCTTAAGCAAGCAGTAACAGACAGTAGTGTGATGGAGAATCACCTCCAAGCCATGTGTCCAGTTAGCAAGGGAATGACAGAGAACAATAAAAAAAAAAAAACAAAAAAAAAAAAACATGGCCATTCTTAGAATTCCTACATATAACCAAAACCCTAATATACCAAACCTAAATTTCATAATTAAGAACAATTTACACAAAAAATTGGTAGAAAAAGATAAGAACCGAAAAAAGAATAAAATAAAATAAAAAATACAAGTAAAAATAAGTAAATAAATAATTCAAAAAATAATAAAAAATAAGATCACACTGGCTAAACTCACCAAGTTGCAGGCTTGCTGACAGAAAAAAGTTAAGAAAATTTCAAAAATTATCTTCATTCTGTTTCTTCTATACAGTTCTGGAGAGTTCTGGAGAGATTAAGTTACCTTAAGCAAGCAGTAACAGACAGTAGTGTGATGGAGAATCACCTCCAAGCCATGTGTCAAGTTAGCAAGGGAATGACAGAGAACAATAAAAAAAAAAAACAAAAAAAAAAAAACATGGCCGGTCTTAGAATTCCTACATATAACCAAAACCCTAATATACCAAACCTAAATTTCATAATTAAGAACAATTTACACAAAAATTAGGCAGAAAGATAAGAACCGAAAAGAATAAAATAAAATAAAAAATACAAGTAAAAATAAGTAAATAAATAATTCAAAAAATAATAAAAAAATAAGATCACACTGGCTAAACTCACCAAGTTGCAGGCTTGCTGACAGAAAAAGTTAAGAAAATTTCAAAAATTATCTTCATTCTGTTTCTTCTATACAGTTCTGGAGAGTTCTGGAGAGATTAAGTTACCTTAAGCAAGCAGTAACAGACAGTAGTGTGATGGAGAATCACCTCCAAGCCATGTGTCCAGTTAGCAAAGGGAATGACAGAAAACAATAAAAAAAAACAAAAAAAAAAAAAACATGGCCGGTCTTAGAATTCCTACATATAACCAAAACCCTAATATACCAAACCTAAATTTCATAATTAAGAACAATTTACACAAAATTAGGCAGAAAAGATAAGAACGAAAAAGAATAAAATAAAATAAAATACAAGTAAAAATAAGTAAATAAATAATTCAAAAAATAATAAAAAATAAGATCACACTGGCTAAACTCACCAAGTTGCAGGCTTGCTGACAGAAAAAGTTAAGAAAATTTCAAAAATTATCTTCATTCTGTTTCTTCTATGCAGTTCTGGAGAGTTCTGGAGAGATTAAGTTACCTTAAGCAAGCAGTAACAGACAGTAGTGTGATGGAGGGGGAATCACCTCCAAGCCATGTGTCCAGTTAGCAAGGAATGACAGAGAACAATAAAAAAAAAAACAAAAAAAAAAAAACATGGCCGGTCTTAGATTCCTACATATAACCAAAACCCTAATATACCAAACCTAAATTTCATAATTAAGAACAATTTACACAAAAATTAGGCAAGAAAGATAAGAACCGAAAAAGAATAAAATAAAATAAAAAATACAAGTAAAAATAAGTAAATAAATAATTCAAAAAATAATAAAAAATAAGATCACACTGGCTAAACTCTAAGTTGCAGGCTTGCTGATGTAGAGAAAAAGTTAAGAAAATTTCAAAAATTATCTTCATTCTGTTTCTTCTATACAGTTCTGGAGAGTTCTGGAGAGATTAAGTTACCTTAAGCAAGCAGTAACAGACAGTAGTGTGATGGAGGGGGGAATCACCTCCAAGCCATGTGTCCAGTTAGCAAGGGAATGACAGAGAACAATAAAAAAAAAAAAAAACAAAAAAAAAAAAACATGGCCGGTCTTAAATTCCTACATATAACCAAAACCCTAATATACCAAAACCTAAATTTCATAATTAAGAACAATTTACACAAAATTAGGCAGAAAAGATAAGAACCGAAAAAGAATAAAATAAAATAAAAAATACAAGTAAAAATAAGTAAATAAATAATTCAAAAAATAATAAAAAATAAGATCACACTGGCTAAACTCACCAAGTTGCAGGCTTGCTGACAGAAAAAAGTTAGAAAATTTCAAAAATTATCTTCATTCTGTTTCTTCTATACAGTTGGAGAGTTCTGGGAGATTAAAGTTACCTTAAGCAAGTAACAGACAGTAGTGTGATGGAGGGGGAATCACACTCAAAGCCATGTGTCAGTTAGCCAAGGGAATGACAGAGAACAATAAAAAAAAAAAACAAAAAAAAAAAAAACATGGCCGGTCTTAGAATTCCTACATATAACCAAAACCCTAATATACCAAACCTAAATTTCACACAATTAAGAACAATTTACACAAGAATTAGGCAGAAAAGATAAGAACCGAAAAAGAATAAAATAAAATAAAAAATACAAGTAAAAATAAGTAAATAAATAATTCAAAAAATAATAAAAAATAAGATCACACTGGCTAAACTCACCAAGTTGCAGGCTTGCTGACAGAAAAAGTTAAGAAAATTTCAAAAATTATCTTCATTCTGTTTCTTTCTATACAGTTCTGGAGAGTTCTGGAGGAATTAAGTTACCTTAAGCAAGCAGTAACAGACAGTAGTGTGATGGAGGGGGGAATCACCTCCAAGCCATGTGTCCAGTTAGCAAGGGAATG
This sequence comes from Ascarosepion bandense, assembly GCA_037127315.1. Lineage (NCBI taxonomy): Eukaryota > Metazoa > Mollusca > Cephalopoda > Sepiida > Sepiidae > Ascarosepion > Ascarosepion bandense. Next base: position 286,583 of record JBBBDQ010001447.1, read on the forward strand.
ACAGAGAACAATAAAAAAAAAAAAAAAAAAAAAAAAAAAACATGGCCGGTCTTAGAATTCCTACATATAACCAAAACCCTAATATACCAAACCTAAATTTCATAATTAAGAACAATTTACACACAAAAATTAGGCAGAAAAGATAAGAACCGAAAAAGAATAAAATAAAATAAAAAATACAAGTAAAAATAAGTAAATAAATAATTCAAAAAATAATAAAAAATAAGATCACACTGGCTAAACTCACCAAGTTGCAGGCTTGCTGACAGAAAAAGTTAAGAAAATTTCAAAAATTATCTTCATTCTGTTTCTTCTATACAGTTCTGGAGAGTTCTGGAGAGATTAAATTACCTTAAGCAAGCTTGGTAACAGACAGTAGTGTGATGGAGGGGAATCACACTCCAAGCCATGTATCCAGTTAGCAAGGGAATGACAGAGAACAATAAAAAAAAAAAAACAAAAAAAAAAAAAACATGGCCGAGTCTTAGAATTCCTACATATAACCAAAACCTAATATACCAAACCTAAATTTCATAATTAAGAACAATTTACACACAAAAATTAGGCAGAAAAGATAAGAACCGAAAAAGAATAAAATAAAATAAAAAATACAAGTAAAAATAAGTAAATAAATAATTCAAAAAATAATAAAAAATAAGATCACACTGGCTAAACTCACCAAGTTGCAGGCTTGCTGACAGAAAAAAGTTAAGAAAATTTCAAAAATTATCTTCATTCTGTTTCTTCTATACAGTTCTGGAGAGTTCTGGAGAGATTAAGTTACCTTAAGCAAGCAGTAACAGACAGTAGTGTGATAGAGGGGGAATCACCTCAAGCCATGTGTCAGATAGCAAGGGAATGACAGAGAACAATAAAAAAAAAAAAACAAAAAAAACATGGCCGGTCTTAGAATTCCTACATATAACCAAAACCCTAATATACCAAACCTAAATTTCATAATTAAGAACAATTTACACAAAAATTAGGCAGAAAAATAAGAACCGAAAAAGAATAAAATAAAATAAAAAATACAAGTAAAAATAAGTAAATAAATAATTCAAAAATAATAAAAAATAAGATCACACTGGCTAAACTCACCAAGTTGCAGGCTTGCTGACAGAAAAGTTAAGAAAAATTTCAAAAATTATCTTCATTCTGTTTTCTTCTATACCACAGTTCTGGAGAGTTCTGGAGAGATTAAGTTACCTTAAGCAAGCAGTAACAGCAGTAGTGCTGATGGAGGGGGAATCCCACCTCCAAGCCATGTGTCCAGTTAGCAAGGGGAATGACAGAGAACAATAAAAAAAAAAAAAAAAAAAAAAAAAAAAACATGGCCGGTCTTAGAATTCCTACATATAACCAAAACCTAATATACCAAACCTAAATTTCATAATTAAGAACAATTTACACAAAATTAGGCAGAAAAGATAAGAACCGAAGAAAAGAATAAAATAAAATAAAAAATACAAGTAAAAATAAGTAAATAAATAATTCAAAAAATAATAAAAATAAGATCACACTGGCTAAACTCACCAAGTTGCAGGCTTGCTGACAGAAAAAGTTAAGAAAATTTCAAAAATTATCTTCATTCTGTTTCTTCTATACAGTTCTGGAGAGTTCTGGAGAGATTAAGTTACCTTAAGCAAGCAGTAACAGACAGTAGTGTGATGGAGAGAGAGAGAGAGAGAGAGAGAGAGAGAGAGAGAGAGGAATCACCTCCAAGCCATGTGTCCAGTTAGCAAGGGAATGACAGAGAACAATAAAAAAAAAAACAAAAAAAAAAACATGGCCAGTCTTAGAATTCCTACATATAACCAAAACCCTAATATACCAAACCTAAATTTCATAATTAAGAACAATTTACACAAAAATTAGGCAGAAAAGATAAGAACCGAAAAGGAAATAAAATAAAATAAAAAATACAAGTAAAAATAAAGTAAATAAATAATTCAAAAAATAATAAAAAATAAGATCACACTGGCTAAACTCACCAAGTTGCAGGCTTGCTGACAGAAAAAAAGTTAAGAAAATTTCAGAATTATCTTCATTCTGTTTCTTCTATACAGTTCTGGAGAGTTCTGGAGAGATTAAGTTACCTTAAGCAAGCAGTAACAGACAGTAGTGTGACTGGAGAAGTCACCTCAAGCCATGTGTCAGTTAGCAAGGGAATGACAGAGAACAATAAAAAAAAAAAAAAAAAAAAAAAAAAAACATGGCCAGTCTTAGAATTCCTACATATAACCAAAACCCTAATATACCATTAAACCTAAATTTCATAATTAAGAACAATTTACACAAATTAGGCAGAAAAGATAAGAACGAAAAAGAATAAAATAAAATAAAAAATACAAGTAAAAATAAGTAAATAAATAATTCAAAATAATAAAAAATAAGATCACACTGGCTAAACTCACCAAGTTGCAGGCTTTGCTGACAGAAAAAGTTAAGAAAATTTCAAAAATTATCTTCATTCTGTTTCTTCTATACAGTTCTGGAAGTTCTGGAGAGATTAAGTTACCTTAAGCAAGCAGTAACAGACAGTAGTGTGATGGAGGAAGTCACCTCCAGCCATGTGTCAGTTAGCAAGAGATGACAGAGCAAACAAAAAAAAAAAACAAAAAAAAAAAAAAACATGGCCGGTCTTAGAATTCCTACATATAACCAAAACCCTAATATACCAAACCTAAATTTCATAATTAAGAACAATTTACACAAAAATTAGGCAGAAAAGATAAGAACCGAAAAAGAATAAATAAAATATAAAAAATACAAGTAAAAATAAGTAAATAAATAATTCAAAAAATAATAAAAAATAAGATCACACTGGCTAAACTCACCAAGTTGCAGGCTTGCTGACAGAAAAAAGTTAAGAAAATTTCAAAAATTATCTTCATTCTGTTTCTTCTATACAGTTCTGGAGAGTTCTGGAGAGATTAAGTTACCTTAAGCAAGCAGTAACAGACAGTAGTGTGATGGAGAGAGGGAATCACCTCCAAGCCATGTGTCCAGTTAGCAAGGGAATGACAGAGAACAATAAAAAAAAAAACAAAAAAAAAAAAAAACATGGCCGGTCTTAGAATTCCTACATATAACCAAAACCCTAATACACCAAACTGAATTTCATAATTAAGAACAATTTACACAAAAATTAGGCAGAAAAGATAAGAACCGAAAAAGAATAAAATAAAATAAAAAATACAAGTAAAAATAAGTAAATAAATAATTCAAAAAATAATAAAAAATAAGATCACACTGGCTAAACTCACCAAGTTGCAGGCTTGCTGACAGAAAAAGTTAAGAAAATTTCAAAAATTATCTTCATTCTGTTTCTTCTATACAGTTCTGGAAGTTCTGGAGAGATTAAGTTACCTTAAGCAAGCAGTAACAGACAGTAGTGTGATGGAGAGGGGAATCACCTCCAAGCCATGTGTCAGATTAGCAAGGGAATGACAGAGAACAATAAAAAAAAAAAAAAAAAAAAAAAAAAACATGGCCGGTCTTAGAATTCCTACATATAACCAAAACCCTAATATACCAAACCTAAATTTCATAATTAAGAACCAATTTACACAAAAATTAGGCAGAAAAGATAAGAACCGAAAAAGAATAAAATAAAATAAAAAATACAAGTAAAAATAAGTAAATAAATAATTCAAAAATAATAAAAAATAAGATCACACTGGCTAAACTCACCAAGTTGCAGGCTTGCTGACAGAAAAAGTTAAGAAAATTTCAAAAATTATCTTCATTCTGTTTCTTCTATACAGTTCTGGAGAGTTCTGGAGAGATTAAGTTACCTTAAGCAAGCAGTAACAGACAGTAGTGTGATGGAGGGGAATCACCTCCCAAGCCATGTGTCAGGGTAAACAAGGAATGACAGAGAACAATAAAAAAAAAAAACAAAAAAAAAACATGGCCGGTCTTAGAATTCCTACATATAACCAAAACCCTAATATACCAAACCTAAATTTCATAATTAAGAACAATTTACACAAAAATTAGGCAGAAAAAGAAATAAGAACCGAAAAAGAATAAAATAAAATAAAAAATACAAGTAAAAATAAGTAAATAAATAATTCAAAAAATAATAAAAAATAAGATCACACTGGCTAAACTCACCAAGTTGCAGGCTTGCTGACAGAAAAAGTTAAGAAAATTTCAAAAATTATCTTCATTCTGTTTCTTCTATACAGTTCTGGAGAGTTCTGGAGAGATTAAGTTACCTTAAGCAAGCAGTAACAGACAGTAGTGTGATGGAGGGGAATCACCTCCAAGCCATGTGTCCAGTTAGCAAGGGAATGACAGAGAACAATAAAAAAAAAAAAAAAAAAAAATATGGCGGTCTTAGAATTCCTACATATAACCAAAACCCTAATATACCAAACCTAAATTTCATAATTAAGAACAATTTACACAAAAATTAGGCAGAAAAGATAAGAACCGAAAAAGAATAAAATAAAATAAAAAATACAAGTAAAAATAAGTAAATAAATAATTCAAAAAATAATAAAAAATAAGATCACACTGGCTAAACTCACCAAGTTGCAGGCTTGCTGACAGAAAAAAGTTAAGAAAATTTCAAAAATTATCTTCATTCTGTTTCTTCTATACAGTTCTGGAGAGTTCTGGAAGTTAAATTACCTTAATAACGCCCAGTAACAGACAGTAGTGTGATGGAGGGGAATCACCTCCAAGCCATGTGTGTCCAGTTAGCAAGGGAATGACAGAGAACAATAAAAAAAAAAACAAAAAAAAAAAAACATGGCCGGTCTTAGAATTCCTACATATAACCAAAACCCTAATATACCAAACCTAAATTTCATAATTAAGAACAATTTACACAAAATTAGGCAGAAAAGATAAGAACCGAAAAAAGAATAAAATAAAATAAAAAATACAAGTAAAAATAAGTAAATAAATAATTCAAAAAATAATAAAAAATAAGATCACACTGGCTAAACTCACCAAGTTGCAGGCTTGCTGACAGAAAAAGTTAAGAAAATTTCAAAAATTATCTTCATTCTGTTTCTTCTATACAGTTCTGGAGAGTTCTGGAGAGATTAAGTTACCTTAAGCAAGCAGTAACAGACAGTAGTGTGATGGAGGAGGGGAACACCTCCAAGCCATGTGTCCAGTTAGCAAGGGAATGACAGAGAACAATAAAAAAAAAAAACAAAAAAAAAAAACATGGCCCGGTCGTAGAATTCCTACATATAACCAAAACCCTAATATGCCAAAAACCTAAATTTCATAATTAAGAACAATTTACACAAAAATTAGGCAGAAAAGATAAGAACCGAAAAAGAATAAAATAAAATAAAAAATACAAGTAAAAATAAGTAAATAAATAATTCAAAAAATAATAAAAATAAGATCACACTGGCTAAACTCACCAAGGTTTGCAGGCTTGCTGACAGAAAAAAGTTAAGAAAATTTCAAAAATTATCTTCATTCTGTTTCTTCTATACAGTTCTGGAGAGTTCTGGAGAGATTAAGTTACCTTAAGCAAGCAGTAACAGACGGTAGTGTGATGGAGGGGGAATCACCTCCAAACCATGTGTCCAGTTAGCAAGGGAATGACTGAGAGAACAATAAAAAAAAAAAAACAAAAAAAAAAAACATGGCCGGTCTTAGAATTCCACCATATAACCAAAACCCTAATATACCAAACCTAAATTCATAATTAAGAACAATTTACACAAAATTAGGCAGAAAAAGATAAGAACCGAAAAAAGAATAAAATAAAATAAAAAATACAAGTAAAAATAAGTAAATAAATAATTCAAAAAATAATAAAAAATAAGATCACACTGGCTAAACTCACCAAGTTGCAGGCTTGCTGACAGAAAAAGTTAAGAAAATTTCAAAAAATTATCTTCATTTTGTTTCTTCTATACAGTTCTGGAGAGTTCTGGAGAGACCAGTTACCTTAAGCAAGCAGTAACAGACAGTAGTGTGATGGAGGGGGAATCACCTCCAAGCCATGTGTCCAGTTAGCAAGGGAATGACAGAGAACAATAAAAAAACAAAAAAAAAACATGGCCGGTCTTAAATTCTATATAACCAAAACCCTAATATACCAAACCTAAATTTCATAATTAAGAACAATTTACACAAAAATTAGGCAGAAAAGATAAGAACCGAAAAAGAATAAAATAAAATAAAAAATACAAGTAAAAATAAGTAAATAAATAATTCAAAAAATAATAAAAAATAAGATCACACTGGCTAAACTCACCAAGTTGCAGGCTTGCTGACAGAAAAAAGTTAAGAAAATTTCAAAAAATTATCTTCATTCTGTTTCTTCTATACAGTTCTGGAGAGTTCTGGAGAGATTAAGTTACCTTAAGCAAGCAGTAACAGACAGTAGTGTGATGGAGGGGAATCACACTCCAAGCCATGTGTCAATTAGCAAGGGAATGACAGAGAACAATAAAAAAAAAAAAAAAAAAAAAAAAACATGGCCGGTCTTAGAATTCCACCATATAACCAAAACCCTAATATACCAAACCTAAATTTCATAATTAAGAACAATTTACACAAAAATTAGGCAGAAAAGATAAAGAACCGAAAAAGAATAAAATAAAATAAAAAATACAAGTAAAAATAAGTAAATAAATAATTCAAAAAATAATAAAAAATAAGATCACACTGGCTAAACTCACCAAGTTGCAGGCTTGCTGACAGAAAAAAGTTAAGAAAATTCCAAAAATTATCTTCATTCTGTTTCTTCTATACAGTTCTGGAGAGTTCTGGAGAGATTAAGTTACCTTAAGCAAGCAGTAACAGACAGTAGTGTGATGGAGGGGGAATCACCTCAAGCCATGTGTCCAGTTAGCAAGGGAATGACAGAGAACAATAAAAAAAAAAAAAACAAAAAAAAAAAACATGGCCGGTCTTAGAATTCCTACATATAACCAAAACCTAATATACCAAACCTAAATTTCATAATTAAGAACAATTTACACAAAATTAGGCAGAAAAGATAAGAACCGAAAAAGAATAAAATAAAATAAAAAATACAAGTAAAAATAAGTAAATAAATAATTCAAAAAATAATAAAAAATAAGATCACACTGGCTAAACTCACCAAGTTGCAGGCTTGCTGACAGAAAAAAGTTAAGAAAATTTCAAAAATTATCTTCATTCTGTTTCTTCTATACAGTTCTGGAGAGTTTCTGGAGAGATTAAGTTACCTTAAGCCAAGCAGTAACAGACAGTAGTGTGATGGAGAATCACCTCCAAGCCATGTGTCCAGTTAGCAAGGGAATGACAGAGAACAATAAAAAAAAAAAAACAAAAAAAAAAAAAAACATGGCCGGTCTTAGAATTCCTACATATAACCAAAACCCTAATATACCAAACCTAAATTTCATAATTAAGAACAATTTACACAAAAATTAGGCAGAAAAGATAAGAACCGAAAAAGAATAAAATAAAATAAAAAATACAAGTAAAAATAAGTAAATAAATAATTCAAAAAATAATAAAAAATAAGATCACACTGGCTAAACTCACCAAGTTGCAGGCTTGCTGACAGAAAAAAGTTAAGAAAATTTCAAAAATTATCTTCATTCTGTTTCTTCTATACAGTTCTGGAGAGTTCTGGAGAGATTAAGTTACCTTAAGCAGTAACAGACAGTAGTGTGATGGAGGAATCACCTCCAAGCCATGTGTCCAGTTAGCAAGGGAATGACAGAGAACAATAAAAAAAAAACAAAAAAAAAAAAACATGGCCGGTCTTAGAATTCCTACATATAACCAAAACCCTAATATACCAAACCTAAAATTTCATAATTAAGAACAATTTACACAAAAATTAGGCAGAAAAGATAAGAACCGAAAAAGAATAAAATAAAATAAAAAATACAAAAAAGTAAAAATAAGTAAATAAATAATTCAAAAAATAATAAAAAATAAGATCACACTGGCTAAACTCACCAAGTTGCAGGCTTGCTGACAGAAAAAAGGATTAAGAAAATTTCAAAAATTATCTTCATTCTGTTTCTTCTATACAGTTCTGTGAAGTTCTGGAGAGATTAAGTTACCTTAAGCAAGCTTGTGCAGACAGTAGTGTGATGGAGGGGGGAATCACCTCCAAGCCATGTGTCCAGTTAGCAAGGGAATGACAGAGAACAATAAAAAAAAAAACAAAAAAAAAAACATGGCCGGTCTTAGAATTCCTCATATAACCAAAACCCTAATATACCAAACCTAATTTCATAATTAAGAACAATTTACACAAAAATTAGGCAGAAAAGATAAGAACCGAAAAAGAATAAAAAATAAAATAAAAAATACAAGTAAAAATAAGTAAATAAATAATTCAAAAAATAATAAAAAATAAGATCACACTGGCTAAACTCACCAAGTTGCAGGCTTGCTGACAGAAAAAGTTAAGAAAATTTCAAAAATTATCTTCATTCTGTTTCTTCTATACAGTTCTGGAGAGTTCTGGAGAGATTAAGTTACCTTAAGCAAGCAGTAACAGACAGTAGTGTGATGGAGGGAGTCTCAAACTGCATGTGTCAGTTAGCAAGGGAATGACAGAGAACAATAAAAAAAAAAAACAAAAAAAAAAAAAAACATGGCCGGTCTTAGAATTCCTACATATAACCAAAACCTAATATACCAAACCTAAATTTCATAATTAAGAACAATTTACACAAAAATTAGGCAGAAAAGATAAGAACCGAAAAAGAATAAAATAAAATAAAAAATACAAGTAAAAAATAAGTAAATAAATAATTCAAAAATAATAAAAAATAAAGATCCTGGCTAAACTCACCAAGTTGCAGGCTTGCTGACAGAAAAAGTTAAAAAATTTAAAAATTATCTTCATTCTGTTTCTTCTATACAGTTCTGGAGAGTTCTGGAGAGATTAAGTTACCTTAAGCAAGCAGTAACAGACAGTAGTGTGATGGAGGGGAATCACCTCCAAGCCATGTGTCCAGTTAGCAAGGGAATGACAGAGAACAATAAAAAAAAAAAAAAAACAAAAAAAAAAAACATGGCCGGTCTTAGAATTCCTACATATAACCAAAACCCTAATATACCAAACTGCATTCGCAATTAAGAACAATTTACACAAAAATTAGGCAGAAAAGATAAGAACCGAAAAAGAATAAAATGAAATAAAAAATACAAGTAAAAATAGAAATATAAATAAATAATTCAAAAAATAATAAAAAATAAGATCACACTGGCTAAACTCACCAAGTTGCAGGCTTGAGCAGAAAAAAGTTAAGAAAATTTCAAAAATTATCTTCATTCTGTTTCTTCTATACAGTTCTGGAGAGTTCTGGAGAGATTAAGTTACCTTAAGCAAGCAGTAACAGACAGTAGTGTGATGGAGGGGGAATCACCTCCAAGCCATGTGTCCAGTTAGCAAGGGAATGACAGAGAACAATAAAAAAAAAAAAACAAAAAAAAAAAACATGGCCGGTCTTAGAATTCCTACATATAACCAAAACCCTAATATACCAAACCTAAATTTCATAATTAAGAACAATTTACACAAAAATTAGGCAGAAAAGATAAGAACCGAAAAAAGAATAAAATAAAATAAAAAATACAAGTAAAAATAAGTAAATAAATAATTCAAAAAATAATAAAAAATAAGATCACACTGGCTAAACTCACCAAGTTGCAGGCTTGCTGACAGAAAAAGTTAAGAAAATTTCAAAAATTATCTTCATTTTGTTTCTTCTATACAGTTCTGGAGAGTTCTGGAGAGATTAAGTTACCTTAAGCAAGCAGTAACAGACAGTAGTGTGATGGAGGGGGAATCACCTCCAAGCCATGTGTCCAGTTAGCAAGGGAATGACAGAGAACAATAAAAAAAAAAAACAAAAAAAAAAAAACATGGCCGGTCTTAGAATTCCTACATATAACCAAAACCCTAATATACCAAACCTAAATTTCATAATTAAGAACAATTTACACAAAAATTAGGCAGAAAGATAAGAACCGAAAAAGAATAAAATAAAATAAAAAATACAAGTAAAAATAAGTAAATAAATAATTCAAAAATAATAAAAAATAAGATCACACTGGCTAAACTCACCAAGTTGCAGGCTTGCTGACAGAAAAAAGTTAAGAAAATTTCAAAAATTATCTTCATTCTGTTTCTTCTATACAGTTCTGGAGAGTTCTGGAGAGATTAAGTTACCTTAAGCAAGCAGTAACAGACAGTAGTGTGATGGAGGAGAGAATCACCTCCAAGCCATGTGTCCAGTTAGCAAAGAAGGGAATGACAGAGAACAATAAAAAAAAAAAACAAAAAAAAAAAACATGGCCGGTCTTAGAATTCCTACATATAACCAAAACCCTAATATACCAAACCTAAATTTCATAATTAAGAACAATTTACACAAAAATTAGGCAGAAAAGATAAGAACCGAAAAGAATAAAATAAAATAAAAAATACAAGTAAAAATAAGTAAATAAATAATTCAAAAAATAATAAAAAAAATAAGATCACACTGGCTAAACTCACCAAGTTGCAGGCTTGCTGACAGAAAAAAGTTAAGAAAATTTCAAAAATTATCTTCATTCTGTTTCTTCTATACAGTTCTGGAGAGTTCTGGAGAGATTAAGTACCTTAAGCAAGCAGTAACAGACAGTAGTGTGATGGAGGGGGAATCACCTCCAAGCCATGTGTCCAGTTAGCAAGGGAATGACAGAGAACAATAAAAAAAAAAAAACAAAAAAAAAAACATGGCCGGTCTTAGAATTCCTACATATAACCAAAACCCTAATATACCAAACCTAAATTTCATAATTAAGAACAATTTACAAAAATTAGGCAGAAAAGATAAGAACGAAAAATAAATAAAATAAAAAATACAAACAAAAATAAATAAATAAATAATTCAAAAAATAATAAAAAATAAAATCACACTGGCTAAACTCACCAAGTTGCAGGCTTGCTGACAGAAAAAAGTTAAGAAAATTTCAAAAATTATCTTCATTCTGTTTCTTCTATACAAGTTCTGGAGAGTTCTGGAGAGATTAAGTTACCTTAAGCAAGCAGTAACAGACAGTAGTGTGATGGAGGAATCACCTCCAAGCCATGTGTCAGTTAGCAAGGGAATGACAGAGAACAATAAAAAAAAAAAACATGGCCGGTCTTAGAATTCCTACATATAACCAAAACCCTAATATACCAAACCTAAATTTCATAATTAAGAACAATTTACACAAAAATTAGGCAGAAAAAGATAAGAACCGAAAAGAATAAAATAAAATAAAAAATACAAGTAAAAATAAGTAAATAAATAATTCAAAAAATAATAAAAAATAAGATCACACTGGCTAAACTCACCAAGTTGCAGGCTTGCTGACAGAAAAAAGTTAAGAAAATTTCAAAATTATCTTCATTCTGTTTCTTCTATACAGTTCTGGAGAGTTCTGGAGAAGTTAAGTTACCTTAAGCAAGCAGTAACAGACAGTAGTGTGATGGAGAATCACCTCCAAGCCATGTGTCCAGTTAGCAAGGAATGACAGAGAACAATAAAAAAAAAAAACAAAAAAAAAAAAACATGGCCGGTCTTAGAATTCCTACATATAACCAAAACCCTAATATACCAAACCTAAATTTCATAATTAAGAACAATTTACACAAAAATTAGGCAGAAAAAGATAAGAACCGAAAAAAGAATAAAATAAAATAAAAAATACAAGTAAAAATAAGTAAATAAACAGAATTCCAAAAAATAATAAAAAAATAAAAGATCACACTGGCTAAACTCACCAAGTTGCAGGCTTGCTGACAGAAAAAAGTTAAGAAAATTTCAAAAATTATCTTCATTCTGTTTCTTCTATACAGTTCTGGAGAGAGTTCTGGAGAGATTAAGTTTACCTTAAGCAAGCAGTAACAGACAGTAGTGTGATGGAGAAGGAATCACCTCCAAGCCATGTGTCCAGTTAGCAAGGGAATGACAGAGAACAATAAAAAAAAAAAAAAAAAAAAAAACATGGCCGGTCTTAGAATTCCTACATATAACCAAAACCTAATATACCAAACCTAAATTTCATAATTAAGAACAATTTACACAAAAAATTAGGCAGAAAAGATAAGAACCGAAAAAAAGAATAAAATAAAATAAAAAATACAAGTAAAATAAGTAAATAAATAATTCAAAAAATAATAAAAAATAAGATCACACTGGCTAAACTCACCAAGAGTGCCTGACTTGCTGACAGAAAAAAGTTAAGAAAATTTCAAAAAATTATCTTCATTCTGTTTCTTCTATACAGTTCTGGAGAGTTCTGGAGAGATTAAGTTACCTTAAGCAAACAGTAACAGACAGTAGTGTGATGGAGGAGGAATCACCTCCAAGCCATGTGTCCAGTTAGCAAGGGAATGACAGAGAACAATAAAAAAAAAAAACAAAAAAAAAAACATGGCCGGTCTTAGAATTCCTACATATAGCAAAAACCTAATATACCAAACCTAAATTTCATAATTAAGAACAATTTACACAAAATTAGGCAGAAAAGATAAGAACCGAAAAAGAATAAAATAAAATAAAAAATACAAGTAAAAATAAGTAAATAAATAATTCAAAAAATAATAAAAAATAAGATCACACTGGCTAAACTCACCAAGTTGCAGGCTTGCTGACAGAAAAAAGTTAAGAAAAATTTTAAAAATTATCTTCATTCTGTTTCTTCTATACAGTTCTGGAGAGTTCTGGAGAGATTAAGTTACCTTAAACAAGCAGTAACAGACAGTAGTGTGATGGAGGGGGAATCACCTCAAGCCATGTGTCCAGTTAGCAAGGGAATGACAGAGAACAATAAAAAAAAAAAACAAAAAAAAAAAACATGGCTGATTAGCACTTGAATTCCTACATAACCAAAACCTAATATGCCAAACCTAAATTTCATAATTAAGAACAATTTACACAAAAATTAGGCAGAAAAGGTAAGAACCGAAAAAGAATAAAATAAAATAAAAAATACAAGTAAAAATAAATAAATAAATAATTCAAAAAATAATAAAAAACAAGATCAACACTGGCTAAACTCACCAAGTTGCAGGCTTGCTGACAGAAAAAAAGTTAAGAAAATTTCAAAAATTATCTTCATTCTGTTTCTTCTATACAGTTCTGGAGAGTTCTGGAGAGATTAAGTTACCTTAAGCAAGCAGTAACAGACAGTAGTGTGATGGAGGGGAATCACCTCCAAGCCATGTGTCCAGTTAGCAAGGGAATGACAGAGAACAATAAAAAAAAAAACAAAAAAAAAAAAAACATGGCCGGTCTTAGAATTCCTACATATAACCAAAACCCTAATATACCAAACTAAATTTCATAATTAAGAACAATTTACACAAAATTAGGCAGAAAAGATAAGAACCGAAAAAGAATAAAATAAAATAAAAAATACAAGTAAAAATAAGTAAATAAATAATTCAAAAAATAATAAAAAATAAGATCACACTGGCTAAACTCACCAAGTTGCAGGCTTGCTGACAGAAAAAAGTTAGAAAATTTCAAAAATTATCTTCATTCTGTTTCTTCTATACAGTTCTGGAGAGTTCTGGAGAGATTAAGTTGCCTTAAGCAAGCAGTAACAGACAGTAGTGTGATGGAGGGGGAATCACCTCCAAGCCATGTGTCCAGTTAGCAAGGGAATGACAGAGAACAATAAAAAAAAAAACAAAAAGAAAAAAAAAAAAAACATGGCCGGTCTTAGAATTCCTACATATAACCAAAACCTAATATACCAAACCTAAATTTCATAATTAAGAACAATTTAAAAATTAGGCAGAAAGATAAGAACCGAAAAAGAATAAAATAAAATAAAAAATACAAGTAAAATAAGTAAATAAATAATTCAAAAAATAATAAAATAAAGATCACACTGGCTAAACTCACCAAGTTGCAGGCTTGCTGACAGAAAAAAGTTAAGAAAATTTCAAAAATTATCTTCATTCTGTTTCTTCTATACAGTTCTGGAGAGTTCTGGAGAGATTAAGTTACCTTAAGCAAGCAGTAACAGACAGTAGTGTGATGGAGGGGGAATCACCTCAAGCCATGTGTCCAGTTAGCAAGGGAATGACAGAGAACAATAAAAAAAAAAACAAAAAAAAAAAAACATGGCCGGTCTTAGAATTCCTACATATAACCAAAACCCTAATATACCAAACCTAAATTTCATAATTAAGAACAATTTACACAAAAATTAGGCAGAAAAGATAAGAACCGAAAAAAGAATAAAATAAAATAAAAAATACAAGTAAAAATAAGTAAATAAATAATTCAAAAAATAATAAAAAATAAGATCACACTGGCTAAACTCACCAAGTTGCAGGCTTGCTGACAGAAAAAAGTTAAGAAAATTTCAAAAATTATCTTCCATTCTGTTTCTTCTATACAGTTCTGGAGAGTTCTGGAGAGATTAAATTTACCTTAAGCAAGCAGTAACAGACAGTAGTGTGATGGAGGGGAATCACCTCAAGCCATGTGTCCAGTTAGCAAGGGAATGACAGAGAACAATAAAAAAAAAAAAAACAAAAAAAAAAAACATGGCCAGTCTTAGAATTCCACCATATAACCAAAACCTAATATACCAAACCTAAATTTCATAATTAAGAACAATTTACACAAAAAATTAGGCAGAAAAGATAAGAACCGAAAAAGAATAAAATAAAATAAAAAATACAAGTAAAAATAAGTAAATAAATAATTCAAAAAATAATAAAAAATAAGATCACACTGGCTAAACTCACCAAGTTGCAGGCTTGCTGAAGGAGCCAGAAAAAAGTTAAGAAAATTCAAAAATTATCTTCATTCTGTTTCTTCTATACAGTTCTGGAGAGTTCTGGAGAGATTAAGTTACCTTAAGCAAGCAGTAACAGACAGTAGTGTGATGGAGGGGGGAATCACCTCCAAGCCATGTGTCAGTTAGCAAGGGAATGACAGAGAACAATAAAAAAAAAACAAAAAAAAAACATGGCCGGTCTTAGAATTCCTACATATAACCAAAACCCTAATATACCAAACCTAAATTTCATAATTAAGAACAATTTACACAAAAATTAGGCAGAAAAGATAAGAACGAAAAAGAATAAAATAAAATAAAAAATACAAGTAAAAATAAGTAAATAAATAATTCAAAAAATAATAAGAAATAAGATCACACTGGCTAAACTCACCAAGTTGCAGGCTTGCTGACAGAAAAAGTTAAGAAAATTTCAAAAATTATCTTCATTCTGTTTCTTCTATACAGTTCTGGAGAGTTCTGGAGAGATTAAGTTACCTTAAGCAAGCAGTAACAGACAGTAGTGTGATGGAGGAGGGAATCACCTCCAAGCCATGTGTCCAGTTAGCAAAGAATGACAGAGAACAATAAAAAAAAAAACAAAAAAAAAAAACAAAAAAAAAAAAACATGGCCGGTCTTAGAATTCCTACATATAACCAAAACCCTAATATACCAAACCTAAATTTCATAATTAAGAATAATTTACACAAAAATTAGGCAGAAAAGATAAAACCGAAAAAGAATAAATAAAATAAAAAATACAAGTAAAAATAAGTAAATAAATAATTCAAAAAATAATAAAAATTAAGATCACACTGGCTAAACTCACCAAGTTGCAGGCTTGCTGACAGAAAAAGTTAAGAAAATTTCAAAAATTATCTTCATTCTGTTTCTTCTATACAGTTCTGGAGAGTTCTGGAGAGATTAAGTTACCTTAAGCAAGCAGTAACAGACAGTAGTGTGATGGAGGGGAATCACCTCCAAGCCATGTGTCCAGTTAGCAAGGGAATGACAGAGAACAATAAAAAAAAAAAACAAAAAAAAAAAAACATGGCCGGTCTTAGAATTCCTACATATAACCAAAACCCTAATATACCAAACCTAAATTTCATAATTAAGAACAATTTACACAAAAATTAGGCAGAAAAGATAAGAACCGAAAAAAGAATAAAATAAAATAAAAAATACAAGTAAAAATAAGTAAATAAATAATTCAAAAAATAATAAAAAATAAGATCTTACTGGCTAAAACTCACCAAGTTGCAGAGCTTGCTGACAGAAAAAAGTTAAGAAAATTTCAAAAATTATCTTCATTCTGTTTCTTCTATACAGTTCTGGAGAGTTCTGGAGGAATTAAGTTACCTTAAGCAAGCAGTAACAGACAGTAGTGTGATGGAGGGGGGCTCACCTCCAAGCCATGTGTCCAGTTAGCAAGGGAATGACAGAGAACAATAAAAAAAAAAAAACATGGCCGGTCTTAGAATTCCTACATATAACCAAAACCTAATATGACCTAAATTTCATAATTAAGAACAATTTACACAAAAATTAGGCAGAAAAGATAAGAACCGAAAAGAATAAAATAAAATAAAAAATACAAGTAAAAATAAGTAAATAAATAATTCAAAAAATAATAAAAAATAAGATCACACTGGCTAAACTCACCAAGTTGCAGGCTTGCTGACAGAAAAAAGTTAAGAAAATTTCAAAAATTATCTTCATTCTGTTTCTTCTATACAGTTCTGGAGAGTTCTGGAGAGATTAAGTTACCTTAAGCAAGCAGTAACAGACAGTAGTGTGATGGAGAGGGGGAATCACCTCCAAGCCATGTGTCCAGTTAGCAAGGGAATGACAGAGAACAATAAAAAAAAAAAAAAAAAAAAAAACATGGCCGGTCTTAGAATTCCTACATATAACCAAAACCTAATATACCAAACCCTAAATTTCATAATTAGAACAATTTACACAAAAATTAGGCAGAAAAGATAAGAACCAGAAAAAGAATAAAATAAAATAAAAAATACAAGTAAAAATAAGTAAATAAATAATTCAAAAAATAATAAAAAAATAAGATCACACTGGCTAAACTCACCAAGTTGCAGGCTTGCTGACAGAAAAAGTTAAGAAAATTTCAAAAATTATCTTCATTCTGTTTCTTCTATACAGTTCTGGAGAGTTCTGGAGAGATTAAGTTACCTTAAGCAAGCAGTAACAGACAGTAGTGTGATGGAGGGGGAATCACCTCCAAGCCATGTGTCAGTTAGCAAGGGAATGACAGAGAACAATAAAAAAAAAAAACAAAAAAAAAAAAGCTTATGGCCAGTCTTAAATTCCTACATATAACCAAAAACCTAATATACCAAACCTAAATTTCATAATTAAGAACAATTTACACAAAAATTAGGCAGAAAAGATAAGAACCGAAAAGAATAAAATAAAATAAAAAATACAAGTAAAAATAAGTAAATAAATAATTCAAAAAATAATAAAAAATAAGATCACACTGGCTAAACTCACCAAGTTGCAGGCTTGCTGACAGAAAAAAGTTAAGAAAATTTCAAAAATTATCTTCATTCTGTTTCTTCTATACAGTTCTGGAGAGTTCTGGAGAGATTAGACCGCAGCTTAAGCAACAGACAGTAGTGTGATGGAGGAGGGGAATCACCTCCAAACCATGTCCAGTTAGCAAGGGAATGACAGAGAACAATAAAAAAAAAAAACAAAAAAAAAAAACATGGCCGGTCTTAGAATTCCACCATATAACCAAAACCCTAATATACCAAACCTAAATTTCATAATTAAGAACAATTTACACAAAAATTAGGCAGAAAAGATAAGAACGAAAAAAGAATAAAATAAAATAAAAAATACAAATATAAAATAAGTAAATAAATAATTCAAAAAATAATAAAATAAGATCACACTGGCTAAACTCACCAAGTTGCAGGCTTGCTGACAGAAAAAAAAGTTAAGAAAATTTCAAAAATTATCTTCATTCTGTTTCTTCTATACAGTTCTGGAGAGTTCTGGAAGATTAAGTTACCTTAAGCAAGCAGTAACAGACAGTAGTGTGATGGAGGGGGAATCACCTCCAAGCCATGTGTCCAGTTAGCAAGGGAATGACAGAGAACAATAAAAAAAAAAAAAAAAAAAAAACATGGCCGGTCTTAGAATTCCTACATATAGCAAAACCCTAATATACCAAACCTAAATTTCATAATTAAGAACAATTTACACAAAAATTAGGCAGAAAAGATAAGAACAGAAAAAAGAATAAAATAAAATAAAAAATACAAGTAAAAATAAGTAAATAAATAATTCAAAAAATAATAAAAAAAATAAGATCACACTGGCTAAACTCACCAAGTTGCAGGCTTGCTATGACAGAGAAAAAAGTTAAGAAAATTTCAAAAATTATCTTCATTCCTGTTTCTTCTGCAGTTCTGGAGAGTTCTGGAGAGATTAAGTTACATAAGCAAGCAGTAACAGACAGTAGTGTGATGGAGGGGAATCACCTCCAAGCCATGTGTCAATTTGTAAAGGGAATGACAGAGAACAATAAAAAAAAAAAAAACATGGCCAGTCTTAGAATTCCTACATATAACCAAAACCCTAATATACCAAACCTAAATTTCATAATTAAGAACAATTTACACAAAATTAGGCAGAAAGAATGAAACAGAAAAAGAATAAAATAAAATAAAAAATACAAGTAAAAATAAGTAAATAAATAATTCAAAAAATAATAAAAATAAGATCACACTGGCTAAACTCACCAAGTTGCAGGCTTGCTGACAGAAAAAAGTTAAGAAAATTTCAAAAATTATCTTCATTCTGTTTCCTTTCTATACAGTTCTGGAGAGTTCTGGAGAGATGGGATTACCTTAAGCAAGCAGTAACAGACAGTAAGTAAAGGGAAAGTTTCTTCGTTCTTTTTGCTTTTTTAGTTTAGTTTCTTTTTGTTTTTTCTTTTCTTTTTTTGTTTCTTTTGTTCTTTCTTTGTTCTTATGGTTTTGTTCTTTCTTAGTTTGTTTGGATTTCTTTTTGTTTTTTCTTCGTTCTTTTTGTTTCTTTTTGTTCTTTCTTCGTGCTTTTTGTTTTCTTGTTCATTTTGTTCTTCTGTTCTTTCTTCGTTCTTTTTGTTTCTTTTTGTTGTTTTTGTTTCTTTTTATTCTTTCTTCATTTTTTCTTTTTCTTTTTGTTGTTGCGTTTGTTCTTCGTTCTTTTTCTTCATTTTGTAATTTTTTGATCTTTTTGTTTCTTTTTGTTCGTTTTCTTTGGTCTTTCTTCGTTCTTTTTGCTTCTTTTGTTAGTTTTGGTTTCCTTTTGTTATTTCTTAGTTTGTTTTGGTTTCTTTTTGTTTTTTCTTCGTTCTTTTTGTTTTTTTTGTTCTTTCTTCGTTCTTTTTGTTTCTTTTTGTGGTTTTTGTTTCTTTTTATTCTTTCTTCGTTCTTTTTGTTTCTTTTTGTTTTTTCGTTCTTTCTTCTTTCTTTTTTTTCATTTTCTTCTTTTTTTTCTTTTGTTTGTTTTCTTTGTTCTTTTTTCGTTCTTTTCGTTGTTTTTTGTTCGTTTTGGTTTATTTTTTTCTTTCTTCGTTCTTTCTGTTTCTTTTTGTTCTTTCTTTGTTCTTTTTGTTTTTTTTGTTCTTTTTGTTTTTTGTTCTTTCTTCGTTCTTTTTGTTTCTTTTTGTTGTTTTTGTTTCTTTTTATTCTTTCTTCGTTCTTTTTGTTTCTTTTTGTTTTTTCGTTCTTTCTTCTTTCTTTTTTTTCATTTTCTTTTTTTTTTCTTTTGTTTTCTTTGTTCTTTTTTCTGTTCTTTTTTCTTTCTTAGTTTGCTTTGGTTTCTTTTTGTTTTTTCTTCGTTCTTTCTCTTTCTTTTTGTTCTTTCTTTGTTCTTTTTGT
This sequence comes from Ascarosepion bandense, assembly GCA_037127315.1. Lineage (NCBI taxonomy): Eukaryota > Metazoa > Mollusca > Cephalopoda > Sepiida > Sepiidae > Ascarosepion > Ascarosepion bandense. The sequence goes on from JBBBDQ010001447.1 coordinate 306,257, forward strand.
TTTTTGTTCTTTTTGTTTTTTGTTTTTTCTTCGTTCTTTCTGTTTCTTTTTGTTCTTACTTCCTTCTTATTTTTGTTTTTTTGTTTCATTTTGTTCTTTCTTTGTTCTTTTCTCTTCATCTTTTTTCTAATTTCTTTATTTCATTTTCTCGTTTCACTTTCCTTTTTCTTTTATAGTTTTTTCTCATTATTATTTTAAATTAAATTTCTTTCTTTTTTTTTCTTTCTTTCTAATTACCGCTTGGATGTCCCAACAAATAACCAAAATACTTCTGGCCAACATCCCAATCTCTCGTTTTCATTTTACCCATCCTGCCTCACTTTCACGCATCGTTACTTTCTAGTTTGTCATTTACGAGCTTATATGACTGACCAGACGACATTTCGCACGCTTTCTTCCCAACGGAAGCCGCAAAACATAGATATGTTAAATACAATTGGTCTTTCTGGCAAATATATCTTCTTCTATGTGCCCTGTACCTTCAGGACGCAGGCGATCATGGTTCTCTACGTCTCCCTATCCCTTGTGGCTCTTAGTGTGTTTGCTTCTGTTACACCTCGCAACCCCCGTTCCGCCATCCACTTGATCCGGCCCTGCAAATATGTTATCCGCTGACTTCCTCTGTCTCTTTTTCCTTCTATATGGCCAGTCAGTATCAGGTTCTCCAAAATATCCTTCCTTATTGCATGTCCCAGGAACTTCAGTTGTCTCTTCCTGATGTTCAGTATTAATTTCCTTTTTGTTGCCATTCTTTCCAACACCTCATCGTTGCTTGCATGCTCAGTCCACGATATCTGCAGCATCCTTCTGTAGAACCACATTTCCGCTGCTTTAAGTTTTGTTCTCAGGAGTTGATACAGTTTAGGATTTGTTGGCGTTTGCTGATTGTCTGATGTTGCTTTTGAGGCACTGGCGTATCTCATCTGCTCGGAAGGAGGATAGCGGCACCAACGTAACTGCTAGGAATCGGCTTTAAAATTCAGAGATAATTACTTTGTTGTTATAAAGGAGCCATTTTCAAAGAAATTTCAAGCGCCTAATTTCAATCAAATAAATACTGTAACAGAAGCACACACACAGACAGGCACACACATATATAAGGATTAAGAAAAAAATGAGATATGGAAAAAAGAAAAAAGAAAGCATATCAAGTGTTTTTTTTAAATTGGAGTAGATAGACCAAACTATCGCCCGGTTCACACTCTACCCATGTTTACTGAACAGGTGAACTTGTTCCCTGTTTAGGATGTGATTTCCGACTTTATCTTTTCTCTCCTCAGACCTCAGTATTGATTATTTCGTTATTTTCATGCGAAGCGCTTGGCTGGTGACAACGTCTCATCATTGTGAGGGTACCAGGTTGGCAGTTTCCTGGTTGCTGCTTCCGACTGGTAGTTAGGAGCCCTAACTCTTGTGTAGCGTCAAGAGCGGCTGCTCTGATCAACAGTTGCAAATTACCGGGGTTCTTGTAGTGCCATGTCGCGCACGGATAGGTGTCCCTGGAAGCGTTTTCGGTGGGCAACCCAGAGGCCACACTTTGATACAGCCCGAGCCAGTTCCCACCCCAGCGCATACCGTGGATAATGACCGCTTGCATCCTCTACTCAAGGTCCCTCCCTACCAACATATTTTAACATGATAAAAGGAATCAAAAATAACCCTAAACCAGTCAAACTCAAATCACCAAAACCTCTTAACATTTCTTTTACTAACATCCGGGGCATTCGTACTAACTTTTGTATTGTAGAAGCTTTCCTCCACGAAAAGTCCCCTGACATCCTAGCGCTCTGTGAGACTAACCTCAACTCATCAATTCCCTCCTTTGACTTCTCGATCCCTGGTTATCTTCCCCTCTTAAGGAATGATTCCACTGTTCACATGCATGGGCTGGGGGTCTACGTTAGTGAACCCCTCCCTGTAGCTAGGGTGACATCACTCAAATCTACCGCCCACCAATATGTATGCCTCCGTCTGTCACTTCTCAGTTCGGTGAGCTACATTTTCTTCCTTTACCGTTCCTCTTCTTCTTCCGACTGCTCCCTTATAGACAGCATTTCTGATAATATAGATAAGGCTACTTCCTACCACCCATTCGCTCACATATTTGTGTTCGGAGACCTTAACGCCCATCATGCTGAATGGCTTAAAGACTCTGTTACTGATTCAGCAAGTAGTGGACTTCCCCACACGCTTTCCAAGCACTCCCTCTGGGCACGCCTCTCTACCACATATATGCTTTACCTCTGCACCTGACTCCTGCCAAGTTTCGCAGCTTTGCCCTCTCGGCAACTCCGACCATGCTGTTGTCTCTCTTAATATTTCTCTCTACTCTCACTCCCACCAGGAGCTTCCTACTTATAGAACCTCTTACTGCTACCAAACAGCTGACTGGGATGCCTTCTGCGACTTCCTTTGCGATGTCCCTTGGGGGAAAGTGTTCGATCTCCCAGTTGATGACTGTGTCTCTGAGATTTCGTCCTGGGTGAAAGTTGGCATTGATGCCTTCATATCTACCAGGAAGTTTCGTTTCAAACCTCATTACTACCCTTGGTTCTCTTCTGCCTGTTCGGCCGCTATTGCCCACAGGAATCACTACCTTCGACTATTTCGGAGATAGTCATCTGAACACAACAGGCGCCTATTCACGTCTGCTTGTAATTGGCAAGAGAATCCTGAATAACGCCAAGCGATCGTTTGCTGAGGGAATGAGACAGCGCATAGCTGACTGCAAGTTCGGCTCCAAAGACTATTGGCAATTATGCAAACGGGTGCAGAACAATAGCAAATCCTCTAACCCTCCTTTAATCAACAAATTCGAGGCCCTCACATCATCAGCGGACAAGGCTGAGTACTTTGCTCGCAGATTCTCATCCAACTCCACATTTGACTCATCTGGAGTACACTCAGCCGACTTTCCTATCAGAACTGGTGCTAAATTGTCTGTTATATATATTACCCCGACTGTACTATCCCGTGTAATATCAAAACTGGACCCCCACAAAGCGAGCGGCGATGATGAAATCCCGGTGATTGTCCTTTAGAAATGTGCCCCTGAACTCTCCTCTGTCCTCTCTAAACTCTATAACTACTGCCTCTCTGCTTCCTGTTTTCCTGGAAGTTCTCTTCTGTCGTTCCTGTATTTAAGAACTCTAGTGAACTCTCGGACTCATCAAACAATCGCCCTATCAGACTTCTACCTATTTTCGGGAAGGTATTCGAGGCCATTATTAATGCTGAAATAGTTCAGCATCTTTCCGCCCATAAACTCTTCTCCGACAGGCAGTATGGCTTCCTCTTTGCCAGGTCCACGGCTGACATGCGAACGACCATTACGAAGTACAGGTTTCAGGCCCTCGAGGAGTCCGGCGAGGCTCGTGCTGTTACTCTGGACATCTCCACGGCTTTTGACGGGGTTTGGCATGCTGGCCTTCTATGCAAGCTACGGGGTTACGGTATTAACTGACGATTGCATGATCTGATCCAATCTTTCCTACATAACCGCATAATGGAGGTCGTCCTTAATGGACATGCATCCACACCCTACTGTACAAACGCTGGTGTCCCTCAGGGCTCTATCCTAGGTCCAACGCTCTTCCTTATTTTCATAAATGACCTCCCAGACTAGATCAATAGCCAGGTGGGCACCTACGCAGATGACACCACAATTTACTCTCGCATCAGTAAGAATCCAGGCGTGACGGACAAACATAATCTTGCTGCTGATCTTGAGAATGATCTACACTCTGTGGTGAATTGGGGTAGGAAGTGGCTTGTAAATTTCAAGGCGTCTAAGACCAAGCTGCTGTCTGTTAATCATCACAGACAACTTCTCCTACTTCCCATAAGCATGGACCAAGCGACTCCCCCAGAAAGTAATACTCTGCGCTTCCTCGGCCTTATCCTCTCTTCTGATCTCAAGTGGAACCACTACATTGAGTCAATAGCTAAATCCACTGCAAGGAAGGTTGGGTCACTGTGTCGGGCCAGGAAGTTTTTCCCACCTGAAACCATCCTGCATCTGTACAAATCAACCATTTGTCCGTGTATGGCGTACTTTAGAGTTCTATTGGAGTTCAGTAGAACTACTAGGCTGTTGATATTTAATTGACAGTTAACCGAATACTAAGGAGTAAGCTTACAGTGGAAGATTACCAAGTTCCTAAGATTTTGGGTGCATTAAATCGATTAGCAACTGACATAGCACAATTATAACTTTCAGTGCGAAAACTACTCCACAACAGCTAGAAAAGGAAAGAAGAAGAAAGAACATAAAAAGAAAGTAATACAGATAACAGAAATTTAGGTGCTCTTTCACTTTTCTCTTCCAGTGCATTGTGGATTTTTTTTTGTTTAAGATTTTTTTTCCTTCAGGTTATCACCGAGGCGAGTCGATGCCGCAAAGTTGACAACAAATTTACTAAAGAAGAAGAAAAAAGAAGCAAAATATAACTGAAGTAAATCAGTACTTTTGTTGGCCAGGTGTGGGCTGGGATTAGAGCTGAAACGAATGAATAAATAAATGAAAAAAAAGAGAGAATGAAGGAACAAAAGGGAACGAAAGAATTAAAATAGAGTTAATGTTCAACTGAAAAGCCGAAGAAGTCGCTGTAGCATACGGATGCTATAAGTCAGTTATAATGTGGTTATAAGTTATGTAATCACGGAATGGAGATTTTTTTAAAATGTGGCTTACATGTGGCCAAAGTTATGGAGGACCTGGTGAGGTTTAGTCACTCGACTGCCGTAATTGTTCTGGAGCTAACCATTACTCTACTTCGGGGTGTCAACATTTCTCAGTATGAGTTGACAGGCGACCTACTCCATGGAAAGGAAAACAAAAATGAAGGAAAACAACGAAAAGGAAAATATTTTTTATGCAAAGCATGAAGTAGCCTGATTCATTGTTATGCCTAAGTTAGAAAACTATTTTAGCGTTTAAATCAAGAGAATTAAAATGGCAGAAATACATGCGCACAATGTGAAGAAAAAATGGTATCACCTTTGATATTGATATATAGTACTGTGCAAAAGTATTAGGACAAAAACTATTTTATCTTTTATGGGGCTTCAATATAAAGATTAAAATCACCTCTGTCCTAACACTTTTGCACACTACCGGTAGTGTGCAAGAGTATTAGGACAGGAGTGATTTTCCTAAAAACCTCACTGAAATTCAAATACAGGGTGAAAAGCCAAACCTTTGTAAGAATTATTAAACTAAAAAGGAAAATGAAGGAAGGCTTCGGAATTTGAATTGGCCCCCACAAATCCCTGATCTCAATCCTATTGAACATCTATGGGTAATTTTGGATATAAAAAAATTGATAAACCTAATGTTACTTCGCAAGACACACTTTGGGAACAAATACAAGCTGCTTGGCAGCAGATCCAATTAGATACATTGAAAAAGCTTGTGATGTCAATGCCTGACAGAATGAAGGCTGTGATCAAAGCAAAAGGCTATTATACTAAATATTATATTTATTTTGTAACAAGTATTGTTAAAGCATTTGCTGAGTAAATCAAATAAAAATATTTTACTTAAATTGTTTATTTTCTGTCAATATGCCTCACAAATGATAAAATATTTCTTGTCCTAATACGTTTGCACAGTACTATATATATATATATATATATATATATATATGAAACAGTTTTTTTCCGGTCAAAGTCAGATTTAGCCAGATAACTGTTATATGAAAAAGTACTAGAAACAATGCAAAATATCGAAAGTGCAGAGCAATTAAATATTAAAATAAAGGAAAACTAACCAGTTACGCTACTATGGTTTCTGAATTAGGTTTCGTCAGTGAGTAGAAGTTAATTGTTTTTCCCAATGCCTCATTCATTTATTCATAAATCCTCAACGGGAAATGCGATAGAAGGAAAGGAGGAAAAGCAAGAGAAGAGGGAATAGAAAAGGAAAAGGAAATTATACGTGTACTCTCATCCGGGTACATACTCAAAATGTGTTTTTTTTTTGTTTTCTTTTGTTTCTTTTTTGTTTTTTTGTTTTTTGTGCGCTTACAATCTACATCACTTCAGACTTCTCATTTATTAACCTACTAGCAGTATAACCCGGCGTTGCTCGGGTGTAATGAAAGCTTTAAAACTAATCCATGGTCCTGAAGAAGTGTATTTTTATGAAACATCAAAAAAAAAAAAAAAAAATAATAAAAATATGCAAATTGCTAGCAAAAGGAAATATACATTGTTTTGATAATTATTTCATTGTTGTCAAAATTAAGCATATTTGATTGTTTTGAAACAAGTGTAGCCAAGGTCAGATAATGCGGGCTTTGGAATAATGTAAACAATGTGTCCCGATATGACGTGATAGCTTATAAAAGAGGCAGAAATTATTAGTAGTGAGCAGTCAGTCGGGAGTCGGGATTTGAATCAAGACTGAAAACGACACAAGGAAAACCACGTACGAGTGCGGCCTTTTGGCCCTTCGATGCGTGTGTACTGTCACCTTTGAATATATCTTCTACTCTACGACACGGTCACCTGATGGGTGAATGAGTGAAGTGCTGTCTACATTTGTTCGTATGTGCGTGTCCCTATCACCACTCCTCTACACACTACCATCACATTGATTTCAGAGAATAAACCGAGTGAATCTATCTATCTATCTATCTATCTATCTAGTCATCCGCAGACAGATGTGTTTCGCTGTGTCACAGCTCATCAGTACGGTTAGACACCCGATTGCTTTTTACCCTGGATTGAAACCCGACCGAACCGGCGTCAGTTGGCGATTCTACCTCTGAGCTATGGGCGCTCGGTAGAAGGAGGCAGAATTTTTAGCGTCTATATTATCATTATACACGCCGCCCAATAGCTGAGAGTGCTCTAATTCATTACTGAATGAGCGATGCGTATATGCGAGAGTAGCTACTGTTTTTCAAAGCTTACCATTCTTCCAGAGTGCTCAATCAGGGTGTGAGAGCGTAAATAGTCATCCGCAGAAGGAGGTAAACTTTTTAGCGTGTATATTATCATTATACACGCCCAATAGCCAGAGTGCTCTAATTCATTACTGAATGAGCGATATATATATATATATATATATATATATATATATAGGTGTGAGTTGGTAACCCTGGGTTTCACGCTTTTGCGATCGTAAGACAATATATATATATATGTAATTACAAACAAGATGCAAAAACTATATAAATATATAGATATAAATATAAAAATATAAAATATATATATATAATTACAAACAAGATGAAAAAACTCTCAAAGACATAATACGTAGAAATGTTAAACCAGTGGAAAGTAATAATCAAATGAAACTCATTATATATTATAAAAAATTCAAAACAATTGACCTCATATTCTCTAATAACCCTACAAGCACTAAACTAAATTCCCTACAAAAAACCAATGTAGTGTTCCAATTTACATGTCCATTCAGAGATTGCATCTCTGATATTAATAAAAAGCCCACTACATATATTGGTTTTACTACAACCACGCTCTCCCGTAGACTTACATGTCATCTTTCTGATCAGAGTACAATTAAACAACATTTCTCTGAAAAACATAAACATGTAGGTAATATCAGACAGATTTTGGTCAACAATACGGTGATCCTTACTCATACACATAGTAAGAGGAACCTTCATATATTGGAGGCCATGTACATCAAATCTAAACAACCAACACTCAATAAAATCCCCTTTAAATCCGGATATAACTCGTTACATTGCATTTGAATACATGGTTTTGATGTCATTTCGTGCTGTCACGCGGTGTGACGTCATAGAACCGCATTGCAAATTTGAGGACTGCGTTTGTTACTTTTGGTAACTATTGCCGTTGCCTAGCGGAGTTTTATGTCAACACAAAATAATATCGTCGGTGATGGTGGATGTTATTGTATTACCGTCTAAATAACCTCTCTGAAGATGGCTCATGTGAGCCGAAAGCTTAGAAGCAAATTAATAAAAAATTATCCAAATGTTGGAGAATTTTTGTCTTTATTTTCAACTGAACTTAAACCCAAAATACGACGTTTAGAACGGCTCATGATTAAACATAATAGACATTCATTGTCTCTTATATTTAACAGCATATGTTTAGAATATATATATATATATATATATATATATATATAAACTATTATATATATAGTGTATCGATGCAGCAGATAATTTTCTAAACATATACTGTTAAATACAGGAGACAATGAATGTCTATTATGTTTAATCATGAACCGTTCTAAACATCGTATTTTGGCTTTAATTCCAGGTGAAAATAAAGACAAAATTCTCCAACATTTGGATACTTTTTTATTATGTTGGTTCTAAACTTTCGGCTCAGATGAGCCATCTTCAGTTTAGAATGGCTCATGATTAAACATAATAGACATTTATTCCCTCTTATATTTAACAGAATATGTTTAGAAAATATAATCCAGGTAAAGAGGACTCAAGGTTTTGCGATTTTGAGTTCCTTGGCTTTTATTTTTTATAAACAGTGCTCAATGCAATAAATATTTTAGTGCATGATATAATGATATAATATGAATTAAAAATACATCAAAATACATTAGTTTCTAAGGAATGTATACTTACTTCTTTTATTTCTTGTTTCGTTTTTCTCCCTAATGGTCAAAGTCTCAACCTACTTTTAACCTAATTTAATTCTTTTAAAACTTTTATTGCTTCTCTCTATACCGTATTACCTTTGATGTATGTATTCTATTAACAAAATTGTCCTTTCTCTAAGTACGTATTCTCTAGAATCTGCTGGCTAAATTTCAAAATGAATCTTTATTCTGATTAGTTAAAAGGAACACACAAATTTTATATCTTCCCACATATATAAATAACAAACCGATTGCTTTTGTATTTAAATGTAAATCATTTTCAAAACCAACACCCAACATTGCCTTATGATGAGATTCTATCTAGAAACATAGAACTTTCCGTGTCGCAATGTATTTGTAATTCATTATATATATATATATATATATATATATATATATATATATATATATATTACCACATATACGTACCGACAATACCCATCAAGATATTTAAATACCACTTCAGATATATTACATTTTCACTTCTATGGATAGATACTGGTTATCTATCCCAGATCGTGGCAAATGGACAATGATTCGAACAATAAAATAATAAAGTAAGATTGCTATTCGATTGGTAATCAAATGGCAATCATTTTCCAGGTCTGCTTCGTTATTCAACACGGTCGCTGACAACAAATCAAGGATGAACGTCGAAACAATATAATTTTGATATAAAATTTTAATGAATACAAGATCAAAAGAATAAAAAAAAATCTTGATATGAATTAGAATATCCTAAGATCTTAACCTCAAAATTACTTTCGGATACCCAACGTGGTCGAAATATTCAATTACAATATACAATAAGAAATATGAACAAAGTAGAGGAGATTATGAATGCAAGATATCAACATACAACCATATGGGGAGATTATATTATTTGAAACACGTGGTATGGTGCGTGTAATAACAAAATATTCATGGAAGTGCATGCGTGTTCTATATTGTATCGAGGCAGCAAATAATTTTCTAAACATATACTGTTAAATATAAGAGACAATGAATGTCTATTATGTTTAATCAGGAGCCGTTCTAAACGTAGTATTTTGGCTTTAATTTCAGTTGAAAATAAAGACAAAAATTCTCCAACATTTGGATAATTTTTTATTAAGTTGGTTCTAAGCTTTCGGCTCCTATGAGCTATCTTCAGCGGAGTTTTATGTCAACACAAGATTAAATCGTCGTTGATGGTGGATGTTTTACTGTTACCGTCATTATAACCTCTCTGAAGATGGCTCATGTGAGCCAAAAATTTGAACCAACTTATTAAAAAATTATTCAAATGTTGGAGAATTTTTGTCTTTATTTTCAACTGAAATTAAAGCCAAAACACGATGTTTAGAACGGCTCATGATTAAACATAATAGACATTCATTGTCTCCTGTATTTAACAGTATATGTTTAGAAAATTATCTGCTGCCTCGATACATATATATATATATATATATATATATATATATATATGTCAAAGAACAAATACATATATATATATATATATATATATATATGTCAAAGAACAAATACATACATACATATATATATATATATATATATATATTTTTTTTTTTTTTAATCATTTCATCCCGAGCAAGGCGGAAACGCCACTGATGTGCAAGTGGTTACATAAATGTAAAAAGATTAATTAGAAAAGAGTGAGGAGTACAAGCTAGTTAGAAAGGAACAATAGAAAGCTGAGAAAGCAGGTGCGATGACAGATACGTAGGTGGAGAGAAAGGGAAGGTTATACAGGGGAGGGGAGAGAGCTAGAGGCCAGTGGTTAGTAGATGAGTATTAACTTTGCATTTAAATTTCTGGAGGTTGTAGCCGTCAGGAAAGCAAGAATACGGGAGTGAGTTCCACAGGCGGGAAGTGCGAGAGAGGAAGCTGCAGGAGTAGAATTGTCGTCTGCATTTGGCTAACCTGACTGTGAATGGGTGGGATCCAGTTGCCAGTCTGGTTGCACGAGTAAACACCTGTTGAGGAGGCATCAGTGACTTAAGCTCATCCGAGCAGAAGCCATGAAAGTATTTATAGAAGAGACAGAGGGAGGCCACATTTCGACGATGGGAAAGTGGCTGCAGTCGAGTCACCAGATCAGTACCTATCACATTACAGACTCTCCTTTGGAGCTTGTCAAGAACACTGAGGAGAACGGCAGGGGCACCTGACCATACATGGCAGCAGTACTCCATGCACGGACGGATGGTTGACTTGTATATATGCAGGATGGATTCAGGTGGAAAAAACATCCTGGATCGACATAGTGACCCAATCTTCTTAGCAGTAGATTTTGCTACGGATTCAATATAGTGGTTCCATTTGAGGTTTGAGGACAGGGTAAGTCCGATGAGGCGCAGTGTATTACTCTCCGGGAGAATCACCTGGTCCATGCTTATGGGAGGCAGAAGAGGTTGCCTGTAATGGTTGACAGACAAGAGCTTGGTCTTAGAGGAATTGAAGTTGACAAGCCACTTCTTGCCCCAGTTCACCACAGAGTGTAGATCCCGCTCAAGGTCAGCAGCGAGATTATGTCTGTCCGCCACGACAGGTTTCTTACTGGAGCGGGAGTATATTGTAGTGTCATCTGCGTAGATGCCTACTTGGGACTTGATATATATATATATATATGTCAAAGAACAAATACAATTATTCAGTCATTAGTGAGAATTAGAATGAACAATAAGGGCAAAAATTTAGATCTTGGAGAAGGAGATTTTCTAAATCATGTCATTCTTTATCTGTTTGCGGAAGATATACATTAAGAACACATAGTATACAGATGTATACAAAGTAATTTGAAGAACATCTCGGATTCTACAAGTTTTCGAAAGGATACTTGTAATACTTCAGGGGTTTCCTAAAAGGGCCTGTTGGTAAGGTTAAAATTTAAGTAATTATAGTATATTAAGCTGTATTGAAGTTATGAAAACTAAATAATCTTTGTGTGGGTTATTAATCTATATATATAAAATGTAATCTGTGAGTTCGTGTGTGACTGTTCCCTATGCACGCCTATATTTTTTAAGCTACGCCATTCAGACTTTTTAGGGACACATATCTACAGGGAAGCCAGGTCGACACATACTTTTTGAGTTTAAGTTCAGCAATTTTCCCTTTCGCCATTTTTGGCCAATGAAGCCGATTGTTTACATTTGCTCCGTAAAACATCTAAGATCTAAGATGATTGCAAGATTACATCACAGAAAACAAATCTCACGTGTCAAACACGACTAAAATATTTTTTATTCAAAAAAATGAGCCTTCATATTTAATTTTAATTCCGGCGTTTTACGTCACAGAAAACAAATCACACGTGTCAAACGTGACTAAAACATTTTTTAAATGAGCCTTTATGTTTAATTTTTATTCCAACTTTTTTCAAATTCATCAGGTCAACAAAAGAATGTGAATATTTATAATTATTATATATATTAATTTTGAAACAAAAGAAATACTTTTTTTTTAAAAAAGTGTTTTTTCAAACAAAAACAAAATATGTAAAATAAAAAGTGACATCTTCTCCTACTACTAAAATGTTTTGAGTTGCACGGGCAACGCCGGGCAGTGATGCTAGTTTTTATATAAATACGTGTTCGTTGTTCATCGTTGATGTCAAGTCGATTGCCAGCTTTGGTTCCAGTTTATTTATTGTTGAATTGTATAAAACATTTCTGAGAAGACGTATTGTAACTATTTACACTGTTCGGGGTGTTTTCCTCATTTTTGTTGCCATATTCACGACGTTTCAACCGAATATTTTCCCCGTAATTTTGAAACAAAAGAAATATAAAAAAAAATGAAGTCTCCTTTTGATAATACTTTGTGTGTTGGAGCCAAGACCAGTTAGGCGTAAGGGAGTGGTGTCGAAAGAAACAGAATGCACAATATTGTAACCAAAACTCTACTGGCCAAACTCCTTATACATGCGTTACTACTGCGGCACTGAGATTATTAAACTCGGTTCAGTTTGACTTTCTACATTTAAAACAGATAAACTTCTATCTTATTTATTTCTAACTCCACTTCCTGCAAATGTTTTCTATTCCTTTACAGATCAAAGAAACCCCACTACATCTTAGAAAGAGAAACTATGACTGGCACTAAAATTACACTTTATACTCCGTTCGAATACTACAGCAACATGCATTCAATGCCTTCTATTTAATGCTGAAAATGGATACTAACAGCCTCAGCTCTCCTTTCCAACTTTCAATAAATGATTTCCATCTACTCCTCTCATTGGCATCTTCTCCTACTACTAAAATGTTCTGAGTTGCACGGGCAATGCCGGGCTATGATGTTAGTTATTAACAAAATAAGTGTTATGCTACTTCAAAGCGTAAGTTATTTATGAACATGATAATTAATTAAATTTTAAAGTGAACGGTGTTTTCATAATACTGACAAAGTGTTGTATTACGTTTCTGGAAAACACCGATGACGATGATCTTGACAGACAACGACGGTCAAGAGGACAGACAACGACGGTCACACTGATGTGGAGTAAGATGGTAGCCAAAGAGAGATCGTGAACATACGAAGGAGCCGCCAGGAGTCGTGAACCAAACTCTGCTTTTTTAGCCATCGGTGACCTCTCTTCTCTCTGGCTTTGGTTAATAACCCCAGACCGATATAATCCCAAAATTCCTACTCATTTTTGCTTTTTCGGATTGTCGCATACCTTTGGCAACTATCGCCTGTGTTTCTGACACTGATATTGGATCCCGCCGCCGATATCAAGGGCTGGATATTTTGTGAATATTATCTTTGCCTGTTATCGTCTGTGTTTCTGCCTTTGTTGTCCTGCCGACACAATCCGCGGCCAGATATATCTGTTAATCATATCTGTGTATTGCAAGATAATATATTACATACGCTGGTAATTAGACGCTTAAGATTTCATTGATCAATATAAATAAATAAATACATATTGGAATATATTTCCACTGTTAATATGAAAAAAATTCATGAATTTCTAAGATATATTAATAAACGAGTTGTGATTTTGAAGTTTCCTAATTATTCGGATCGCGGATTTGATAGATAACAATTATTTAATAACTCCAGAGTTTACAGTATTACATTATTCGAACTATTGTCCTCGTCTTTGTTGTCATTTGTGTGACGTTTAATAATAGATCATTCTATGCGTCTATATTTCTGAGATGAGCTAGTATGTACAGTATTTACATTATTTGGATTTTGTCCTCATCTTTGTTGCCATTTGTACGACATTTAATAATAGATCATTCTATGCGTCAATATTTCTGAGATGAGCTAGTATGTACAGTATTTACATTATTTGGATTTTGTCCTCATCTTTGTTGCCATTTGTACGACATTTAATAATAGATCATTCTATGCGTCAATATTTCTGAGATGAGCTAGTATGTACAGTATTTACATTATTTGGATTTTGTCCACATCTTTGTTGCCATTTGTACGACATTTAATAATAGATCATTCTATGCGTCAATATTTCTGAGATGAGCTAGTATGTACAGTATTTACATTATTTGGATTTTGTCCTCATCTTTGTTGCCATTTGTACGACATTTAATAATAGATCATTCTATGCGTCAATATTTCTGAGATGAGCTAGTATGTACAGTATATACATTATTTGGACATTTGTCCTCATCTTTGTTGCAATTTTTATGACGTTTAATAGTAGATCATTCTATGCGTCTATATTTCTGAAGTGAGCTAGTAGTTACAGTATTTACATTATTTGGATTTTTGACTTCATCTTTGTTGCCATTTGTACGATATTTATTAATAGATCATTCTATTTGTCTATATATCTGAGATGAGATAGTAAGTACAGTATTTACATTATTTGGACTTTTGTCCTCATTTTGTTGCCATTTGTATGACGTTTAATAATAAATCTTTTTATGCTTCTATATTTCTGAGATGAGGTAGTATTTACAGTATTTACATTATTTGGACTTTTGTCGTCATCATTGTTGCCATTTGTACGGCATTTAATAATAGATCATTCTATGCGTCTATATTTCTGAGATGAGCTATTACGTAGAGTATTTACATTATTTGGACTTTCGTCCTCATCTTTATTGCCATTTGTACGACATTTAATAATAGATCATTCTAATTGTCTATACTTCTGAGAGGAGGTAGTATGTACAGTATTTACATTATTTGGACATTTGTCCCCATCTTTGATGCCATTTGTACGACGTTTAATAATAGATCATTTTCTGCGTCTATATTTCTGAGATGAGGTAGTATTTACAGTATTTACATTATTTGGACTTTTGTCCTCATCTTTGTTGCCATTTGTAAGACATTTAATAATAGATCATTCTATGCGTCTATATTTCTGAGATGAGCTAGTATGTACAGTATTTACATTATTTGGACTGTTGTCGTCATATTTGTTGCCATTTGTATAACGTGTAATAATAGATTATTTTATGCGTCTATATTTCTGAGATGAGCTAGTATTTACAGTATTTACATTATTTGGACTTTTGTCCTCATCTTTGTTGCCATATGTACGACATTTAATAATAGATCATTCGATGCGTCTATATTTCTGAGATGAGCTAGTATGTACAGTATTTAGATTATTTGGACATTTGTCCCCGTCTTTGTTGCTATTTGTATGACATTTAATAATACATCATTTTATGCGTCTATATTTCTGAGATGAGGTAGTAATTACAGTATTTACATTATTTGGACTTTTGTCCTCATCTTTGTTGCCATTTGTATGACGTTTAATAATAGATTATTTTATGCGTCTATATTTCTGAGATGAGGTAGTATTTACAGTATTTACATTATTTGGACTTTTGTCGTCATCTTTGTTGCCATTTGTACGACATTTAATAATAGATCATTCTATTCGTCTATATTTCTGAGATGAGCTAGTGTGTACAGTATTTAGATTATTTGGACTTTTGTCCTCATCATTGTTGCCATTTGTATGACGTTTAATAATAGATTAATTTATGCGTCAATATTTCTGAGATGAGCTAGTATTCACAGTATTTACATTATTTGGACTTTTGTCTTCATCTTTGTTGCCATTTGTATTACGTTTAATAATAGATCATTTTATGCGTCTATATTTCTGAGATGAGCTAGTATTTACAGTATTTACATTATTTGGACTTTTGTCCTCATATTTGTTGCCATATGTACGACATTTAATGATATTTCATTCTAATCGTCTGTATTTCTGAGATGAGCTAGTATGTACAGTATTTACATTATTTGGACTTTTGGTTTCATCTTTGTTGCCATTTGTATGACGTTCGGTAATAGATTATTCTATGCGTCTATATTTCTGCGATGAGCTAGTATGTACTGTATTTACATTATTTTGACTTTTGTCCTCATCTTTGTTGCCATTTGTATGACGTTTAATAATAGATTATTTTATGCGTCTATATTTCTGAGATGAGCTAGTTTTTACAGTATTTACATTATTTGGACTTTTGTCGTCATTTTGTTGCCATTTGTACGACATTTAATAATAGATCATTTTATGCGTCTATATTTCTGAGATGAGCTAGTATGTACAGTATTTAAATTATTTGGACTTTTGTCCTCATCTTTGTTGCCATTTGTTTGACGTTTAATAATAGATTATTTTAGGCGTCTATATTTCTCAGATGAGCTAGTATTTACAGTATTTACATTATTTGGACTTTTGTCTTCATCTTTGTTGCAATTTGTATTACATTTAATAATAGATCATTTTATGCGTCTATATTTCTGAGATGAGCAAGTATTTACAGTATTTACATTATTTGGACTTTTGTCCTCACCTTTGTTGCCATATGTACGACATTTAACAATAGATCATTCGATGCGTCTATATTTCTGAGATGAGCTAGTATGTACATGATTTACATTGTTTGGACATTTGTCCCCTTCTTTGTTGCTATTTGTATGACATTTAATAATACATCAATTTATGCGTCTATATTTCTGAGATGAGGTAGTATTTACAGTATTTACATTATTTGGACTTTTGTCCACATCTTTGTTGCCATTTGTATGACGGTTAATAATAGATTATTTTATGCGTCTATATTTCTGAGATGAGGTAGTATTTATAGTATTTACATTATTTGGACTTTTGTCGTCATCTTTGTTGCCATTTGTACGACATTTAATAATAGATCATTCTATTCGTCTATATTTCTGAGATGAGCTAGTATGTACAGTATTTAGATTATTTGGACTTTTGTCCTCATCTTTGTTGCCATTTGTATGACGTTTAATAATAGATTATTTTATGCGTCTATATTTCTGAGATGAGCTAGTATTTACAGTATTTACATTATTTGGACTTTTGTCCTCATATTTGTTGCCATATGTACGACATTTAATGATATTTCATTCTAAGCGTCTATATTTCTGAGATGAGCTAGTATGTACAGTATTTACATTATTTTGACTTTTGTCCTCATCTTTGTTGCCATTTGTATGACGTTCGGTAATAGATTATTCTATGCGTCTATATTTCTGCGATGAGCTAGTATGTACTGTATATACATTATTTTGACTTTTGTCCTCATCTTTGTTGCCATTTGTATGACGTTTAATAATAGATTATTTTATGCGTCTATATTTCTGAGATGAGCTAGTTTTTACAGTATTTACATTATTTGGACTTTTGTCGTCATTTTGTTGCCATTTGTACGACATTTAATAATAGATCATTCTATTCGTCTATATTTCTGAGATGAGCTAGTATGTACAGTATTTAAATTATTTGGACTTTTGACCTCATCTTTGTTGCCATTTGTATGACGTTTAATAATAGATTATTTTAGGCGTCTATATTTCTCAGATGAGCTAGTATTTACAGTATTTACATTATTTGGACTTTTATCCTCACCTTTGTTGCCACATGGACGACATTTAACAATAGATCATTCGATGCGTCTATATTTCTGAGATGAGCTATTATGTTCATTATTTACATTGTTTGGACATTTGTCCCCTTCTTTGTTGCTATTTGTATGACGTTTAATAATAGATCATTTTATGCGTCTATATTTCTGAGATGAGCTAGTATATACAGTATTTACATTATTTGGACTTTTGTGGTCATCTTTGTTGCCATTTGTACGACATTTAATAATAGATCATTCTATTCGTCTATATTTCTGAGATGAGCTAGTATGTACAGTATTTAGATTATTTGGACTTTTGTCCTCATCTTTGTTGCCATTTGTATGACGTTTAATAATAGATTAATTTATGCGTCAATATTTCTGAGATGAGCTAGTATTCACAGGATTTACATTATTTGGACTTTTCTCTTCATCTTTGTTGCCATTTGTATTACGTTTAATAATAGATCATTTTATGCGTCTATATTTCTGAGATGAGCTAGTATTTACAGTATTTACATTATTTGGACTTTTGTGGTCATCTTTGTTGCCATTTGTACGACATTTAATAATAGATCATTCTATGCGTCAATATTTTTGAGATGAGCTAGTATGTACAGTATTTACATTATTTGGATTTTTGACTTCATCTTTGTTGCCATTTGTACGATATTTATTAATAGATCATTCTATTTGTCTATATTTCTGAGATGAGCTATTACGTACAGTATTTACATTATTTAGACTTTCGTCCTCATCTTTATTGCCATTTGTACGACATTTAATAATAGATCATTCTATGCGACTATACTTCTGAGAGGAGGTAGTATGTACAGTATTTACATTGTTTGGACATTTGTCCTCATCTTTGATGCCATTTGTACGACGTTTAATAATAGATCATTTTCTGCGTCTATATTTCTGAGATGAGGTAGTATTTACAGTATTTACATTGTTTGGACTTGTGTCCTCATCTTTGTTGCCATTTGTAAGACATTTAATAATAGATCATTCTATGCGTCTATATTTCTGAGATGAGCTAGTATGTACAGTATTTACATTATTTGGACTGTTGTCGTCATATTTGTTGCCATTTGTATAACGTTTAATAATAGATTATTTTATGCGTCTATATTTCTGAGATGAGCTAGTATTTACAGTATTTACGTTATTTGGACTTTTGTCCTCATCTTTGTTGCCATATGTACGACATTTAATAATACATCATACGATGCGTCTATATTTCTGAGATGAGCTAGTATGTACAGTATTTACATTATTTGGACATTTGTCCCCTTCTTTGTTGCTATTTGTATGACGTTTAATAATACATCATTTTATGCGTCTATATTTCTGAGATGAGCTAGTATTTACAGTATTTACATTATTTGTACTATTGTCGTCATCTTTGTTGCCATTTGTACGACATTTAATAATAGATAATTTCATGCGTCTATATTTCTGGGGATGAGCTAGTATATACAGTATTTACATTATTTGGACTTTTGTCCTCATCTTTGTTGCCATTTGTATGACGTTCAATAATAGATTAATTTATGCGTCAATATTTCTGAGATGAGCTAGTATTCACAGTATTTACATTATTTGGAGTTTTGTCTTCATCTTTGTTGCCATTTGTATTACATTTAATAATAGATCATTTTATGCGTCTATATTTCTGAGATGAGCTAGTATTTACAGTATTTACATTATTTGGACTTTTGTCCTCATATTTGTTGCCAAATGTACGACATTTAATGATATTTCATTCTAATCGTCTGTATTTCTGAGATGAGCTAGTATGTACAGTATTTACATTATTTGGACTTTTGGTTTCATCTTTGTTGCCATTTGTATGACGTTCGGTAATAGATTATTCTATGCGTCTATATTTCTGCGATGAGCTAGTATGTACTGTATTTACATTATTTTGACTTTTGTCCTCATCTTTGTTGCCATTTGTATGACGTTTAATAATAGATTATTTTATGCGTCTATATTTCTGAGATGAGCTAGTTTTTACAGTATTTACATTATTTGGACTTTTGTCGTCATTTTGTTGCCATTTGTACGACATTTAATAATAGATCATTTTATGCGTCTATATTTCTGAGATGAGCTAGTATGTACAGTATTTAAATTATTTGGACTTTTGTCCTCATCTTTGTTGCCATTTGTTTGACGTTTAATAATAGATTATTTTAGGCGTCTATATTTCTCAGATGAGCTAGTATTTACAGTATTTACATTATTTGGACTTTTGTCTTCATCTTTGTTGCAATTTGTATTACATTTAATAATAGATCATTTTATGCGTCTATATTTCTGAGATGAGCAAGTATTTACAGTATTTACATTATTTGGACTTTTGTCCTCACCTTTGTTGCCATATGTACGACATTTAACAATAGATCATTCGATGCGTCTATATTTCTGAGATGAGCTAGTATGTACATGATTTACATTGTTTGGACATTTGTCCCCTTCTTTGTTGCTATTTGTATGACATTTAATAATACATCAATTTATGCGTCTATATTTCTGAGATGAGGTAGTATTTACAGTATTTACATTATTTGGACTTTTGTCCACATCTTTGTTGCCATTTGTATGACGGTTAATAATAGATTATTTTATGCGTCTATATTTCTGAGATGAGGTAGTATTTATAGTATTTACATTATTTGGACTTTTGTCGTCATCTTTGTTGCCATTTGTACAACATTTAATAATAGATCATTCTATTCGTCTATATTTCTGAGATGAGCTAGTATGTACAGTATTTAGATTATTTGGACTTTTGTCCTCATCTTTGTTGCCATTTGTATGACGTTTAATAATAGATTATTTTATGCGTCTATATTTCTGAGATGAGCTAGTATTTACAGTATTTACATTATTTGGACTTTTGTCCTCATATTTGTTGCCATATGTACGACATTTAATGATATTTCATTCTAAGCGTCTATATTTCTGAGATGAGCTAGTATGTACAGTATTTACATTATTTTGACTTTTGTCCTCATCTTTGTTGCCATTTGTATGACGTTCGGTAATAGATTATTCTATGCGTCTATATTTCTGCGATGAGCTAGTATGTACTGTATATACATTATTTTGACTTTTGTCCTCATCTTTGTTGCCATTTGTATGACGTTTAATAATAGATTATTTTATGCGTCTATATTTCTGAGATGAGCTAGTTTTTACAGTATTTACATTATTTGGACTTTTGTCGTCATTTTGTTGCCATTTGTACGACATTTAATAATAGATCATTCTATTCGTCTATATTTCTGAGATGAGCTAGTATGTACAGTATTTAAATTATTTGGACTTTTGACCTCATCTTTGTTGCCATTTGTATGACGTTTAATAATAGATTATTTTAGGCGTCTATATTTCTCAGATGAGCTAGTATTTACAGTATTTACATTATTTGGACTTTTATCCTCACCTTTGTTGCCACATGGACGACATTTAACAATAGATCATTCGATGCGTCTATATTTCTGAGATGAGCTATTATGTTCATTATTTACATTGTTTGGACATTTGTCCCCTTCTTTGTTGCTATTTGTATGACGTTTAATAATAGATCATTTTATGCGTCTATATTTCTGAGATGAGCTAGTATATACAGTATTTACATTATTTGGACTTTTGTGGTCATCTTTGTTGCCATTTGTACGACATTTAATAATAGATCATTCTATTCGTCTATATTTCTGAGATGAGCTAGTATGTACAGTATTTAGATTATT
Organism: Ascarosepion bandense; assembly: GCA_037127315.1. NCBI lineage: Eukaryota > Metazoa > Mollusca > Cephalopoda > Sepiida > Sepiidae > Ascarosepion > Ascarosepion bandense. The sequence continues at coordinate 327,502 of JBBBDQ010001447.1, forward strand.
TGGACTTTTGTCCTCATCTTTGTTGCCATTTGTATGACGTTTAATAATAGATTAATTTATGCGTCAATATTTCTGAGATGAGCTAGTATTCACAGGATTTACATTATTTGGACTTTTCTCTTCATCTTTGTTGCCATTTGTATTACGTTTAATAATAGATCATTTTATGCGTCTATATTTCTGAGATGAGCTAGTATTTACAGTATTTACATTATTTGGACTTTTGTGGTCATCTTTGTTGCCATTTGTACGACATTTAATAATAGATCATTCTATGCGTCAATATTTTTGAGATGAGCTAGTATGTACAGTATTTACATTATTTGGATTTTTGACTTCATCTTTGTTGCCATTTGTACGATATTTATTAATAGATCATTCTATTTGTCTATATTTCTGAGATGAGCTATTACGTACAGTATTTACATTATTTAGACTTTCGTCCTCATCTTTATTGCCATTTGTACGACATTTAATAATAGATCATTCTATGCGACTATACTTCTGAGAGGAGGTAGTATGTACAGTATTTACATTGTTTGGACATTTGTCCTCATCTTTGATGCCATTTGTACGACGTTTAATAATAGATCATTTTCTGCGTCTATATTTCTGAGATGAGGTAGTATTTACAGTATTTACATTGTTTGGACTTGTGTCCTCATCTTTGTTGCCATTTGTAAGACATTTAATAATAGATCATTCTATGCGTCTATATTTCTGAGATGAGCTAGTATGTACAGTATTTACATTATTTGGACTGTTGTCGTCATATTTGTTGCCATTTGTATAACGTTTAATAATAGATTATTTTATGCGTCTATATTTCTGAGATGAGCTAGTATTTACAGTATTTACGTTATTTGGACTTTTGTCCTCATCTTTGTTGCCATATGTACGACATTTAATAATACATCATACGATGCGTCTATATTTCTGAGATGAGCTAGTATGTACAGTATTTACATTATTTGGACATTTGTCCCCTTCTTTGTTGCTATTTGTATGACGTTTAATAATACATCATTTTATGCGTCTATATTTCTGAGATGAGCTAGTATTTACAGTATTTACATTATTTGTACTATTGTCGTCATCTTTGTTGCCATTTGTACGACATTTAATAATAGATAATTTCATGCGTCTATATTTCTGGGGATGAGCTAGTATATACAGTATTTACATTATTTGGACTTTTGTCCTCATCTTTGTTGCCATTTGTATGACGTTCAATAATAGATTAATTTATGCGTCAATATTTCTGAGATGAGCTAGTATTCACAGTATTTACATTATTTGGAGTTTTGTCTTCATCTTTGTTGCCATTTGTATTACATTTAATAATAGATCATTTTATGCGTCTATATTTCTGAGATGAGCTAGTATTTACAGTATTTACATTATTTGGACTTTTGTCCTCATATTTGTTGCCATATGTACGACATTTAATGATATTTCATTCTAATCGTCTGTATTTCTGAGATGAGCTAGTATGTACAGTATTTACATTATTTGGACTTTTGGTTTCATCTTTGTTGCCATTTGTATGACGTTCGGTAATAGATTATTCTATGCGTCTATATTTCTGCGATGAGCTAGTATGTACTGTATTTACATTATTTTGACTTTTGTCCTCATCTTTGTTGCCATTTGTATGACGTTTAATAATAGATTATTTTATGCGTCTATATTTCTGAGATGAGCTAGTTTTTACAGTATTTACATTATTTGGACTTTTGTCGTCATTTTGTTGCCATTTGTACGACATTTAATAATAGATCATTTTATGCGTCTATATTTCTGAGATGAGCTAGTATGTACAGTATTTAAATTATTTGGACTTTTGTCCTCATCTTTGTTGCCATTTGTTTGACGTTTAATAATAGATTATTTTAGGCGTCTATATTTCTCAGATGAGCTAGTATTTACAGTATTTACATTATTTGGACTTTTGTCTTCATCTTTGTTGCAATTTGTATTACATTTAATAATAGATCATTTTATGCGTCTATATTTCTGAGATGAGCAAGTATTTACAGTATTTACATTATTTGGACTTTTGTCCTCACCTTTGTTGCCATATGTACGACATTTAACAATAGATCATTCGATGCGTCTATATTTCTGAGATGAGCTAGTATGTACATGATTTACATTGTTTGGACATTTGTCCCCTTCTTTGTTGCTATTTGTATGACATTTAATAATACATCAATTTATGCGTCTATATTTCTGAGATGAGGTAGTATTTACAGTATTTACATTATTTGGACTTTTGTCCACATCTTTGTTGCCATTTGTATGACGTTTAATAATAGATTATTTTATGCGTCTATATTTCTGAGATGAGGTAGTATTTACAGTATTTACATTATTTGGACTTTTGTCGTCATCTTTGTTGCCATTTGTACGACATTTAATAATAGATCATTCTATTCGTCTATATTTCTGAGATGAGCTAGTATGTACAGTATTTAGATTATTTGGACTTTTGTCCTCATCTTTGTTGCCATTTGTATGACGTTTAATAATAGATTAATTTATGCGTCAATATTTCTGAGATGAGCTAGTATTCACAGTATTTACATTATTTGGACTTTTGTCTTCATCTTTGTTGCCATTTGTATTACGTTTAATAATAGATCATTTTATGCGTCTATATTTCTGAGATGAGCTAGTATTTACAGTATTTACATTATTTGGACTTTTGTCCTCATATTTGTTGCCATATGTACGACATTTAATGATATTTCATTCTAAGCGTCTATATTTCTGAGATGAGCTAGTATGTACAGTATTTACATTCTTTTGACTTTTGTCCTCATCTTTGTTGCCATTTGTATGACGTTCGGTAATAGATTATTCTATGCGTCTATATTTCTGAGATGAGCTAGTATGTACTGTATTTACATTATTTTGACTTTTGTCCTCATCTTTGTTGCCATTTGTATGACGTTCGGTAATAGATTATTCTATGCGTCTATATTTCTGCGATGAGCTAGTATGTACTGTATATACATTATTTTGACTTTTGTCCTCATCTTTGTTGCCATTTGTATGACGTTTAATAATAGATTATTTTATGCGTCTATATTTCTGAGATGAGCTAGTTTTTACAGTATTTACATTATTTGGACTTTTGTCGTCATTTTGTTGCCATTTGTACGACATTTAATAATAGATCATTCTATTCGTCTATATTTCTGAGATGAGCTAGTATGTACAGTATTTAAATTATTTGGACTTTTGTCCTCATCTTTGTTGCCATTTGTATGACGTTTAATAATAGATTATTTTAGGCGTCTATATTTCTCAGATGAGCTAGTATTTACAGTATTTACATTATTTGGACTTTTATCCTCACCTTTGTTGCCACATGGACGACATTTAACAATAGATCATTCGATGCGTCTATATTTCTGAGATGAGCTATTATGTTCATTATTTACATTGTTTGGACATTTGTCCCCTTCTTTGTTGCTATTTGTATGACATTTAATAATAGATCATTTTATGCGTCTATATTTCTGAGATGAGCTAGTATATACAGTATTTACATTATTTGGACTTTTGTGGTCATCTTTGTTGCCATTTGTACGACATTTAATAATAGATCATTCTATTCGTCTATATTTCTGAGATGAGCTAGTATGTACAGTATTTAGATTATTTGGACTTTTGTCCTCATCTTTGTTGCCATTTGTATGACGTTTAATAATAGATTGATTTATGCGTCAATATTTCTGAGATGAGCTAGTATTCACAGGATTTACATTATTTGGACTTTTCTCTTCATCTTTGTTGCCATTTGTATTACGTTTAATAATAGATCATTTTATGCGTCTATATTTCTGAGATGAGCTAGTATTTACAGTATTTACATTATTTGGACTTTTGTGGTCATCTTTGTTGCCATTTGTACGACATTTAATAATAGATCATTCTATGGGTCAATATTTCTGAGATGAGCTAGTATGTACAGTATTTACATTATTTGAATTTTGTCCTCATCTTTGTTGCAATTTGTACGACATTTAATAATAGATCATTCTATGCGTCAATATTTTTGAGATGAGCTAGTATGTACAGTATTTACATTATTTGGATTTTTGACTTCATCTTTGTTGCCATTTGTACGATATTTATTAATAGATCATTCTATTTGTCTATATTTCTGAGATGAGCTATTACGTACAGTATTTACATTATTTAGACTTTCGTCCTCATCTTTATTGCCATTTGTACGACATTTAATAATAGATCATTCTATGCGACTATACTTCTGAGAGGAGGTAGTATGTACAGTATTTACATTGTTTGGACATTTGTCCTCATCTTTGATGCCATTTGTACGACGTTTAATAATAGATCATTTTCTGCGTCTATATTTCTGAGATGAGGTAGTATTTACAGTATTTACATTGTTTGGACTTGTGTCCTCATCTTTGTTGCCATTTGTAAGACATTTAATAATAGATCATTCTATGCGTCTATATTTCTGAGATGAGCTAGTATGTACAGTATTTACATTATTTGGACTGTTGTCGTCATATTTGTTGCCATTTGTATAACGTTTAATAATAGATTATTTTATGCGTCTATATTTCTGAGATGAGCTAGTATTTACAGTATTTACGTTATTTGGACTTTTGCCCTCATCTTTGTTGCCATATGTACGACATTTAATAATACATCATACGATGCGTCTATATTTCTGAGATGAGCTAGTATGTACAGTATTTACATTATTTGGACATTTGTCCCCTTCTTTGTTGCTATTTGTATGACGTTTAATAATACATCATTTTATGCGTCTATATTTCTGAGATGAGCTAGTATTTACAGCATTTACATTATTTGTACTATTGTCGTCATCTTTGTTGCCATTTGTACGACATTTAATAATAGATAATTTCATGCGTCTATATTTCTGGGGATGAGCTAGTATATACAGTATTTACATTATTTGGACTTTTGTCCTCATCTTTGTTGCCATTTGTATGACGTTCAATAATAGATTAATTTATGCGTCAATATTTCTGAGATGAGCTAGTATTCACAGTATTTACATTATTTGGAGTTTTGTCTTCATCTTTGTTGCCATTTGTATTACATTTAATAATAGATCATTTTATGCGTCTATATTTCTGAGATGAGCTAGTATTTACAGTATTTACATTATTTGGACTTTTGTCCTCATATTTGTTGCCATATGTACGACATTTAATGATATTTCATTCTAAGCGTCTATATTTCTGAGATGAGCTAGTATGTACAGTATTTACATTATTTGGACTTTTTGTTTTCATCTTTGTTGCCATTTGGATGACGTTTAATAATAGATTATTTTATGCGTCTATATTTCTGAGATGAGCTAGTTTTTACAGTATTTACATTATTTGGACTTTTGTCGTCATTTTGTTGCCATTTGTAAGACATTTAATAATAGATCATTCAATTCGTCTATATTTCTGAGATGAGCTAGTATTTACAGTATTTACATTATTTGGACTTTTGTCCTCACCTTTGTTGCCATATGTACGACATTTAACAATAGATCATTCGATGCGTCTATATTTCTGAGATGAGCTAGTATTCACAGTATTTACATTATTTGGACTTTTGTCTTCATCTTTGTTGCCATTTGTATTACGTTTAATAATAGATCATTTTATGCGTCTATATTTCTGAGATGAGCTAGTATTTACAGTATTTACATTGTTTGGACTTTTGTCCTCATATTTGTTGCCATATGTATGACATTTAATGACATTTCATTCTAAGCGACTATATATCTGAGATGAGCTAGTATGTACAGTATTTACATTATTTGGACTTTTGGTTTCATCTTTGTTGACATTTGTATGACGTTCGGTAATAGAATATTCTATGCGTCTATATTTCTGAGATGAACTAGTATGTACTGTATTTACATTATTTTGACTTTTGTCCTCATCTTTGTTGCCATTTTTATGACGTTTAATAATAGATTATTTTATGCGTCTACATTTCTGAGATGAGCTAGTATTTACAGTATTTACATTATTTGGACTTTTGTCGTCATTTTGTTGCCATTTGTACGACATTTAATAATAGATCATTCTATTCGTCTATATTTCTGAGATGAGCTAGTATGTACAGTATTTAAATTATTTGGACTTTTGTCCTCATCTTTGTTGCCATTTGTATGACGTTTAATAATAGATTATTTTAGGCGTCTATATTTCTCAGATGAGCTAGTATGTACAGTATTTACAATCTTTGGATATTTGTCCCCTTCTTTGTTGCTATTTGTATGACGTTTAATAATAGATCATTTTATGCGTCTATATATCTGAGATGAGGTAGTATTTACAGTATTTACATTATTTGGACTGTTGTCCTCATTTTGTTGCCATTTGTATGAAGTTTAATAAGAGCTCATTTTATGCTTCTATATTTCTGAAGTGAGGTAGTATTTACAGTATTTACATTATTTGGACTTTTGTCCTCATCTTTGTTGCCATTTGTAAGACATTTAATAATAGATCATTCGATGCGTCTATATTTCTGGGATGAGCTAATATGTACAGTATTTATATTATTTCGACTTTTGTCCTCATCTTTGTAGCCATTTGTATGACGTTTAATAATAGATCATTCTATGCCTCTATATTTCTGAGATGAGCGAGTATGTAAAATATTTACTTTATATGGACTTTTGTCCTCATCTTTGTTGCCATTTGGAAGACGTTTTATAAGAGATCATTTCATGCGTCTATATTTCTGAAGTGAGGTAGTTATGAAAGGAGGTATTTACATTATTTCGACTTTTGTCCTCATGTTTGCTGCCATTTCTACGACATTTAATAATAAATCATTCTAAGATTCAATATTTCTGAGATGAGCTAGTATGTACAGTATTAACATTATTTGGACTTTTGTCCTCATCATTGTTGCCATTTGTATGACGTTTAATAATAGATTATTTTATGCGTCTATATTTCTGAGATGAGCCAGTATTTACAGTATTTACATTATTTGGACTTTTGTCCTCATCTTTGATGCCATTTGTATTACGTTTAATAATAGATCATTTGATGCGTCTATATTTCTGAGATGAGCTAGTATGTACAGTATTTCCATTATTTAGACATTTGTCCTCATCTTTGTTGCCATTTATATATGACGTTTGATAATAGATCATTTTATGCGTCTATATATCTGAGATGAGGTAGTATTTACAGTATTTACATTAGTTGGACTTTTGTCGTGATCAATGTTGCCATTTTTACGACATTTAATAATAGATCATTCGATGCGTTTATATTTCTGAGATGAGCTAATATGTACAGTATTTACATTATTTGGACTGTTGTCCTCATCTTTGTTGCCATTTGTATGATGTTTAATAATGCATAATTATATGCGTCTATATTTCTGAGATGGGATAGTGTGTACAGTATTTATATTATTTCGACTTTTGTCCTCATCTTTGTTGCCATTTGTATGACGTTTAATAATGGATCATTCTATGCGTCTATATTTCTGAGATGAGGTAGTATTTACAGTATTTACATTATTTGGACTTTTGACGTCATCATTGTTGCTATTTGTACGACATTTAATAATAGATCATTCGATGCGATTATTATTTTTGAGATGATGTAGTATTTACAGTATTTACATTATTTGGACTTTTGCACTCATCATTGTTGCCATTTTTATGACCCTTAATAATAGATAATTTTATGCGTCTATATTTCTGAGATGAGCTAGTATTTACAGTATTTATATCATTTGGACTTTTGTCCTCATCTTTGTTGCCATATGTACAACATTTAATAATAGATCATTCTATGCGTCTATATTTCTGAGATGAGCGAATATGTAAAATACTCACTTTATATGGACTTTTGTCCTCATCTTTGTTGCCATTTGTAAGACGTTTTATAAGAGATCATTTCATGCGTCTATATATCTGAAGTGAGGTAGTATTTAGAGTATTTACATTTTGTGGACTTTTGTCCTCATGTTTGCTGCCATTTCTACGACATTTAATAATAGATCATTCTAAGAGTCTATATTTCTGAGATGAGCTAGTATGTACAGTATTTAATATTATTTGGAGTTTTGCACACATTTATGTTGCCATTTATACGACATTTAATAACAGATCATTCTATGCGTCTATATTTCTGAGATGAGGTAGTATTTACATTATTTACATTATTTGGATTTTTGTCCTTAAATTTGTTGCCATTTGTACGGCATTTAATAATAGATCATTCTATGCGACTATATTTCTGAGATGGGCTAATATGTATAGTATTTTCTTTATTTGGACTTTTGTCCTCATCTTTGTTGCCATTTGTATGACGTCTAATAATAGAGCATTCTATGCGCCTATATTTCTAAAAAGAGCTAGTATTTACAGTATTTACATTATTTGCACTTTTCTCCTCATCATTTTTGCCATTTGTACGACATTGAATAACAGATCATTCTATGCGTCTATATTTCTGAGATGAGTTAGTATGCACAGTATTTACATTATTTCGACTGTTGTCCTAATCTTTGTTGCCATTTGTATGACGTTTAATAATAGATAAATCTATGCGTCTATATTTCTGAGAAGAGGTAGTATTTACAGTATTTATATTATTTGGCCTTTGTCCTCATCTTTGTTGCCATTTATACGACATTTAATAATAGATCATTCTATGCGTCTATATTTCTGAGATGAGTTGTATTTACAGTATTTACATTATTTGGAATTTTGTCCTTATCATTGTTGCCATTTGTATGACGTTTAATAATAGATCATTTTATGCGTCTATATTTCTGGGATGATATAGTATTTGCAGTATTTACATTATTTGGACTTTTGTCCTCATCTTCGCTGCCATTTGTACGACATTTAATAATAGATCATTCATTCATCTACATTTCTGAGATGATCTAGTAAATACAGTATTTACATTATCTCGTCTTTTGTCATAATCATTGTTGCCATTTGTATGACGTTGAATAATAGATCATTCTATGCGTCTATACTTCTGAAATGTTGTAGTATTTACAATATTTACATTTTTTGGACTTTTGTCCTCATCTTTGTTGCCATTTGTATGACGTTTATTAATAGATAATATTATGCGTCATCTTTTTTGTCATTTGTATGACGTTTAATAATAGATTATTCTATGCGTCTATATTACTGAGATGTGCTAGTATGTAGAGGTATTCACATTATTTGGACATTTGTCCTCAACTTTGCTGCCATTTGTACGATATTTAATAATATATCATACTTATGCGTCTATATTTCTGAGATGAGGTAGTATGTACAGTATGTACATTATTTGGAGTTTTGCCCTCATTTATGTTGCCATTTATATGACGTTTAATAATAGATCATTTTATGGGTCTATATTTCTGAGATGAGCCAATACGTACAGTAATTACATTATTTGGACTTTTGTCCTCATATTTGTTGCCATTTGTATGACGTTTAATAATAGATCAATTTATGCGTCTATATTTCTGGGATGAGGTAGTATTTACAGTATTTACATTATTTAGACTTTTGTACTCATATCTGTTGCCACTTGTACGACATTGAATAATAGATAATTCTATGCGTCTATATTTCAGAGATGAGGTAGTAAATACATTATTTACATTATCTGGACTTTTGTCCTCATCTTTGTTGCCATTGTACTACATCTAAAAATATATCATTTTATGCGTCTATAATTCTGAAGTGAGCTAGTATTTACAGTATTTATATTATTTGGACTTTTGTCCTCAGCTTTGATGCCATTTGTATGTTGTTCAATAATAGATCATTCTATTTATCTATATTTCTGAAATGAGCTAGTATTTACAGTATTTACATTGTTTGGACATTTGTCCTCATCTTTGTTGCCATTTGTACGACATTTGATAATAGATCATTCTATGCGTCTATATTTCTGAAGTGAGCTAGTATGTACAGTATATACATTATTTGGATTTTTGTCCTCATCTTTGTTGCCATTTTTATGAAGTTTAATAATAGATCATTCTATGCGTCTATATTTGGACTGTTGTCCTCATCTTTGTTGCCATTTGTACGACATTTCATAATAGATCATTATATGCTTCAATATTTCTGAGATGTGCTAGTATGTACAGTATTTACATTATTTCGGCTTTTGTCCTCATCTTTGTTGCAATTTGTATGAAGTTTAATGATACATCAATCTATGCGTCTATATTTCTGAGATGAGGTAGTATTTACAGTATTTACATTATTTTGACTGTTGTCCTCATCTTTGTTGCCATTTGTATGACGTTTAGCAATAGATCATTTTATGCGTCTATATTTCTGGGATGAGGTAGTATTTACAGTATTTACATTATTGGGACTTTGGTCCGCATCTTTGTTGCCATTTGTACGACATTTAATAATAGATCATACTATGCGTCTATATTTCTGAGATGATTTAGTAAATACAGTATTTACATCATCTGGACTTTTGTCCTCATCTTTGTTGCCATTTTTATGTCGTTTAATAATAGATCATTTTATGCGTCTCTATATATGAAATGATCTTGTATGTACAGTATTTACATTATTTGGACATTTGTCCTCATACTTGTTGCCATTCATACGACATTTAATAATAGATCATTATATGCGTCTATATTTCTGAGATCAAGTAGTATTTACAATATTTACATTATTTGGACTTTTATCCTCATCTTTGTTGCCATTTGTATAACGTTTAATAATAGATCATTTATACGTCAATATTTCTGTGATGAGGTAGTATTTACTGTATTGACATTATTTGGACGTTTGTCCTCATCTTTGTTGTCATTTGTACGACATTTAAGAATAGTTAATTCTATGCGTCTATATTTCTGAGATGAGCTAGTAATTACAGTATTTACATTATTTGCACTTTTGTCCTCATCTTTGTTGCCATTTGTATGACTTTTAATAATAGATCATTTTATGCGTGTATATTTCTGGGATGAGGTAGTATTTACAGTGTTTATAGTATTTGGACATTTGACCACATCTTTGTTGCCATTTGTACGACATTTAATAATAGATAATTCTATGCGTCTATATTTCTGAGAGGAGGTAAATACAGTATATACATTATTTAGACTTTTGTCCTCATCTTTGTTGCCATTTGTATGACGTTTCATAATAGATCATTCTATGCGTCTAGAATTCTGAAGTGCGCTAGTATTTATAGTTTTTACATTATTTCGACTTTTGTCCTCATTTTTGATGCCATTTGTACGATATTTAAAAATAGTTCATTCTATGCGTCTATATATCTGAGAAATGAGCTAGTATGTACAGAGTTTGAATTATTTGGTGCTTTGTCCTCATCGTTGTTGCAATTTGTACGACATTTAATAATAGATCATTCTATGCGTCTATATTTCTGAGATGAGGTAGTATTTACAGTATTTACATTATTTGGACTTTTGTCCGCATCTTTGTTGCCATTTGTACGACATTTCATAATAGATCATTCTATGCGTCTATATTTCTGAGATGAGCTAGTATGTACAGTATTTATATTATTTCGGCTTTTCTCCTCATCTTTGTTGCCATTTGTATGACGTTTAATTATAGATCATTCTATGTGTCTTTAATTCTGAAATGAGCTAGTATTTACAGTTTTTACATTTTTTCGACTTTTGTCATCTTTGTTGCCATTTGTACGATATTTAAAAATATTTCATTCCATGCGTCTATGTTTCTGAGATGAGCTAGTATGTAGAGAGTTTGAATTATTTGGTGCTTTGTCCTCATTGTTGTTGCAAATTGTACGACATTTAATAATAGATCATTCTATGCGTCTAAATTTCTGTGATGAGCTAGTATGTACAGTATTTACATTATTTGGACTTTTGTCCTCATCTTTGTTGCCATTTGTATGACGTTTAATAATAGATCATTTTATGCGTCTATATTTCTGAGATGTGCTAGCATGTACAATATTTAAATTATTTGGAATTTTTTCCTCATTTTTTTCCATTTGTACGACATTTAAAAATATATCATTCTATGCGTCTATATTTCTGAGATGAGGTAGTATTTACAGTATTTACATTATTTGGACTTTTGTCCGCGTCTTGTTGCCATTTGTACGACTTTTCATAATAGATCATTTTATGCGTCTATATTTCTGAGATGAGCTAGTAATTACAGTATTTACATTATTTCGACTTTTCTCCTCATCTTTGTTGCCACTTGTATGACGTTTAATAATAGATCATTTTATGCGTGTATATTTCTGAGATGTGCTAGCATGTACAATATTTAAATTATTTGGACTTTTTTCCTCATTTTTTTCCATTTGTACGACATTTAAAAATATATCATTCTATGCGTCTATATTTCTGAGATGAGGTAGTATTTACAGTATTTACATTATTTGGACTTTTGTCCGCGTCTTATTGCCATTTGTACGACTTTTCATAATAGATCATTTTATGCGTCTATATTTCTGAGATGAGCTAGTATGTACAGTATTTACATTATTTCGACTTTTCTCCTCATCTTTGTTGCCACTTGTATGACGTTTAATAATAGATCATTTTATGCGTCTATATTCCTGAGATGTGCTAGTATTTGCAGTATTTACATTATTTTGACTTTTGTCCTCATCTTTGTTGCCATTTGTACGACATTTAAAAATATATCATTCTATACGTATATATTTCTGAGATGAGCTAGTTTTTACAGGATTTACATTATTTGGACTTTTGTCGTCATTTTGTTGCCATTTGTACGACATTTAATAATAGATCATTCTATTCGTCTATATTTCTGAGATGAGCTAGTATGTACAGTATTTACATTATTTGGACTTTTGTCCTCATCTTTGTTGCCATTTGTACGACATTTAATAATAGATCATTCTATGCGTCTATACTTCTGAGAGGAGGTAGTATTTACAATATTTACATTATTTGGACTTTTGTCCTCATTTTTATTGCCATTTGTATGACGTTTAATAATAGATCAGTCTATGCGTCTATATTTCTGAGATGAGCTAGTTTTTACAGGATTTACATCATTTGGATTTTTGTCCTTATCTTTGTTGCCATTTGTACGAGATTTAATAATAGATCATACTTGTGCGTCTATATTTTTGAGATGAGCTTGTATGTAAAGTATTTACATTATTTGGAGTTTTGTCCTCATTTTGTTGCCATTTATACGACATTTAATAACAGATCCTTCTATGCGTCTATATTTCTGAGATGAGGTAGTATTTACAGTATTTACATTATTTTACTTTTGTCGTCCTTTTTGTTTCTATTTGTATGACGTTTATTAATAGATCATTTTATGCGTGTATATTTCTGGGATGAGGTAGTATTTACATTATTTATATTATTTGGACTTTTGACCTCATCTTTGTTGCCATTTGTACGACATTTAATAATAGATCATTCTAGGCGTCAATATTTCTGAGAGGAATTAGTAAATACAGTATTTACATTATTTAGACTTTTGTTCTCATCTTTGCTGCCATTTGTATGACTTTTCAGAATAGATCATTCTATGCGTCTATAATTCTGAAGTGAGCTAGTATTTATAGTTTTTAAATTATTTCGACTTTTGTCCTCATTTTTCTTGCCATTTGTACGATATATAAAATAGTTCATTCTATGCGTCTATATTTCTGAGATGAGCTAGTATGTACAGAGTTTGAATTATTTGGTGCTTTCTCCTGATCGTTGTTGCAATTTGTACGACATTTAATAATAGATCAATGTATGCGTCTATATTTCTGAGATGAGCTTGTGTGTACAGTATTTACATTATTGCTCTTTTGTCCTCATCGTTGTTGCCATTTGTATGACGTTTAATAATAGATCATTTTATGCGTCTATAATTTTGAGATGACCTAGTATATACAGTATTGACATTATTTGGACTTTTGTCCTCATCTTGTTGCCATTTGGACGACATTAAATATTAGATCATTATATGCGTCTATATGTCTGAGGTGAGCTAGTATGTACAGTATTTACATTATTTGGACTTTTGTCCTCATCTTTGATGCCATTTGTACGACGTTTAAAAATAGATCATTTTATGCGTCTATATTTCTGAGATGAGCTAGTATATACAGTATATACATTATTTGGACTTGTGCCCTCATTTCTGTTGCCATTTATATGACGTTTAATAATAGATCATTTTATGGGTCTATATATCTGAGATGATCTAGTATGTACAGTATTTTCATTATTTGGGCCTTTGTCCTCATATTTGTTGCCATTTATACGACATTTAATAGTAGATCATTATATGCGTCTATATTTCTGAGATGAGGTAGTATTTACAGAATTTCCATTATTTGGACTTTTATACTCATCTTTGTTGTCATTTGTATGACGTTTAATAATAGATCATTTTATACGTCTATATTTCTGTGATGAGGTAGTATTTACAGTATTTACATTATTTGGACTTTTGTCCTCGTCTTTGTTACCATTTGTACGACATTTAATAATAGATCTTTCTATGCGACTATATTTCTGAGATGAGCTAGTATGTACAGCATTTACATTATTTGGATTTTTGTCCTCATTTTTGTTGCCATTTGTATGACGTTTAATACTAGATCATTCTATGCGTCTATATTTCTGGGATGAGCTAGTATTTACAGGATTTACATCATTTGGACTTTCGGCCTCATCCTTGTGGCCATTTGTATGACATTTAATAATAGATCATTCTATGCGTCTATATTTCTGAGATGAGCTAGTAATTACAGTATTTACATTATTTGGACTTTTGTCCTCGTCTTTGTTATCATTTGTACGACATTTAATAATAGATCTTTCTATGCGTCTATATTTCTGAGATGAGGTAGTATTTGCAGTATTTACATTATTTTGACTCTTGTCATCCTTTTTGTTGCCATTTGTACGATATATAAAAATAGTTCATTCTATGCGTCTATATTTCTGAGATGAACTAGTATGTACAGAGTTTGAATTATTTGCTGCTTCGTCCTCATCGTTGTTGCCATTTCTACGACATTTAATAATAGATCAATCTATGCGTCTATATTTCTGAGATGAGCTAGTGTGTACAGTATTTACATTATTTGGACTTTTGTCCTCATCTTTGTTGACATTTGTATGACGTTTAATATCATTTTATGCGTCTATATTTCTGAGATGAGCTAGTATGTACAGTATTTAAATTATTTAGACTTTTTTCCTCATTTTTGTTGCCTTTTGTACGCTATTAAAAAACATATCATTCTATGCGTCAATATTTCTGAGATGAGCTAGTATGTACAATATTTACATTATTTGGACTTTTGACCACATCTTTGTTGCCATTCGTACGACATTTCATAATAGTTCATTCTATGCGTCTATATTTCTGAGAGGAACTAGTATGTACAGTATTTACATTATTTGGGCTTTTGTCCTCATCTTTGTTGCCATTTGCATGACGTTTAATTATAGATCATTCTATGCGTCTATAATTCTTTAATGAGCAAGTATTTAGAGTTTTTACATTATTCGACTTTTCTCCTCATCTTTGTTGGCATTTGTACGATATTTAAAAATAGATCATTCTATGCTTCAATATTTCTGAGATGAGCTAATATGTACAGATTTTGAATTATTTGGCGCTTTGACCTCATCGTTGTTGCAATTTGTACGACATTTAATAATAGATCATTCTATGCGTCTATATTCCTGAGATGTGACAGTATGTACAGTATTTACATTATTTGGACTTTTGTCCTCAAACGTGTTGCCATTTGTATGACGTTTAATAATAGATCATATTATAAGTCTATATTTCTGTGATGAGCTAGTATGTACAGTATTCACATTATTTGGACTTTTGTCCTCATCTTTTTGGCCATTTATATGACGTTTAATAATTGATCATATTTTGCGTCTATATTTCTGAGATGAGGTAGTATTTACAGTATTTAGCTTATTTGGACTTTTTTCCTCATCTTTTTTGCCATCTGTATGACGTTTAAAAATAGATCATTTTATGCGTCTAATTTTCTGAGATGAGGTAGTATTTACAGTATTTACATTATTTGGACTTTTGTCCTCATTTTTATTGCCATTTGTATGACGTTTAATAATAGATCAGTCTATGCGTCTATATTTCTGAGATGAGCTAGTTTTTACAGGATTTACATCATTTGGACTTTTGTCCTTATCTTTGTTGCCATTTGTACGAGATTTAATAATAGATCATACTTGTGCGTCTATATTTTTGAGATGAGCTTGTATGTAAAGTATTTACATTATTTGGAGTTTTGTCCTCATTTTGTTGCCATTTATAGGACATTTAATAACAGATCCTTCTATGCGTCTATATTTCTGAGATGAGGTAGTATTTACAGTATTTACATCATTTTACTTTTGTCGTCCTTTTTGTTTCTATTTGTATGACGTTTATTAATAGATCATTTTATGCGTGTATATTTCTGGGATGAGGTAGTATTTACAGTATTTATATTATTTGGACTTTTGACCTCATCTTTGTTGCCATTTGTACGACATTTAATAATAGATCATTCTAGGCGTCAATATTTCTGAGAGGAATTAGTAAATACAGTATTTACATTATTTAGACTTTTGTTCTCATCTTTGCTGCCATTTGTATGACTTTTCATAATAGATCATTCTATGCGTCTATAATTCTGAAGTGAGCTAGTATTTATAGTTTTTAAATTATTTCGACTTTTGTCCTCATTTTTCTTGCCATTTGTACGATATATAAAATAGTTCATTCTATGCGTCTATATTTCTGAGATGAGCTAGTATGTACAGAGTTTGAATTATTTGGTGCTTTCTCCTCATCGTTGTTGCAATTTGTACGACATTTAATAATAGATCAATGTATGCGTCTATATTTCTGAGATGAGCTTGTGTGTACAGTATTTACATTATTGCTCTTTTGTCCTCATCGTTGTTGCCATTTGTATGACGTTTAATAATAGATCATTTTATGCGTCTATATTTCTGAGATGAGCTAGTATATACAGTATTTAAATTATTTAGACTCTTTTCCTCATTTTTGTTGCCATGTGTACGATATTTAAAATATATCTTTCTATGCGTCTATATTTCTGAGATGAGCTAGTATGTACAGTATTTACATTATTTGGACTTTTGTCCGCATCTTTGTTGCCATTTTTACGACATTTCATAATAGATCATTCTTTGCGTCTATAATTCTGAAATGAGCTAGTATGTACAGAATTTAAATTATTTCGACGTTTCTCCTCATCTTTATTGCCATTTGTACGATATTTAAAAATGGATAATTCTATACGTCTATATTTCTGAGATGAGCTAGTATGTACAGTATTTACATTACAGTTTACATTATTTGGACATTTGTCCTCATCTTTGATGCCATTTGTACGACGTTTAATAATAGATTATTTTCTGCGTCTATATTTCTGAGATGAGGTAGTATTTACAGTATTTACATTATTTGAACTCTTCTCCTCATCTTTCTTGCCATTTGTGTGACGTCTAATAATAGATCATTTTATGCGTCTATATTTCTGTGATGAGCTAGTATGTACATTATTTACATCATTTGGACGTTTGTCCTCTTCTTGTTGCCATTTGTACGACATTTAATAATAGATCACTCTATGCGTCTATATTTCTGAGCTGATCTAGTATGTACAGTATTTACATTATTTGGAATTTTGTCCTCGTCTTTTTTGCCATTTATACGACATTTAATAATAGATCATTCTATGCGTCTATATTTCTGAAGTGTGCTTGTATGTACAGTATTTACATTATTTGGACTTTTGTCCGCATCTTTGTTGCCCTTTGAATAACGTTAAATAATACATCATTTTATGCGTCTATATTTCTGAGATTAGCTAGTATGTACAGTATTTACATTATTTGGAATTTTGTCCTCATCTTTGTTGCCATTTGTACGACATTTAATAATAGATCATTTTATGCGTCTATATTTCTGAGATGAGCTAGTATGTACAGTATTTATACTATTTGGCCTTTTTTCCTCATCTTTGTGACATTTATATGACGTTTAATAAAAGATCATTTTATGCGTCTATATTCCTGAGATGAGGTAATATTTACATTATTTACATTATTTTGATTTTGTCCTCATCTTTGTTGCCATTTGTATGACGTTTAATAATAGTCCATTTTATGGTTCTATATTTCTGAGATGTGCTAGTATGTACCGTATTTACATTATTTTGATTTTGTCCTCATCTTTGTTGCCATTTGTATGACGTTTAATAACATATCATTCTATGCGTCTATATTTCTGAAGTGAGATAGTATGTAGAGTATTTATATTATTTGGACTTTTGTCCGCATCTTTGTTGCCATTTGAATAACGTTAAATAATACATCATTCTATGCGTCTATATTTCTGAAGTGAGATAGTATGTACAGTATTTACATTATTTGGACTTTTGTCCTCATCTTTGTTGCCATTTGTACATTTAATAATAGATCATTCTATGCGTCTATATTCCTGAGATGTGATAGTATTTACAGTATTTACATTATTTTGACTTTTGTCTTCATCTTTGTTGCCATTTGTATTACGTTTAATACTAGATCATTCTATGCATCTATATTTCTGAAGCGAGCTAGTATTTACAGTATTTACTTTATTTGGACTTTTGTCCTCATCTTTGTTGCCATTTGTATGACGTTTAATAATAGATCATTCTATGCGTCCATATTTCTGAAGCGAGCTAGTATTTACAGTATTTACTTTATTTGGACTTTTGTCCTCATCTTTGTTGCCATTTGTATGACGTTTAATAATAGATCATTTTATGCGTCTATATTTCTGAAACGAGCTAGTATTTACAGTATTTACTTTATTTGGACTTTTGTCCTCATCTTTGTTGCCATTTGTATGACGTTTAATAATAGATCATTCTATGCGTCCATATTTCTGAAGCGAGCTAGTATTTACAGTATTTACTTTATTTGGACTTTTGTCCTCATCTTTGTTGCCATTTGTATGACGTTTAATAATAGATCATTTTATGCGTCTATATTTCTGAAGCGAGCTAGTATTTACAGTATTTACTTTATTTGGACTTTTGTCCTCATCTTTGTTGCCATTTGTATGACGTTTAATAATAGATCATTTTATGCGTCTATATTTCTGAAGCGAGCTAGTATTTACAGTATTTACTTTATTTGGACTTTTGTCCTCATCTTTGTTGCCATTTGTATGACGTTTAATAATAGATCATTCTATGCGTCCATATTTCTGAAGCGAGCTAGTATTTACAGTATTTACTTTATTTGGACTTTTGTCCTCATCTTTGTTGCCATTTGTATGACGTTTAATAATAGATCATTCTATGCGTCTATATTTCTGAAGCGAGCTAGTATTTACAGTATTTACTTTATTTGGACTTTTGTCCTCATCTTTGTTGCCATTTGTATGACGTTTAATAATAGATCATTCTATGCGTCTATATTTCTGAAGCGAGCTAGTATTTACAGTATTTAATTTATTTGGACTTTTGTCCTCATCTTTGTTGCCATTTGTATGACGTTTAATACTAGATCATTCTATGCGTCTATATTTCTGAAGCGAGCTAGTATTTACAGTATTTACTTTATTTGGACTTTTGTCCTCATCTTTGTTGCCATTTGTATGACGTTTAATAA
This sequence comes from Ascarosepion bandense, assembly GCA_037127315.1. Classification (NCBI taxonomy): domain Eukaryota; kingdom Metazoa; phylum Mollusca; class Cephalopoda; order Sepiida; family Sepiidae; genus Ascarosepion; species Ascarosepion bandense. The sequence continues at coordinate 347,200 of JBBBDQ010001447.1, forward strand.
TAGATCATTCTATGCGTCTATATTTCTGAAGCGAGCTAGTATTTACAGTATTTACTTTATTTGGACTTTTGTCCTCATCTTTGTTGCCATTTGTATGACGTTTAATACTAGATCATTCTATGCGTCTATATTTCTGAAGCGAGCTAGTATTTACAGTATTTACTTTATTTGGACTTTTGTCCTCATCTTTGTTGCCATTTGTATGACGTTTAATAATAGATCATTCTATGCGTCCATATTTCTGAAGCGAGCTAGTATTTACAGTATATACTTTATTTGGACTTTGGTCCATCTTTGTTGCCATTGTATGACGTTTAATACTAGATCATTCTATGTCTATATTTCTTGAAGCGAGCTAGTATTTACAGTATTTACTTTATTTGACTTGTCCTCATCTTTGTTGCCATTTGTATGACGTTTAATAATAGATCATTCTATAAAAAAATTTTATATTTGAAGCAGCCATTTATGTGATGCATTTAATGAATCTTGTCCTGCCTTTGTTGCCATTTGTATGACGTTTAATACTAGATCATTCTTAATGGTCTTGTTATTTCTGAAGCGAGCTAGTAGTTTTACAGTATTTACTTTATTTGGACTTTGTCCTCATCTTTGTTGCCATTTGTATGACGTTTAATACTGGATCATTCTATGCGTCTATATTTGAAGCGAGCTAGTATTTACAGTATTTACTTCTATTTGGACTTTTGTCCTCATCTTTACAACATTAGTGACGTTTACTATTTAGATCATTCTATGCGTCTATATTTCTGAAGCGAGCTAGTATTTACAGTATTTATCATTTTGGATTTGTCCTCATCTTTGTTGCCATTTTCAAAGGACAGTTTAATAATGATCATTTCATGTCCATATTTCTGAAGCGAGCTAGTATTTACAGTATTTACTTTATTTGGACTTTTGTCCTCATCTTTGTTGCCATTTGTATGACGTTTAATAGATCATTCTATGCGTCTATATTTTGAAGCGAGCTAGTATTGGCAGTATTTACTTTATTTGACTTTGTCCTCATCTTTGTTGCCATTTGTATGACGTTTTTTAATAATAGATCATTCTTATGCGTCTATATTTCTGAAGCGAGCTAGTATTTACAGTATTTACTTTATTTGGACTTTTGTCCTCATCTTTGCCATTTGTATGACGTTTACTACTAGATCATTCTATGTCTATATTTGAAGCGAGCTAGCATTTTACAGTATTTACTTATTTGACTTTGTCCTCATCTTTGTTGCCATTTGTATGACGTTTAATAATAGATCATTCTATGCGTCTATATTTCTGAAGCGAGCTAGTATTTACAGTATTTACTTTATTTGACTTTGTCCTCATCTTTGTTGCCATTTGCGCTGACGTTTAATACTAGATCATTCTTATGTGCCTATACTTTCAGTTTAGCTAGTATTTACAGTATTTACTTTATTTGGACTTTTGTCCTCTATCTTTGTTGCCATTTTATATGATGTCATTTATTTTATTCACTTATGTCTATTTCTGGTGTTGCTTGTATTACAGTATTTACTTTATTTGGACTTTTGTCCTTCAGTCTTTGTTGCCATTTAGAGTGACGTTGAATACTAGACTATCGCGTGTCTACATTTTAGCGATGGTATTTACAGTATTTACTTTATTTGACTTTGTCCTCATCTTTGTTGCCATTTGTATGACGTTTAATAATAGATTCATTCTATGCGTCCATACTGAAGCAGCTAGTATTTACAGTATTTACTTTATTTGGACTTTGTCCTTATCTTGTTGCCATTTGTATGACGTTTAATAATAGATCATTCTATGCGTCTATATTTGAAGCTTAGTTTTAGTATTTACAGTATTTACTATTAATCTTGTCCCTATCTTTGTCATTTGTATGATTATAATAGATCATCTATGCTCATATTTCATGAGCTAGTATTTACAGTATTTACTTTATTTGGACTTTTGTCCCTTTATCTTTTGTTGCCATTTGTATGACGTTTAATACTAGAGATCATTCTATGCGTCTATATTTCGAAGTTGTTTTAGTATTTACAGTATTTACTTCTATTTGGACTTTGTTCATCTTATTGCCATTTCATGGACGTTTATCAATAGATCATTCTATGCGTCTATATTTCTGAAGCGAGCTAGTATTTACAGTATTTACTTTATTTTGACTTTGTCCTCATCTTTGTTGCCATTTGTATGACGTTTAATAGTAGATCATTCTATGCGTCTATATTTCTTGAAGCGAGCTAGTATTTACAGTATTTACTTTATTTGGACTTTTGTCCTCATCTTTGTTGCCATTTGTATGACGTTTAATAATAGATCATTCTACATGCGTCTATATTTCTGAAGCGAGCTATATTACAAAGGCTTTACTTTATTTGACTTTTTGTCCTCATCTGGTTGCCATTTGTATGACGTTTAATAATAGATCATTCTATGCGTCTATATTTCTGAAGCGAGCTAGTATTTACAGTATTTACTCTTGTCAATTTTGTCCTCATCTTTGTTGCCATTTGTATGACGTTTAATAATAGATCATTCTATGCGTCTATATTTCTGAAGCGAGCTAGTATTTACAGTATTTACTTTATATTTGACTCTTTGTCCTCATCTTTGTTGCCATTTGTATGACGTTTAATACTAGATCATTCTATGCGTCTATATTTCTAGTTGCGCTAGTATTTACAGTATTTACTTTATTTGGACTTTTGTCCTCATCTTTGTTGGGGTTAGTTTGTATGACGTTGCCATTGATGATCATTCTGTGCGTCTATATTTCTGGAAGTTTACTAGTATTTGGTATTTACTTTATTTGGACTTTGTCCTCATCTTTGTTGCCATTTGTATGACGTTTAATAATAGATCATTCTATGCGTCTATATTTCTGAAGCGAGCTAGTATTTACAGTATTTACTTTATTTGGACTTTTGTCCTCATCTTTGTTGCCATTTGTATGACGTTTAATACTAGATCATTCTATGCGTCTATATTTCTGAAGCGAGCTAGTATTTACAGTATTTACTTTTATTTGGACTTTGTCCTCAATTCTTTGTTGCCATTTGTATGACGTTTAATAATAGATCATTCTATGTCTATATTTCTGAAGCGAGCTAGTATTTTCATAGTATTTACTTTATTTGGACTTTTGTCCTCATCTTTGTTGCTATCAGGCGACGTTTAATAATAGATCATTCTATGTCTATATTTCTGAAGCGAGCTAGTATTTTCATAAGTATTTTCATTTATTTGGACTTTTGTCCTCATCTTTGTTGCCATTTGTATGACGCTTTAATAATATTCTATGCGTTCATATTTCTAAGCGAGTTTGGTATTTACAGTATTTACTATTTGGACTTTGTCCTCATCTTTGTTGCCATTTGTATGACGTTTAATACTAGATCATTCTATGCGTCTATATTTCTGAAGCGAGCTAGTATTTACAGTATTTACTTTATTTGGACTTTTGTCCTCATCTTTGTTGCCTATTTGTATGACGTTTACTAGATCATCTATGCGTCTATATTTCTGGAAGCGAGCTAGTATTGTTGATGCATTTATTTGGACTTTTGTCCTCATCTTGTTGCCATTTGTATGACGTTTAATAATAGGATCATCTTAAGTGCGTCTATATTTTGGAAGGAGCTAGTATTTACAGTATTTTACTTTATTTGGACTTTTGTCCTCATCTTTGTTGCCATTTGTATGACGTTTAATAATAGATCATTTATGCGTCCATATTTCCTTGGAAGTTGAGCCAGTATTTACAGTATTTACTTTATTTGACTTTTTGTCCTCATCTTTTGCCATTTGTATGACGTTTAATAATAGATCATTTTATGCGTCTATATTTCTGAAGCGAGCTAGTATTTACAGTATTTACTTTATTTGGACTTTTGTCCTCATCTTTGTTGCCATTTGTATGACGTTTAATAATAGATCATTCTATGCGTCTATATTTCTGAAGCGAGCTATTATTTACAGTATTTACTTTATTTGGACTTTTGTCCTCATCTTTGTTGCCGCCATTTGTATGACGTTTAATAATAAAGATCATTATATGCGTCTATATTTCTAGCGAGCTAGTATTTACAGTATTTACTTTATTTGGACTTTTGTCCTCATCTTTGTTGCCATTTGTATGACGTTTAATAATAGATCATTCTATGCGTCTATATTTCTGAAGCGAGCTAGTATTTACAGTATTTACTTTACTGACTTTGTCCTCATCTTTGTTGCCATTTGTATGACGTTTAATAATAGATCATTTTATGCGTCTATATTTCTGAAGCGAGCTAGTATTTACAGTATTTACTTTATTTGGACTTTGTCCTCATCTTTGTTGCCATTTGCTAGACGTTTAATAATAGATCATTCTATGCGTCTATATTTCTGAAGCGAGCTAGTATTTACAGTATTTACTTTATTTGACTTTTGTCCTCATCTTTGTTGCCATTTGTATGATGTTTAACAATAGATCATTCTATGCGTCCATATTTTGAAGCGAGCTAGTATTTTGTGTATTTACTTTATTTGACTTTGTCCTCATCTTTGTTGCCATTTGTATGACGTTTAATAATAGATCATTCTATGCGTCTATATTTCTGAAGCGAGCTAGTATTTACAGTATTTACTTTATTTGACTTTTCTTTGTCTCATCTTTGTTGCCATTTGTATGACGTTTAATAATAGATCATTCTATGCGTCTATATTTCTTAGCTTTTTAGCTAGTATTTACAGTATTTACTTTATTTGGACTTTTGTCCTCATCTTTGTTGCCATTTGTATGACGTTTAATAATAGATCATTCTATGTGCTTCTATATTTCTGAAGCGAGCTAGTATTTACAGTATTTACTTTATTTGACTCTTTTATCTCATCTTTGTTGCCATTTGTATGCTTAATAATGATCATTCTATGCGTCTATATTTCTGAAGCGAGCTAGTATTTGCTTATTTACTTTATTTGACCTTGGTTTTCATCTTTGTTGCCATTTGTATGACGTTTAATAATAGATCATTCTATGTCTATATTTCTGGAAGGAGCTAGTATTTACAGTATTTACTTTATTTGGACTTTGTCCTCATCTTTGTTGCCATTTGTATGACGTTTAATAATAGATCATTCTATGCGTCTATATTTCTGAAGCGAGCTAGTATTTACAGTATTTACTTTATTTGGACTTTTGTCCTCATCCTTGTTGCCATTTGTATGACGTTTAATAATAGATCATTCTATGTCTATATTTCTGGAAGCGAGCTAGTATTTTACAGTATTTACTTTATTTGACTTTTGTCCTCATCTTTGTTGCCATTTGTATGACGTTTAATAATAGATCATTCTATGCGTCTATATTTCTGAAGCGAGCTAGTATTTACAGTATTTACTTTATTTGGACTTTTGTCCTTATCTTTGTTGCCATTTGTATGAGGTTTAATAATAGATCATTCTATGCGTCTATATTTCTGAAGCGAGCTAGTATTTACAGTATTTACTTTATTTGGACTTTTGTCCTCATCTTTGTTGCCATTTGTATGACGTTTAATAATAGATCATTTTATGGGTCTATATTTCTGAAGCGAGCTAGTATTTACAGTATTTACTTTATTTGGACTTTTGTCCTCATCTTTGTTGCCATTTGTATGACGTTTAATAATAGACTATTCTATGCGTCTATATTTCTGAGATGGGCTAGTATGTACAGTCTTTACATTATTTGGACTTTTGTCCGCATCTTTGTTGCCATTTGTGTGACGTTTAATAATATATCATTTTATGCGTCTATATTTCTGAGATGGGCTAGTATGTACAGTATTTACATTATTTGGTCTTTTGTCCGCATCTTTGTTGCCATTTGTATGATGTTTAATAATAGACTATTCTATGCGTCTATATTTCTGAAGCGAGCTAGTATTTACAGTATTTACATTATTCAGACAATTGTCCTCATCTTGGTTGCCATTTGTACGACGTTTCGTTCGTTGTACACTCCGGCCTTCTTCAGGTGCGAGGAGTTTTTAACCGAACCGTTTATTACAATCGCTGGGGTATATAATTTTCGTCCCTTTTTGCCTCTTTTCAAAGCCATGAGTTATCTCCCACTAATTATCTTCCTCTAACCCTGTAAGTTACCTGTTTACCACTGCTGTAACCTGGTAGTGAACTCACAACTCTTTGGGTGAAGTCACAGAAAGTATATCCAGTTTTTGTAATAAAGGGTTTGGGCCAAATTTCTTAGCACCTGAAGAAGGCCGTACAAATGGCAACAAATATGAGGGCAATAGTCCGAATAATGTAAATACTGTAAATAACCTCATCTCAGAAATATAGACAAATAGAATGATCTATTATTAAACGCCGTACAAATGGCAACAAAGATGAGGACAATAGTCCGAATAATGTAAATACTGTAAATACGACCTCATCTCAGAAATATAGACAAATAGAATGATCTGTTATTAAACGTCGTACAAATGGCAACAAAGATGAGGACAATAGTCCGAATAATGTAAATACTGCAAATACGACCTCATCTCAGAAATATAGACAAATAGAATGATCTGTTATTAAATGTCGTACAAATGGCAACAAAGTTGAGGACAATAGTCCGAATAATGTAAATACTGTAAATACTACCTCATCTCAGAAATATAAACAAACTAGAATGATCTATTATTTAACGTCGTACAAATGGCCACAAAGATGAGGGCAATAGTCCGAATAATGGAAATTCTGTAAATACTACCTCATCTCAGAAATATAGTTAACTCTAGAGTTTTCTTACTTGTACTTGCGTGGGCATTGAAACTGGGTGGGTCTTCTTTTTTAAAAATTTCATTATACTTTTGGCTTCTCAGCTGCATGAGATATGGAGATTTTCCTGCTGTAGGTTTCGAATTCTTACTGTGTTAGACTGGTTGCCAACCAAGTCTAAAGAACCACATCTGTCCTGTTATTTGACCATAGCTGTGGGTGGAGAGAAAAAATGGATTCATATCTTTCCCACGGTAAAGAGAAAGCAAAAATATTAACACGTCAGTGAATGTAATGGATTCAACTGAAATTCGAACTCTGTTCTCTTGCTACTCAATCCGAACCGCTAACAATCGTGCCCTCAGAGCTTGATGAAAGATAACATTGAAAATGGAAAGAAAATAAACTATTCCCTCTCTTTCTACCAAGAATTCGATGCATGGTTGATAAGGGCATCTCTTCGGTTTGTGTCTCGTATAACGAAGTTATTTCTTTTCTGTTATGATATAAACTTTTCAGACATTATGGCAACGAAGAAATATGGAAACCCAAAAAGATGTCGAGTCGTAAAATCACGTATCAAAACATGTGGAGCGATCAGAAGCAAACATTAAAAGACATTACAAGGAAAGTAAAATGAAATCGTTGGCATAATACAAGATCGATTTTTCAATCATTTTGTTTTATCAACTAATTCTGCGCTACTTTAAATGGGCCCGATGGATGAAACACAGGCTGGATGTCTACTGCACCGGTAAATAATCACAACTTTACTCTTCTGATTTATTGAGTGATAATGATGATCATATATATATATATATATATATATATATATACTGTGTATCGACGCAGCAGGTAATTTTTTAAACATATACTATTAAATATAAGAGACAATGAATGTCTATTACGTTTAATCATGAGCCGTTCTAAACATCGTATTTTGGCTTTAATTTCAAGTGAAAATAAAGTCAAAATTCTCCAACATTTGGATAATTTTTTATTAAGTTGGTTCTAAGCTTTCGGCTCACATGAGCCATCTTCAGAGAGC
>JBBBDQ010001447.1:357500-447500 GCA_037127315.1 Ascarosepion bandense
TATATTGTTTACATATTATATATGCGTGGTACTTATTTAGAAGCGCTCAATATCAGTGATAGAGCAGACATATTCATATAGATAGGTGTGAGTTTGTAACCCTGCGTTTCACGCTTTTGCGATCGTCAGAGTATAATATATATATTAGAACCAACTTAATAAAAATTCTCCAAATATTGGAGAATTTTTGTCTTTATTTTCACCTGAAATTAAAGCCAAAATACGATGTTTAGAACGGCTCATGATTAAACATAATAGACATTCATTGTCTCTTATATTTAACAGTATCGGTTTAGAACGGCTCATGATTAAACATAATAGACATTCATTGTCTCTTATATTTAACAGTATAGGTTTAGAATGGCTCATGATTAAACATAAGGCATTCATTGTCTCTTATATTTAACAGTATAGGTTTAGAACGGCTCCTGATTAAACATAATAGACATTCATTGTCTCTTATATTTAACAGTATAGGTTTAGAACGGCTCCTGATTAAACATAATAGACATTCATTGTCTCTTATATTTAACAGTATAGGTTTAGAACGGCTCCTGATTAAACATAATAGACATTCATTGTCTCTTATATTTAACAGTATAGGTTTAGAACGGCTCCTGATTAAACATAATAGACATTCATTGTCTCTTATATTTAACAGTATAGGTTTAGAACGGCTCATGATTAAACATAATAGACATTCATTGTCTCTTATATTTAACAGTATAGGTTTAGAACGGCTCATGATTAAACATAATAGACGTTCATTGTCTCTTATATTTAACAGTATATGTTTAGAATATATATATATATATATATATATATATATATATATATATATATATATATGATAGAATAAAGTATGGAACATAATAGGAATATATGAAACGGAATCCGATAAACTGATAGAATATAATTCAACTCGTTTTGCATGAACATTGAAACTATTTTAAAGAGACAGAACCTAAAATTTTCTCTGAAAATATTCACCTTTAAATCGATCTCTGAAGAAGCTTTAATAAGAGTGAAACATATTAGATTGAGAAACGTTTCCTAATTTTTTCTTTATTTCATTTTATCATCTTGTCGGATTGAAATTCGTATATTCAACTTCTATTAATGTATATAAAAATATGTCTTTGATTTTATTGTTTCTATCTATTTGCTTTATGATGCACAAGTTGTACATAATCTGAAAGCAAATTGTTTACTTTTGTTGATTTGCCCCAAATCGAGGGAGATTAGCAGTATGCTGTTTTTTTTTGGGGGGGGGGGGTACATTTTATGATCTATTAAAGCAAGCAAAGATGTCATGGCATTTGCATTAAGGATTTCCGGTAAATGATTGAACATCTCAAACATGGAGATGCTGACAAAATCATATAAAAATATTGGACCACCAGCGAAAATTTCACCTTTCACACTCAACCCCTCAATTCCCACCACTGACGTCTTGATCCATGGCTATTGTCCCCTATTAAGGAAGAACTCTACTCTCCATATGCAAATCTGGGGGTTTACTTTAGTGAACACCTACCTCTAGCTAGGGTGACATCTCTCAAATCCTTTGACAACCCATATATGTGTCTCCGTCTGTCACTTCTCAGATCGGTAAGCTATCTTTTCTTTCTGTGCCGTTTCCTCTCCTTTTCCGACTGCCTCCTGCTAGACAGCATCCCTGACAATATATTAGTACCGCCTTGCTTGGAGTGAAACGATATAAAAAACTCTTTTTTTAAAATTAAAAACGATTTTTTTTTGCAATAAGTGATCTTTATTGTAACAGAAAGTACAAAATTTGAAAGTATGGAATTAATAATAATTGTTGGTGAATTTTGGCCTGAATAATTGCCTCATGGTGTGGCAGTGAATTGGACAAGGTTCGGATTCTTTTAATGGGAATTTTTTTACAAGTTTTGTCCAGAATTATCATTAGCAAAATTATCAGAAGGTCTTCATCGTTATCAGATGGTAGAATGGATATGTGACGTGACCAGGTTGGCGTGACTGAGTCAGTTTGAGGTTTCTTCCTTACATCATGGCGAGGTGTCAGCTAACCGCTTCCCCTGACTGACTGACTGACTGACTGACTGACTGACTGTGACCGGTTAGAGGCCATCCTAAAATATTGAATCCAGTCACGTGGAGTGGCTCCGGCGAGGAATATTTTTCTTTAGCTGTGGTTAAAACCGTTTCTCTGACGTATTTTGAATTTTGTGATTTGATGACCAATCAAGATCCAGAATATGCTTTTCACACTCATTTTTTGCGTCTATGCAATTTGTTTTGTGTGTCTTAGTTGTTTGATGGATTATATAGAACTAGCAGTATAGCCAGCGTTGCTCGGGTGTAATGAAAGCTTTAAAACTAATCCATAGTCCTGGAGCTCAGACTCTTTGGACGTTGGCACGAAAGACTAAAAAGCAATAGTTGCTTCCAGTTAAAGTAAAACCGTAGACTGAAAGAGAAATGAGTGGCTGTAAGTCAAATTTTCATTTCCTGGTACCGATATCAAATAAAATATTTTCGTCGAGAACTGCAACCTTGAAACTTCTGAATATCATTTCTTATGTTTTTGTCTATGAGTGTATCAAATTTGATTAAAATCGAGCCACTCCTTCTATAACCCGATTTTTTCGATTATCGATTTTCGATATTTATTGGAGGTACCTCGACACAAAACTTAGCTAAGAACACTCGCGGACGCTTATAGTACAACTGTCTAAATTTTCAAGAAAATCAGTTCAGCCGTTTCGGAGTCTATAGGTAACGGATACACACACACACACACAGACGAAGTCCCATTTATAAATATGTTTAGATTTGTATTCTATACAAGCATACAAATAGCTATTTCGAATGTGACACTTAGATATGACGTAATTTGTTTTAATTAAATTGATTAGATTACGCCGCTAAATTTTTTTGGTAAGCTAATCAACTGTGGATGAATTACGGGCCGAAATAATTAATAAATCAAATTCCGAACCAAATGTGACCATTTAAGTAATTAAAACTGGAATATTTTCCTAAACTGCCATCGAGGCATTTGACGCTTGTACGAAGGCGTAATTATTTCTCTTGGCATTAAAATTCTACACTTATTGCTAAATAACAACATTTGTACATTTGCGAACGCATTACAGTAATTCAATTGAAGAAGAGATTATATAATCGGGCGAAAAATAAAACAAATTTGTACCGAATGTAAATAAATCATACATATATTTTTCTTTGTTTGTCTGGAAAGTAATTAAATATTATCCGAAATGATATAAAATCAAATGAAAGTAATAATCATTTAAAATTTAAGGTGTTCAGAGTAATTGCATTTTACTGGAAAGGATAAAAAAAGGAATAACGAATTATCAAGTACGAAGCATAGACGAATTGTAACGGAAAAGAGATTAAAAAAACAAAAAAAAAACAAATAGTGTTTGGAGAGTAATTGAATTTTACTGGAAAAGACAAAAAGCGAATATTGTGTTCGAAATATGTAACTGAATTGTAACGGAAAAGACATTCTTCTTTTTCTATGTGCCTTGTCCTTTCAGGACGTAGGCGATCATGGCTCTCCACGTCTTCCTATCCCTGGTGGCTCTTAGCACGCTTTCTCCTGTTACTCCACGCAACCCTCGTTCAGTCATCCACTCGCAAAGACCCTTCAAATACGTTATCCGCTGCTTTCCCCGGTTTCTTTTTCCCTCTATGTAGCCTGTTAGTATCAGGTTCTCCAAGCCTTCCTTCCTCATTGCATGTCCTAGGAACTTTAGTTGTCTCTTTCTGATGCTCAGAATAGATTTCCTTTTCGTTTCTATCATTCCCAGAACCTTCTCATTGCTCACATGCTCGATCGATGATATCCGCAGCATCCTTCTGTAGAACCACATTTCAGCTGCTTCAAGTTTTCCTTTCATCTTTATTGATATTCTCCAGCATTCACTGCCATATTGAAGAACTAACATCACATAGCAATCTAGTACTCTTTTTTGTTTCTAGCATTATTTTCCTGTCTCTTAATACTTAACTCAGCTTCTGGAACGCGTCCTTCGCCATGCCAATTTGCCTTCGGATCTCTGTGTCGCTCTTTCCGTCTTCTGTTAGAACCCTTCCCAAATATTAAAATTTTTGTACCTGCTTGATTTTAGTATCCTCCACCTGTATTTGGCATTCGGGACTACTCTTTTTGCTGATGACTATGCATTCGATTTTCTTTATTTGTAGTCCTTTTTTGTCACTCTCTTCAGCTACCTTCTGTAGGATGTCTTGTAGTTTCCTTTCAGTGTCTGCTATCAGCACTGTATCATCTACGTACCTTATATTGTTTAAATTGTGGCCTCCGATGACGAACCCTGGCATAACTTCTAGGGTCCTCAGAATAGACTCGCTGTACAAGTTGAAGAGATCCGGTGAAAAGACACATCCTTGTCTTACGCCCTTTTCTATCTTTGTATATCTGCTGAATTCGTTGCTTGTCCGTATGCAGGCGGTTTGCTGCCAGTAGAGATTCTTGATTACTCTTAGGTCTTTCCCAAATATGTCGAAGCTGCTGAGCATCTCCATTAATTCTTTGTGTCGTATTTTGTCGAACGCCTTTGCATAATCAATAAAACATAGGTACAAGACCTTTCAGAGAGCATCCTAATTATAGATATGGCGTTCCTTGTTCAAGTGTCTTTGACGAACCCGCACTGTTCTTGTGCTATCTCTGGCTTGATTCTGCTTCTCGCTCTATTCATTGGGATTCGGACGCTCATTTAAGCAACAAAAATATATTGTCGGAGAGTAACTGAATTTTACCAGAAAGGATAAAAATCAACAAAAAAAAATATGGTAAATAATTTCATTTTACCACAAACAAATAAAACAAGGTATGAAACAAATGGAACATATATTTATTTAAATGTTCTTTATAAAAAATTGTATCACCTCCATTTTTCAAGTCTGATAGGCCAGCATGGTGGTAAATTATCAAAAATCCTACCACTCAAATTTGGTTTAGCTTAATTTCCTTGACTCATAGTTTATTATGTATTTACTTTCTAGAAACCCTAGGATATTTGATATTTGTCTTAGAGGATACCTTCAGTAGGTGACGCATATCTACAAGCAAACTAAGATTCTATTTCATTTTCAAGATAACAAATAGTACACATTTTTAATAATACTCCAATGTTATACTTACAACATCAGATAGCAAAACCCATATTAAATATTTTATTCACTTTAACGTCAGCCAAACTGAGGGTACATGATTTCTATCTTTCTACAAGTGTTCCATTTTCTTGAAGCGGGTGTGTTTCTCATTGTTTCTTTTTCCCACTGTTGTTTATATATTCCCTTGAATTTGAATATAATTCTATTTTGCATTCATTACTAAAAAAGTACATTTTGCTGCTTCTACATATCGCATCTTAGATTTTGTTTCAAACATTTCAGTTTTCTGTTCCGATATTTATAGTTTACTAGCAGTATAGCCCGGCGTTGCTCGGATGTAATGAAAGCTTTAAAACTAATCCATGGTCCTGGAGCTGAGACTCAGCATAAAGAATATTTGAAATAATAAAGTAATTGCGACAATTTACAAATCGCACATTATATATATATATATATATATATATATATATATACTAACAGTATATCCCGGCGTTACTCGGGTGTAATGAAAGCTTTAAAACTAATCCATGGTCCTGGAGCTCAGACACTTTGGACGTTGGCACGAAAGACTAAAAAACAATAGTTGTTTCCAGTTAAAGCGAAATCGTAGGCTGAAAGAAAAATGAATGGATGTAAGTCAAATTTTGATTTCCTGGTATCGATATCAAATAAGTTTTTTTCGTCGTAAACTGAATTTTGAAGGCTAAATAAGTCCTCTGAGTAAATGGTATCATGGCTGAGACTAAGAACTACAATTATACCTACTTAGAGCCAAACCCGAAGCAAAAACCAAAATAAAAGGGCTGAAAAAATACAGACATACAGACACACACACAAACATCTTGCCTTATATATATATATATATATATATATATATATTATCGATTTTCTGCACTATTGTAAGAACTGCAACCTTGAAACTTCTGAATATCGTTTCTTATGTCTTTGTCTATGAGTGTATTAAATTTGATTAAAATCGGATCACTCCTTCTATAACCCGATTTTTTCGATTATCGATTTTCGATATTTATCGGGGGTACCTTGACACAAGACCTAGCTAAGAACACTCGCAGACGTTTATAGTACAATTGTGTAAATATTCAAGAAAATCGGTTCAGCCGTTCGGAGTCTATAGGTAACAGACACACACACACATACACAGACAAAGTTCCATTTATAAATAAGCTTAGATAGTGTATCGAGGCAGCAGATAATTTTCTAAACATATATTGTTAAATATAACAGACAATGATAACTGTTATCGTCGCATAACAATGTTTTATATCAACACAAGATAAAATCATCTTTGATGGTGGATGTCTTTTTTGTCAACGTCCACTCTGAAGATGGTCCATGCGAACCGAAAGCTTAGAACAAGTGAAAAAAAATTTACAAATGTTGGAAAATTTTTGTCTTCATTTCCACCTGAAATTAAAGCCAAAATACGATGTTTAGAACGGCTCGTGATTAAACATAAAAGACATTCATTGTCTGTTATATTTATATTTAGAAAATACATATATATTTATTAATATTTTATTAGATTTATTCATTATTTAGATTATATATATATATATATATATATATATATATATATATATAATGATTAAAACTATTTTACTAATATTTTGGATGATCTATTCTACTGTAACATTATTTTTGGCATATGGGAAAAATATGATAATAAGTCACTGGTGCCTCCTCAACAGGTGTTTACCCGTGCAACCAGACTGGCAACTGGGTCCCACCCATTCACAGTCAGGTTAGCCAAACGCAGACGACAATTCTACTCCTGCAGCTTCCTCTCTCGCACTTCCCGCCTGTAGAACTCACTCCCGTATTCTTGCTTTCCTGACGGCTACGACCTCCAGAAATTTAAAAGCAAAGTTAATACTCACCTACTAACCACTGGACTCTAGCTCTCTCCCCTCCCCTGTATAATCTTCACGTTCTCTCCGCCCATGTATCTGTCATTGCACCTGCTTTCTCAGCTTTCTATTGTTCCTTTCTAACTAGCTTGTACTCCTCACTCTTTTCTAATTAATCTTTCTACATTTATGTAACCCCCTGCACATCAGTGGCGTTTCTGCCTTGCTCGGGGTGAAATGATTAAAAATATATATATATATATATATATTGCATGTGGAAATACATAAAAGTATGTTAGTACGACGGAGCGAAAGAAATTATTACTGATGGTATTATTAATTCTTCATTTTTTTTTTGTCAATCGCAATATGAGTTAAGTTAAAAACAAAATATTTATTACAAATAAAAGCTGAAAAGGGAAAATATGTTTTTGCAGCTGTTGGCTGTGGGTCACGCAGGGTCATTATTGGCCGCCATTGTGTAACTAATGAAGACACCATTGGAAGCTTTTGGCTTTTACGACCGGTTGAAGTGAAAATTATAGGTAGTCAAAACACGATGGTCGAAAACATTTGATGAGGTTAAAAAAATGCTTGATTTCCGAATTGCTGGGAAAAGATTTGTAAATTTGAAAACTTGAAAAAAAATAATGTAATTGCGAAGAAGAATAGAAATTACGTCAATAGAAATATTGCTATTTCATTGATTGAACCAAGGGAATAAAATCACTCCGCCTCATGATACGAGTTGGGAGTAATCTCATTGGTTAAAGATTTTATTTGCATGGACACCCAGTGTCCGTTATGCACCTCCCAAGAGAATTTGGGACAGGCATAAAAAACGAGAGCCCATGGAGCCAAGTCAGCTGTTGTCGCCGCGCCGAGCTAAGGAGACAAGACGAATTACCGCCGCCGTCACAAAGACACAACTTCGGCTGTTTCCGTAAGACTTAGGTGAAAAGCCCTGATAAGACTTAGTTTTGAACCGACAAAACTTGAAGAAAAAATTAAAAAATATCCGATTGAAATGAACAAACATTACTCTCAAACAAAAGCATTCTCTCCGTTGTTAGAATAGGAATTCGACGTCTGTTATATTCTATTTCTGTTTGCTGTTTTTTTCTTTTTTTTCTTTTTTGTTTATAAAGCCTTTTCCGCAACTTATGCAGGTTTCATCGAATTTACTTATTTTATTTTAATTTTTTTTTTTTTTTGGTGCCCTTTTTTTTTCATTTTTTTTTTTTATTAACCCAATGTGTACGCACGTCCGGCCTGGTTCCACGTGGTAAAGATACAGCTAACAAGATTTCAACGTATCTTCCTTGGAATTAAAATTCACAGTGTGGGTAAGGAGAAACACTGCTGTAATAGACGACTTGAAGACCAGCTACTGTTTCGTAGCCATCACGACTAACGACCCGAGAGCATCGTCACACCACAGCCTTCTGCCATTTTACCATCCCGGAAGCATATAACTTTTTTTTACAGAAACTGAAGCTTGAAGAACAGAGAATAGTGACCAGCATAAAGATAAGATTATCTTATTTATAGTAATGCGCGCAATGCGTACAATGCGAGCGATTCCATTATCAATAACTAGTGTCGCACAAGTGTTTCTCTATTTTATACGCGAGGATGATGACAAATTCAGGAGAAGCTAAGCAATACAGTCAACATGATGACATTCACACAAACTTCATTTTATATATATTTTTATTTAAGGCTAATAAATTATTTCTATTTACTTTCTTACGATTTATGAAACCGAGGTTGACTGCAAAGACCAGTAATTTATAACAGCCGCATTCATTAAATATTTATATAGCTTAGTCTGATATCAAAACATTAAAGTGACAATCGAATTAATGTAATGAGCGACTATTAAAAATAGCTCTACGGCAGACACTTAAATTCAGTACATAAAGAAAGCATTTCTCTAATTTAAGAGCGTAAAAATCACAGATTGTTTTTAAGAATATCTTAGGTTTTAAATATTTCTCTTAGAGAAAATGCGAAAATCTTATTGAAGTATAATTATATTTCCTTTTGAATGGGACGCCAATTTATAATCTTTGAATAAAAACAGAACAAATCGATTCTTTAGATTAATTTTCATGAGATTTTTGCACACAAAACTTTTCAGCGAAAAACATTTATTTTGATACGATTCTTACAAACTGACACTTCAAAACGTTCATAACAGAGAAACCAGATAGTCATCTTCAGAAGGCAACAAAAATCTGGAGGTGACAAATTACGCTAGCCGCTATCTTTACAGGAACATATTGATAACGGTTCCATTTTAACAAGTAATTCCCACCGGTAATATTGGAGGAGACTTACTTGTGGCAAAACGTTTCTTGATAGAAAATACTTATCTACTGTAAAGCGGTTCTATTACGCTTTATAGCCTAGACGGTGAAACCATCTTAGGTTGTTTTGCAATTGTACTTTTTATATTTTTACGTGAGAGAAAAGTAATTTTTAAACTGACACTCCGAGGAAGAGTGATTATTGGATTTACAAAAATAAATTGTAAATGACGAATTCAGTTGAAATGATTTTTGTGATTAAATGAAATCCCCCACAAAAGTCTGTTAATTTATTCGACCATATTTTCTACAAATATTTCCATAGCAACTGCTTTGACGAGGTTTTTTCCCTGATGTCCCGTCCACATGACTTGAAGAGTGCTACTAGATTGGCATCTAGGTCCCACCCTTTTATCGTTGAAGTAGTTAAATCTAACCGCTTCTAATCCAAGTTTCTTTTCTCGCACTTCCCAACTGTGGAACTCCCTTCCATTTACTTGCTTCCGTGATAGCCACAATCCCTAAAAATTTAAATGCAATGCCTATTACCATTTTCTATCTTCTTGAATCTTGTTCATTTTAATCCTTTCTTCAATATCCCCTATACCCAGTCTTTTCTCTCATTGCGCACTAGTGGTCCCGCCTTGTTTGGGTGGAACTAAAACTAGTGGTATATATATATTACGGAAATTAACGAAGATTAACCATGTTTTGTTAATCTTCGTTAATTTCCGTAACATGTTTACATTTGTTGACATTACGATACATTTCAGAGTAGATATGGTTGTTGCGATGAATCGAAAACTGTGTTATATAGGCTTGATTACAACCTCGTTTAGACTAATGGTCATTCGTGGTTGAGAGGTCTAAGACGTGCCAGAACACATGGTAGCTTCCCCTATGGGGATAGGGGTCGCAGGTTCGAATCCTGTCGAATGACACATATTTTTGTAATAAAAATTTATCGTACATAATCAGGCCAGTAGATATAAATATATAATACTGTTTAATTAAAAACAGAATATCTACTTAAATATGAGTATAGATAAAAAAATAATGTTCAAACAAATCATTTCGTATATATATATATATATATATATATATATGTATACATATATATATATATGTTGTGGATATATTAATGAATTGCTCCACTACCATTTTTTATCACAACGAATAGTTTTTATTTTGTGTCTGGCGATTGCCATGTGTATGAAAAACAGAGCAGCATTGAGGAACAAATATATATATATTTGTTTCTATGTATTGAGTTCGGGGTTATTATTATTATTATTATTATTATTATTATTATTATTATTATTATTAACGGGTCACTACACGACACTTGTCTGTGGTATTAAAATTTCAAAATCGGTAAGTGTGTGCGAATTTTGGTTACATTATAAGATGCTCTATAGTTTGTCATTGCTCACATTTGGGATCATCATCGTCAGCTAAAATATGAGTATTCCGAGCATGATATCCAGGTTCGAATCTCACTAGGGTTAGTTTGCCATGAAAATGAATCTGTCTTGCTCTTCCTTATAGATGTAGCAAATTGTAAAGTGCGCGTGCACACGCACATATATGTAGATAGAGAGAGAATGACAGAAAAAGAAAATCGATTTTAGTATTCCAAAAAATTCATCGTTTAATTAAAGTAAAATTTTATCTCTGAATATCAAATAAAATGAAAATGTAGATTTGTTAAACAATATTTAGTCATGAGAGATAGTTATCTGAAAAGAACTGATTAAATCAAGCAGTCGATTTTGAAAGCAGACGATGTGAACGTCTGTTTACTTACAATTCTTTGAAAAGAAAAGAAAGAAAATAAACGCTGCCTACTTCCTACTCCCCTTCCTCCTCCTCCTCCTCCTCCTCCCCTTCCTTCTCCTCCTTCTCCTCCTCCTCCAGAGACGCAGAAAAGGAAATCCGGTTTGGTTATATTTGGTGTTGGATTCCGAATGATGATGATTGCGTATATATTTCGACTCGCGAAAATTAAATTCGTCTTTTCATTTATTTCCTCGGGGGTGGGGGGTGGGGAAATATGACAAGAAAATGTTCGTAGATGATTTTTTTTTCTATTAACCAGTAGAATTTAAGAAGATATGAAACAACTGTTTTTTGTTAGGTTAAAAAAAAAAAAAAAAAAAAAAGATTGCTGAAGACGAGATAGATTTGTCAGCAAAAGAAGCTTTCTTCCCAGGTTTGAAAACGAGACGAGATCCTGCGAGATATCAAATCTTCCCATCTAACGACGCAGAGAATGTTGTTAACAAGAGAGGAAATATTTGTTGGAAGAAAATTTCGGATCATTAAAAAGCTTAATTGTGATTGTTTTTTTTTTTAAATTATCCTGTCTCGTTTCTATAGAAGTAGCATAAGTATACTCTGGACGAGTTCATCTTTTTAGGAAAAGGGAGAACTCCACAACAGTAGTTTCATTAGCAACAAGTCGAGAGTGGAAGTAGACATATATGTAGGTATATATGGGGTAAAATTGTTTCTTCTATTTTTTATGATATTTCAGGATAACACGCACTCGCTTGCACACACACACAAATAAACACACACACATACAGTGTTGAGCTACGATTAAGATCGGCGCTAACATTGTATTTTTATACTAGTTTTACTGATAAAAGATATTTTGGCAAGTGGGCTTTTTTATCGTAAAGTGCTCGATATTGGAGTAGAGATAAAGCGTTAGACAGTTTTAGACCAAAGAATTTTCACTTTAAGTGAGCAGATTCATGCCGACTTTGACATTTCGCCGTTATGATACCAACACTCATCGGGGCTGGGTTTCTTCAAAGAAACCCAGCCCCGATGAAAGATGGTATCATAACGGTGTCCTCACGAAATTTCAAAGTCGGCATGAACCTGCTCAGTTAAAGTGACAAATTCTACGCACTAAAATTATATAAATACTATGAATATTTACGCCCTCAAACCCTGATTGAGCACTCTGGAAGAATGGTAGACTTTGAAACTCTGACGCCAATTCAGTCGGGTTTCAATCCTGGGTAAAAAGCATTCGGCTGTCTAACCGTACTGATGAGCTGTGATACAGCAAAACAGATCTGTCTGCGGATATATATATATATATGTAGGCGATAAAAATCCAGGATAGTATTGGTAAATAATCCGGGATAAGGTTGGTAAATGATTCAGGACGATCCTAGTAATATCGTTAAAATATCGTTTAAATATAATATTAAAACTGATCCAATAGGGAGCTCAATGTAAATTACTTCAGTTTAAAGAGCGGATATTTATTTATTTATCTGTAAATTCAGGTAAAACTTAGAGGAGAAATAGCCATTTTCAACGT
Organism: Ascarosepion bandense; assembly: GCA_037127315.1. NCBI lineage: Eukaryota > Metazoa > Mollusca > Cephalopoda > Sepiida > Sepiidae > Ascarosepion > Ascarosepion bandense. The sequence continues at coordinate 370,178 of JBBBDQ010001447.1, forward strand.
CATTTTAAGACATGCTCTTTGCTTATATGGGGCTGAGAATGCATGTCTTAAAATGGCATGTTAAAAATGGTTATTTCCACTCTAAGCTATATATATATATATATATATATATATATATATATATATGTAGGCGATAAAAATCCAGGATAGTATTGGTAAATAATCCGGGATAAGGTTGGTAAATGATTCAGGAGGATCCTAGTAATATCATTAAAATATCGTTTAAATATTAAAACTGACCTACTAGAGAGCTCAATGTAAATTAATTTAACTTACAGATCGGATATTCATTTATTTATCTGTAAATTCAGATAAAATTTAGAGGGGGGGGATAGCTAGTTTCAGCATGTCAGTCTAAGACATGCATTATCAACCCCGTACCTACCACTACTAACCCAATGGTCAAGAAACATGCCTCCCACTAGCATAAGAGAAATTACTACTAAGATTCTTCTAGCTTAACCCTATAATAGCCAACAATTCCCCACCTCTTCCCTTACTAGCCCTGCTTATGCCTTCAAAAGTTTTCTTCATTCTTTGATTAAACGGGGTTGAAAATGCATGTCTTAAACTAACATGTTGAAAATAACTATACTCCCTCTAAATATTATCTGAATTTATATATATATATATATATATATATATGTAAATTCAGATACTAAATATATATATACTCGTCATCCACATACAAGCCTGTTTTTCTGTATCACGGCACATCAATGTGGCTAGACACACTCTTGTCTGCACCCGGGATCGAAATTTGACCGATTTGGTGTCAGTCAGAGCCGCTCACCTCCAGGCCATAGGCACACGGAATCAGAGAAAGGAAATTTTATCGTGTTATATATAAGCGGCTTATACACACGCCAGTCACCGAAAGAACTAAATTTAATGCTGAAGAGTTATATATATAATGACTTGATTTATGCAATTTGAGGAATGAAAAGACAAGAAAATGATAGCAACATTGATGATAAGTTTGATGATATGGATTATATATTAAACTTCTCACTAAGTTGAAGCACGAAGAGAAAGATTTTAAAGTTTACATTTTTGGACACGCCTGCGTACTTTTTCAAAGAGACAGATAATAATCAAAGAAGTGAAAGGAATGTTATTGGTATTTGTTAAAAGGTTCCCCTTGAAAACTATATGCTTTTAGTATACCTAAGAGCAAGACTTCAATTCCCCCCACTAATCAATGAGTTTGAAGTTCTTACCTACCCAGCAGACAAGGCTGAATGCGTTGCCCGTAGATTCTCCACCAATTCGATACTGGACTCGTTAGGAATACCTACACCCGACTTCCCACCCAGAACTAAGGCTCAACTAAATAACGTCCACATTACACCCTCGCTGGTCGCCAAGATAATTGCACAACTTGACCCACACAAAGCGAGCGGCGGTGACGGAATCCCAGTCATAGTACTGAAGAAATGTGCCCCAGAACTCTCCTCTGTCCTCTCTAAACTCTATAACCTCTGCCTATCTGCTTCCTGTCTTCCTGCCTGTTGGAAGTCCTCTTGTGTAGTTCCTATATTTAATAATTCTGGCGAACCCTCAGACCCCGCCAATTACCGTCCTATTAGTCTCCTTCCGATCTTTGGTAAAGTTTTCGAAGCCATTATCAACGCCGAGGTGATTCAGCATCTCACGGTCAACAGGCTTCTCTCTGACAAACAGTATACGGGTTTCGCTTCACCAGGTCTACTGCTGATATGCTCACGACCATTACCGAGTACATATACCGGGCACTTGACAAGAATGGCGAAGCCCGAACCGTTGCCTTGGATATCTCCAAAGCGTTCGACAGGGTCTGGCATGCCGGCCTCTTGTGCAAACTGCGGAGCTACGGGATAACTGGACATCTGTTTGACCTCATCCAGTCATTCCTCTCTAACCGCACATTGAAGGTGGTATTAAATGGGCATGCCTCCCAAAACTACCATACGAAAGCGGGCGTCACTCAAGGTTCTATCCTAGGTCCCACGCTCTTTCTGATCTACGTTAATGATCTCCCCGACGCCATTAGATCCCAAGTTGGCATGTATGCCGATGACACAACAATCTACTCTCGCATCGATCAAAAACAAAAACCAGGTGTGGACGACAAAGCGAACCTCGCTGCCGTACTTGAAAAGGACCTCCAATCCGTAGTGGCCTGGGTACGAAATGGCTAGTAAATTTCAATGCTTCTAAAACGAAGCTGTTATCAACTAACCACCATAGACAATCGCATCTACCTCCCATTAGCATGGGACAGGCTAGCCTCCCAGAGAGTAAAATACTACGCCTCCTTGGCCTTACACTTTCGGCGGACCTCAAATGGAATGACTATATCGAATCCATTGCCAAATCTGCTGCTATGAAAGTCAGCTCTCTGTGCAGGGCCCGGAAGTTTTTCCCACTTGAATCTATTCTGCACATATACAAATCTACCATCCGCCCGTGTATTGAATATTGCTGCCATATCTGGTCGGGTGCCCCTGCTGGTCTACTTGGGCTTCTTGACAAAATACAAAGGAGGATCTGTAACGTAGTTGATACTGACTTGGCAGACCGGCTGCAACCACTCTCTCACCGGCGTGATGTGGCTTCCCTGTGCCTCTTCTACAAGTACTTTCATGGCTTCTGCTCCGATGAGCTTAGATCACTGGTGCCGCCTAAGCACGAATTTACACGAGATACTAGATTAGCAACTACGTCCCACCCTTTTACAGTTAAACAGATAAGATGTACCTGTAAATTCTACTCCAACGGCTTCTTTTCTCGCGCTTCCCGCTTGTGGACCTCTTTTCCACAAATCTGCTTTCCCGACAGCTACAATCTCCAGGTGTTTAAATGTAGGGTCAATAGACACCTCCTATCACCCCCAATTATCACTCCCAATTATTCTTAGAACACTCTCATCTACCGAACCCTCATTCTCGGTATCCTTACCCGCCTATCACCCACCTTCTGACATTTCCTATATTTAACCATTCTCGGTATCCCTACCCGCCTATCACCCACCCTCTGACATTTCCTATATTTAATCATCCTTTCTCCACTCTATGTAGCCCCCTACGCAGTAGTGGCAGTGACATGCCTTGCTCGGGGTGAAACGCTTATAAAAAAAATCCCTGCTTAATCATTTAATGTACGATTATATTCTTAAATGTATTTTTCACCCAGTTCTGCATCCTTCTAGACGCCTATTGAATTAAAGGCTAAAAGAACGCATCTGATGTCATCAATGCTATGAAACGTTTGATTGAAGTGTACAGCGACAGGGAATTATATATATATATATATATATACTTTAAATAAAATAGACGTCATCATACTTGACCCAACCCAAGGAACCTTTCGGCCAACACTCTTCAGGGGCTTATGTTGGCTTTATTACAAATGGTTATTACAGGACAAAGGAAAAGAAAGGATTACTTACAAAAATGGGGGAAAAAATTTGAGCTTGTTTAAAAATAAATTTTAATCAATTAATTAAAATGTAAGGTGGGGTGTAGACACACAACTCCATAAGAGTGATAAAAAGGAAAAATTGTAACACTCACAAACCCTCCAATAATTGTAAGAAGCGAATGAATCGCTCTTTCTGCCTGCACAGGCTCGGCTGATGGAGTTTTAGGCAAACAGCCTCCAAAACGCACAGATGATAGGCTGATCGAGCACTGCGCAGAACAGTAAACCAATTGTCCTTATACAGAGAAGTACATGCCTGACTGTCCAGCAGGTGTTGGCCAATAGTTGAATCCGGAACAGCCTGGGTTGTTTCTAAATATCTAATAGGGCTACCAGAACTAATATTTTATCACTTGAAGAGTGTTTCTCGGGTCAAGTATAATGACGTCTATTTTATTTAAAGTAATTAGTTCTTTCTGTGGGTAAAATTTTTTGTATGTATATATATATATATATATATATCTGCCTGTGCATTCTACATGCTTTATGCTCATTCTTTTACTCTAATTCTCTTTCTTTTCATCAGATATGCATCTTAACTGCCTTCTTTATCTCAGTTCATTACATATGACATTCACTCATCAGATTCGTAGGAGCACCACATGTATTAAAGCCGTCGTAGAAGTGTCTTGGGCAAGACACTTCCAGGCTGGTCGTAATTATGTGTTTTACTTCTTGCCACTCAATGTTATAGGACATAGTATGTTTTGCTCGTTTAACTATATATATATATATATATATATATATATATATATATATATATATTGTAATAGTTGTTACAATGGTTTTTAAATTCATAGTATCACTACATAAAAACTTTCGCGTTTCAAAGCTACGTTTACGTGCTTCTCATCGGGTGACGAAGTTGAGATGAAAATTAAATGGTGAAAAACGGTTTATTTGTGGTGAATATGCTGTTGAAGTGAAAGTGGAGTTGGGAGCTTATTCTGATTCTGTCGGCCGTATTGTAGTCTTAGAGATATGGGTTAGGAGCTCTCAACCCAACTTTCACTTAAACAGCATATTCACCACAAATAAATCGTTTTTCACCATTTAATTTTCATTTCAACTTCGTCACCCGATGAGAAGCACCTAAAGGTAGCTTTGAAACGTGAAAATTTTTGTGTAGCGATACTCTGAATTTATAAACCATTGTAACAACTATTACAATACAACGCTCTACATTTGTATCGAGCACCCTTTATGAAAGTAAATGCATGAACAGCAGGTTAAAAAACCTACGAGTTCCACAACTTTGTTACAATATATATATATATATATATATATATATATATATATATATATATAGTCATCCGCAGACTGATCTGTTTCGATGTATCACAGCTTATCAGTATGGTTAGACATCCGATTGCTTTTAGCCAGGATTGAAACCCTATGAAATTGACATCACGCGGCGATTTTACCTCCGAGCTATGGGCGCTCGGTAGAAGAAGGCAGACTTTTAGCATTTTATGTACAATTTACACACGCCAGTAGCTGAGAGTGCTCTAATTCATTGCTGAATGAACGATGCGTAGATGCTAGAGTAGCTATTGTTTTTCAAAGTCTACCATTCTTCCAGAGTGCTCAATCAGGGTGTGAGAGCGTAAATAGTCATCCGCAGACAAATTCCTTTCGCTGTATCACAGCTGTACGGTTAGACATCCGATTGCTTTTAGCCAGTATTGAAACTCGACTGAATTGACGTCAGGCGGCGATAATATATATATATATATATATATATATATATATATATATATGAGTCTGTGTGTATGTGTGTGTATATATATAAAACTATTTTTTACTAATGGGTTTCGCTCTCTCATGTTGACGAATATAACGATTTTATTTCCAACTTGTATTTAAAAAGAGAAGTAAAAATATCATTAAGTTTTCAAAATGTTTAAAGACACCCAAACATATTCTTAAGATTAACTGAAAGTCAAGGTAAACTATCATCATCATCATTTATCCATCGCACCCAGATGGTGCATAGGGCAGCAACTTTTTGTTGCTGTTTCTGTAACAAACTGTTTTTTACGGGGCCGGGTTGTTAGCCCTGAACCCAACCCCCAAACCTGGAGGACCGGTGGACCATTCTTGGTCCTTATGTTTACAGCACCTGGTATTCCCAAATGGTCACCCATTTAAGTACTGACCAGGCTCGATGTTGCTTATCTTCGGTGATCGGACGAGAACCGGTGTATTCAACACAATGTAACCGTAGACAAGGTACACTATAGAGGATGCTAAATAAAAGTGATTTAATGTTGTTATTGTTGTTGTTGAATGTTGAATTTTTTATTTGTTTATATATTTTTTTAAATCGTATCACCCCGAGCAAGGCGGTAACGCCACTGATGTGCAGAGGGCTACGTAATAGTGAAAAGATTGGAAAAGAGAAAGCCGGAAACCACATCCTAAACAGGAAACAAAGGATGAGCCTCTTAACCTGTTCAATAGACGTGGGTGGAGTGTAAACCGGGTGATAGATAGATCTATCTACTCCAATTGAATATATATATATAATGATTATGCTATCTATAATTCCCATGTACATATTTTTAGGGACCTCCATTACACAACAAAAAAAATCCAGCATAGTATGATTTAAAAAGGTTCAAAACCTAATAAAACGAACTTTTTCTATCAAAAGTTCATTTTATTAGGTTTTGAACTTTTTTAAATCATACTATGCTGGATTTTTTTGTTGTGTAATGGAGGTCCCTAAAAATATGTACATGGGAATTATAGATAGCATATTTATTCATTTATTTCTATTTTTTAATGTAATTATTATTCATTATTTCATTTTAATCTGATAAATTAAATGTATTTATTTCTTTTAAATAATACGAGGTTTTATTTAAGTATTTTTTGTTTTTCATTGCAAAAATTATGGTCATATATGTTTGGTTGGGAAATGTTTAGGAATGAAGATATTTGAAAAAATCCGTGAGTTTATATTTTGGCAAGATTCTATAGCGATATTCTAAATAAGTCTTAAACAGAAAATAGCTTACTTATCTTCGAAGATTGAGAAAAAGCAGGAAGCAGCTGAAATGTGGTTCTACAGAAGAATGCAGCGAATAACCTGGACCGAGCATGTGAGCAATGATGAGGTTTTAGAAAGGATGGAAACGAAAAGGAAATTAATACTGAGCATCAGGAAGAGACAAGCTAACGTTCCTGTAACATGCTATGAGAAAGGAGGGCTTGGAGAACCTGATACTGACAGGCCAGATAGAAGGAAAAAGAGACAGGGGAAAGCAGCGGATAACATATTTGAAGGTCCTGATCAGGTGGATGACGGAACGAGGGTTGCATGGTGTAATAGAAGGCGTGCTAAGAGCCACCAGGGTTAGGGAGACGTGGAAAGCCATGATCGCCTACGTCCTGAAAGAAAAGGGCACATAAAAGAAGACGATAAATTAATGAAAGTCTATCAGAGAACTAAACGTGTTGATAATATTTTCTTTTTGTTATATAATATTGTTTTTTAAAGCTATTTTTTTAATTTTTAACTGAATTCTTACACTCAAACACACACACATGCACATATATAAACACGCATATACTGAAACGATAGGACTTCAAAGAAATTAATTTGAATGTTTACTCAATAAATTTTCACTAACTTCACATAATGTTTCTCTCGGAGATGGAGACATAGCAATAGAGAGAGAGAGAGAGACAGAGAGAGAGAGAGAAAGAGATGATGATGCAAGAGAGATGTATATGTCTTGCATTTTCTACTTTAATACATATAAAAGCAAAATAAAATAAATTTAATTATAAACATATACATAGCATGCTTACGCACACATACATGCATAAACACACACAGCACAAACACACACACACACACACACACACACACACACACATATATATATATATATATATATATATATATATATATATGCATTGAATATGTCTTGTTCGTTGATATTAATAATTCTATTATTAAATAAAATAGCCTTTAAATGTCCCAACTGAAAAGATAGTAACTAAAAACATTTTTCACCGTTTGAATTTAACAACCATCTGCTTCAAAGTTCTGTCGTTTGAAAAGCAATTTAGAATAAATAAAATTATTTCTTCCCTGGTGAACATTCTAAACAGCTTCATCAAAACGTTTAAAAATATCCCAGCAATTTAATTTTTTGAACTACTAGTTTTTCTTGTTTTTTTAATGCTACCATCGGGAGAAAAAAAAACCCCAAAAACTGATGTATCGTAAACTGGTTAGCGCTTTGATAAAAATTCAAAGGATTATATATATATATATATATATATATGTGTGTGTGTGTGTGTGTGTGTGTGTGTATGAAGAATATAGTTTTAAGGTATGCGGAATTTATAGGATAAATTGCTCAATACCAGAGATAGAGCGGATGAAAATATAAAAGAGTGAACATTGAAGTCAACACTCAGAGGCGACAGACTGTTTCATGCTAGGCGCAATTATCAGGTCACATTTGGTGAGAGTGGAGTATGACTGCGTCTAACAAGAAACAGTCTGTCGCCTCCAAGTGCTTACTTCAATGTTCATTTTTATATATATATTTGTGAGAGTAAAGTATTGCATACTTATATATATATATATATATATATATATATACTACCGGCCATATTTATTAAGCCACACCAGTGTTTTAAAAATTTAGAAATTTCATAGTGGTTTTAGTATTTATTGCTAAGTGAATAATTCTAAATGAAAATAGATTAGTTCTTTTGTTAATACTGCAAATAACATGTGCATCAAATGAATTTTTAAATATTTAATAATTACCTATTTTGCAGTTTTATCAAAATAACCTCCTTCTGCCTTCACAACGGCTGCACACACACTGGGCATTCTTGCCACAAGTTTTTAAAATAATCCCCCGACAACTCACCCCGGGTATTCTTTAGACACCTAACTAAATCCCGAACATTACTCGGTCGTTTCTTCTTACTTCTCCTGTCCGACTCATCCTAGGCAGGTTCAATTGTTGAAATGTCTGGTGATTGAGGTGGTCAACACATAACTTTTAACACTTCATCAGTTTCTTTTAATTTTAAATAATTTTGGCACAATTTAGAAGGATGTTTTGGGTCGTTATTCTGCGGGAGGATAAAATTTCGACCAACCGAGATGGAATTGCATATCTGTGTAAGATTGAATGGTACTGTTCTTTCTTCATAGTCCCCTTTACTTCAACAAAGTCACCTGAACTCGTGCCCGCAAGACAGCCCCAAACCATGCAAGATCCACCAAGATGTTTCATCGATGACTTTACACACTCATCTTTCACTCGCTCCCCAACCCTCCTCCGCACGTACCACCCTCATTTTACTCCCAAGCCATTCAGCATCCAACAAGATGTTTCATCGATGATTTTACACACTCATCTTTCACTCGCTCCCCAACCAACCTCCGCACGTACCACCCTCATTTTACTCTCAAACCATTCAGCATCCATCACGATGTTTCATCGATGACTTTACACACTCATCTTTCACTCGCTCCCCAACCCTCCTCCGCACGTACCACCCTCATTTTACTCCCAAGCCATTCAGCATCCATCAAGATGTTTCATCGATGATTTTACACACTCATCTTTCACTCGCTCCCCAACCCTCCTCCGCACGTACACACCCTCATTTTACTCCCAGTTTGAACTTAGACTCATCAGTTCAGAACACTTTTGACCACTGTTCTGATGTTTAGTTTTTGGGCTCTCTTCCCTATGCTAGTCTCTTCTTATTGGCTGGCCGAAGCAAAGGCTTCCTCGCTGTCACTCGTTCAACAAAACATTCTAGTTTTATTTAAAATTATTCACTTGGCAATAAATATTTAAGATAGTATGAAATACATCATTTTTTGTAAAAAACTTGGTGACCTAATAATTACAGCAGGTAGTATATATATATATATATATATATATATATGTGTGTGTGTGTGTGTGTGTGTGTGTGTGTGTGTGTATTACAACGAACTTAATAAAAAATTACCCAAATTTTGGAGGATTTTTGTCTATTTTCACCTCAAATTAAAGCCAAAATACAATGTTTAGAACGGCTCATGATTAAACATAAAAGACATTCATTGTCTCTTATATTTAACAGTATATGTTTCGAACGGCTCATGATTAAACATAATAGACATTCATTGTCTCTTATATTCGTATATATTCATACGCACGGGTAATCTTTCGCCTATTATAATTGAAAGAAATCAGAAATGAGCTGTAACGTTGACAGATGTTATTATCATTCATTTCTCAATGTTCCCAAGTACTTTCAATCTCCTACTGAGATCTTCTTCAGGGGTGAAAGTTATGGTAACAAAAAATAACCGCAAAACTGTGTTGTTAAAAATTACTGTAAATTTTTTTTCTGCTTCAGATACAACGGTTGATAAATTGCTAAGAGTAGGTAAAATATCCCAAAAACGGATCCTACTAATATTAATATTAAAAATGATCTTGGTGAAGGGCTCGATATAAATAGTATTATCTATTTACAGAGCCAAATATATATATCATATAACTTATATTCCGAATACTACATGTATTATTATGTAGTGTTCGGTATTCGGAATTTTACTTATATATATATATATATATATATATATAGGAAAGAATATTAATAAAAAGTTTTGAATTTAAAAACGTACTTTTTTAAACAGTATTTGTTTATTTTTATAGTGTTTTATATTTCAGACCGCCCTCGGTCCTTCATCAGAAACAAGTGATTTTTAAATTAGAATTGGAAACGTATTTTTACGATGGCGTCCTAATACTTTTTTGTTTACATCACGTGGTGTCGATAAACCAATCAGCATGCGGCACGTCCGTTTGTTTATTTTCGGTAAACCAATCAACACGCGGCACGTCCGTGGAGAGAGTCTGTTTGTTTTAGACAAAAAATCTCTTGGAATATCTATTTTTTTGTTTATATCGCGTGGTGTCGATAAACCAATCAGCATGCGGCACGTCCGTTTGTTTATTCTCGGTCAACCAATCAACACGCGACACCTCCGTGGAGAAAGTCTGTTTGTTTTAGATAAAAAATTCCTTGGAATATCTGAAAGAACATTCTTTTTACCTATTGAAATATTTGTAGAGATTCAACACGCCTAAGTCCCTGTTTAACCCTAGCTTGTGTGTGTTTAATTTTAAAATCCAGTATTTTTCTTTCTTTCTGCGTGTGTATGTAGAACTAAAATTGGAGTCTATTAGTAAACATTTGCAATTTTCTAAAGTGTGATCGGGTTGATTAAAATGTGCTGCAATTGGGGAGTATACATTTTTTTGTCGTATATTTAGTTTGTGATTATTGAAGCGAAATCTAAAGCTATTACCGGATTCGCCGATATATCCACTGTTGGGGCAAATTGAGCAGAAGAGATAGTAGATGATGTCTTTGCTATCACAAGTAAGGTTTGGTGGGTGTAATTTTATTTTTGTGTTGGGTACAGAGAATGTTTTGTCTGTTATTAGATGTTTACAGATTAAACAACGGGGCTTTCCACATATTAAATTCCCTGATAGGTTTGTATTATTTAAATATTTGTTAGAAGTGAGGATAGTTGATAGGTTGGGTGTTTGTTTCTTTGCATTTATGGGTGGCCTATCGAAAATGTCTTTGATGTTTTTGTTTGATTGGAGGTTCCTGTAATCATTTTTTAAATTTTTGATGAGTGTGTGGGAATATTGATTATGGTTAAAAACCATGGGAATTCGGTTATTGTCTTTTCGTTTTTTGTATGTGAGAAGTGTGCTGCGGTCTATGTGGATGGTTTATATATATATATATATATATATATATATATATATATATATATAGTCATCCGCAGACAGATCTGTTTCGCTGTATCACAGTTCATCAGTACGGTTAGACTCCGATTGCTTTTTAACCCAGGATTGAAACCCGACTGAATTGGCGTCAGTCGGCGATTCTACCTCTGAGCTACGAGCGCTCGGTAGAAGGAGGGAGACTTTTTAGCGTGTATATTATCATTATACACACCCAATAGCTGAGAGTGTTCTAATTCATTACTGAATGAACGATGTGTATATGCGAAAGTAGCTACTGTTTTTCAAAGTCTACCATTCTTGCAGAGTGCTCAATCAGGGTGTGAGAGCGTAAATAGTCATCCGCAGGCAAATCTGTATCACAGCTCATCAGTAGGTTAGACAGCCGATTGCTTTTTAACCTAGGATTGAAACCCGACCGAATTGGCGTCAGTCGGCGATTCTACCTCTGAGCTACGGGCTATATATATATATATATATATATATATATATAAATTTAGTGAATGGATCCTGCAGAAAATTTTCTAAACATATATTGTTAAATATAAGAGACAATGAATGTCTATTATGTTTAACCATGAGCCGTTCTAAACATCGTATTTTGACTTTAATTTCAGGTGAAATTAAAGACAAAAATTCTCCAACATTTAAATATTCTTTTATTATGCTAGTTCTAAGCTTTCGGCTCTCATGAGCCATCTTCGGAGAGGTAACAGAGACGTTAACATAAAGACATCCACCATCAAAGATGATTTTATCTTTTGTTGACATAAAACTTTGCTAAGCAACGATAACACTTACCAAAAATAGCAAACGCAGTTCGTAAATTTGTAATGCGGTTCTATGACGTCACACTGCGTGAGAGACCGAAATGTTAACAGAACCGTATAATTAAATGCAATGTAATGTGTTATGACCAGATATAAACTTGATTTTATTAAGTGTGGGTTGTTTTGATTTAATGTAGATGGCCTCAAATATCTGAAGGTTCTTTTTACTGCGTGTATGAGTGAGTATTATTGCATTGTTGACTAAAATCTGTCTAATATTACCTACATGGCTATGTTTTTCTAAGAAATGTTGCTTAATTGTACTCTGATCAAAACGGTAACAGGTAAGTCTACGGGAGAGCTTGGTTGTAGTAAAACCAACATATGTAGTGGATATATATATATATAATTTAATCATATCACCCCGAGCAAGGCGGTAATGCCACTGATGTGCAGGGGGCTACATAAGAGTGAAGAGATTGGAAAAGAGAAAACCTAAAACTGCATCCTAAACAGGAAACAAGGGATGAGCCTCTTCACCTGTTCAATAGACGTGGGTGGAGTGTGAACCGGGCGATACTTTAGTCTATCTACTCCAATTAATATATATATATATATATAAATTGCTCTATCGTATTTGGGCACTGATAAAAGTATTTATGAACAGTATTTTTTAATCTTTTTCAGCATAAGGTTTTTATTTTATACACTCATGAGTATATAAATAGGTATTCATGGATTGTTCGTTAAAAAAATATTCAGGCTGGTAGATTGGTTAATAATACACTGATGTCCTGGACATGACGTTAAACTGCATCCGGCAGCAAGGCACCTGATTGGGAGGTTGTGAGGAACATGGAACCACCTCTTAATTGCTGTTGTTCCAAGGTCCACCCTGACCCATAATAGTAGCACCTGTTAGGGTCTCAGCTATGGGTAAATAGTTAAACCCCTCCAAACTGGGGTCAAACAGTATGAACCTATAACAAATAAGCTTTTATGGAAAAATATACATAAAATAGACTTTTATAGACAAATATACATTTTAAAGAAAAATATTACGAACAATATATTTTTGAAGAAAAAATTATTTACATAACACACTTTTGAAGGAAAAAATATTCTCAGCAAAACATTTTTGAATAGAAAACTAGAAGACATTTTCAGTTTTCTAAAATGAAAAAAAGAATTCAAACAATTTTTTTTATTAAAATATGACGAAATCAACCATCTCACTATAAACTACTATTAAAAATACTTTAAAACCCTACCTTTTTGATATTGAAATAATCCACAGAGGTGTTGATATGCCGTTAAACAAAACTCAAACTCAGATAACACTGATAATTCTAAACAAAACAAGATAGATAGATAGAATGACAACATCAAAGAATAGATAGATAGATAGATAGATAGATAGATAGATAGATAGATAGATAGAAAGGGGGAGAGAGAGAAAAAGAGAGACAGAAACACAGAGATAGATAGATAGATAGATAGATAGATAGATAGATAGACAGACAGATAGAGATAGATAAACAGACAGACAGACAGACAGATAGATAGATAGATAGATAGATAGATAGATAGATAGATAGATAGATAGATAGATAGGAACAAATTTTGCAATAAACACATTAACGTAGAAATGAATTTATGAATTAATGCTTCAATGTCAATAAAATACGAATATTCACTCATCCTCCATGTTTCTAAACACACAAAACATTGTGCATGTGACACCCGCTTGACAATGCAACGTCTTCCTGTAGACCCTTGTGCAAATTAAATGAAACAAAACGAATATCTTCCGAGGATCTTCCACACTTTCCTGATCACGTATACATCGTCTGATGGATTCAGTTTGTTTCTTCGCCTTGATGACACGTCTAACAGTTGAGAGACTGAAACCGACAATATTTGTAAGGCTTGCCAGTGTGTTCGTGCAGCGTTACAATTTTCGTACGCTTACTTGGAGAAAACAATGGCGGTAGGACAACTAATCGACAATCGAGACGATAGTGTCTGGGTGTGATGAAAATTTGATGCAATCATGGATCACTCAATATTTTTAAGGTCAAGAAAATTTCATCATACATCCCAAAAATAGATTCATATTACTGCACACCATTGCAAATGAACTAATCTGGGGAAAAAATAGAAATCGATTACACCCTGTCACTCCAGTGGGTCTAAAACTGACCCGATGATGAAAGAAAGAAAACTAAAGCAGTTGGGCACACTTGCATCTTATTGAACCGCTTCCTGCTCATCTGAAACGATACCAGGTTGGCCGTGTGTAGGGTGGCCTTTTCGTGCAGAAGGATAACATCCTTACGCAAACGTTCTGATCTCTATCGACGAAAGAACATCAGTGTGTCTATTACTGTACACTACCTGATCGCGTTAACTGTAAGGTCATTTAGGCAAGAGTTACACGAGCAGTTCAAGAATTACATCACAGAACATAGTTTTTTTTTAATCATATCACCCCGAGCAAGGCGGAAACGTCACTGATATGCAGGGGGCTGCATAAGATTGAAGAGATTGGAAAAGAGAAAACCGGAAACTGCATCCTAAACAGGAAACAAGGGATGAGCCTCTTCACCTGTTCAATAGACGTGGGTGGAGTGTGAACCGGGAGATAGTTTAGTCTATCTACTCCAATTGTTATCATCAGTTTCTTCGCCGGTTGATGAATTTTATTTTTATTGGAGGTGACGATAGATGATTTCAGTTCATAGAATCAACTTTTGTCTTTGAGCTAACATGATAGTTATGACGATCATATATCCCAGAAATTCTCTTTCAGTACCGTTCTAAACGTTCACATACTTGAAGTTACATCTTAGGGTCAATTGCTATTGGTTTTAACGTGATGCCACTTCACAATAACGAAACGTCTCCGAAACATTTTTCTTATACTAGAGACTTTCAAAGGTCAAATTCCACAAGCATAACACGACGTTTTCCGCTGTTTGTAATCTCAAATCAAAGCTTCAACGCGCGCAATGTTTATCTTATGTTTTACTAGGAGTATAGGCCGGCGTTGCTTGGGTTTAATGAAAGCTTTAAAACTAATCCATGGTCCTGGAGCTCAGACTCTTTGGACGTTGGCACGAAAGACTAAAAAGCAATAGTTGTTTCCAGTTAAAGCGAAACCGTAGACTGAAAGAAAAATGAATGGATGTAAGTCAAATTTTGATTTTCTGGTATCGATATCAAATAAGTTTTTCGTCTTAAACTGAATTTTGAGAGCTAAATAAGTCCTCTGAGTAAATGGTATCATGGCTGAGACTAAGAACTACAATTATACCTACTTAGAGCCAAACCCGAAGCAAAAACTAAAATAAGGGGGCTGAAAAAATACAGACATACAGGCAGATAAACATTCATACAAACAACTTGCCTTTTATATATATATTATCGATTTTCTGCACTATTGTTCTTCACATTTCCATATCTCTGATGGCTCTTAGCACGCCTTCTTCTGTCTGTAGAACCACATTTCAGCTGCTTCAAGTTTTTCCTTCATCTTCGAAGATACTGTCCAACATTTACTGACATATTGAAGAACCGATATCACATAGCAATCTAGTACTCTCTTCTTTGCTTCGAGCGAAATTGTCCTGTTTCTTAATACTTTACTCAACTTCTGGAATGCTTTTTACGCCATGCCAATTCGCCTTCGGATCTCACTGTTGCATTTTCCGGCTTCTGTTAGAACACTTCCTAGGTATTTAAATTTCTTTACCTGCTTGATTTTAGTGTCACTCACCTGTATTTGGCATTTGAGGCTGCCTTTTTTACTGATGACCATGCATTCAGTTTTCTTGCAGTTTATTCGTAGGCCTTTGTTTTCACTCTCTTCAGTTACCTTCTGTAGGAGGTCTTAGAGGTCATAAAAACTAAATTTTTTTTTTTAATCATTTCACCCCGAGTAAGACAGAAACGCCACTGATGTGCAGGGGGTTACATAAATGTAAAAAGATTAATTAGAAAAGAGTGAGGAGTACAAGCTAGTTAGAAATGAACAATAGAAAGCTGAGAAAGCAGGTGCGATGACAGATACATAGGTGGAGAGAAAGGGAAGGTTATACAGGAGAGGGGAGAGAGCTAGAGTCCAGTGGTTAGTAGGTGAGTATTAACTTTGCTTTTAAATTTCTGGAGGTCGTAGCCGTCAGGAAAGCAAGAATACGGGAGTGAGTTCCACAGGCGGGAAGTGCGAGAGAGGAAGCTGCAGGAGTAGAATTGTCGTCTGCATTTGGCTAACCTGACTGTGAATGGGTGGGACCCAGTTGCCAGTCTGGTTGCACGGGTAAACACCTGTTGAGGAGGGATCAGTGACTTAAGCTCATCCGAGCAGAAGCCATGAAAGTATTTATAGAAGAGACAGAGGGAGGCCACATTTCAACGATGGGAAAGTGGCTGCAGTCGAGTCGCCAGATCAGTACCTATCACATTACAGACTCTCCTTTGGAGCTTGTCAAGAACACTGAGGAGAACGGCAGGGGCACCTGACCATAAATGGCAGCAGTACTCCATGCACGGACGGATGGTTGACTTGTATATATGCAGGATGGATTCAGGTGGAAAAAACATCCTGGATCGACATAGTGACCCAATCTTCTTAGCAGTAGATTTTGCTATGGATTCAATATAGTGGTTCCATTTGAGGTCTGAGGACAGGGTAAGTCCGAGGAGGCGTAGTGTATTACTCTCCGGGAGAATCATCTGGTCCATGCTTATGGGAGGCAGAAGAGGTTGCCTGTAATGGTTGACAGACAACAGCTTGGTCTTAGAGGAATTGAAGTTGACAAGCCACTTCTTGCCCCAGTTCACCACAGAGTGTAGATCCCGATCAAGGTCAGCAGCGAGATTATGTCTGTCCGCCACGACAGGTTTCTTACTGGAGCGAGAGTATACATTCACAAGTTGTCGCGGACCCGGTTAAGAATCCAGCAAGAAATAATACAAAACAACCAAAATAGGAAATAACAAATATATATTAAACACAGTAAAATACAACACTTGGAACTTTGTTAGTAGAACGATAATACGGGTTAGTGGGTAATACTATAATTCAGCCCTCAAACTGGGACTCGCAATGGTCGTTAAGGTAGCAAGGTTGGCTATCTACTGATTACTCAATGTATCTCTCCCCTATTTCTCCTCTATCTCTGCTCTACCACCTCTTGTAAGGATAAATATATGTTGAAGTTGGAAGAGTTCAATCCGTTGCATGGGTGATGCCATCATGACACAAGTGAAGCAGCTACTATGTGTCCATAAAAGTTTGACCGCCGCAAGGTCACATACGGCCAGGGAAAAAGTCCAGTACTCTGGCGGTCGGTTTTACTAAAACCGTCATATTTTACCTGAGCTTACGCCAACCGATTTCCTGAGCGCTGCTAAAACGCTATAATGGAGAAAATGTCTATAATAAAAAACAGATTCAAGAGTTTGTTGAAAATTTTTTCATTAAAAAAAAACTTGCGAAATTTTTCTCGAAAGGTATCGAAGAGTTGATTGATAATTGGCGGCGCGTCATGAAAAAATAATGGCGAATATATAATTGAATAAAATGTAATTGCACTTTATTTCTTGAAGAAGTAAAGCTGATGAACGACAATAGAAATTATTCATGATTCTATCGAATTCCTAGCAAGATAAACCAAATAAGATATTAATTGTATGTGACAGATACGAACAGACTACAATAAGAAAGACACACATGCTAAAATGAAATTATGACGTTGCGTCGTCCGAACTAATTCTTTCCATAAAACTGCATGAAAATGCCAATTAAGTGTTTTATTTAATCGGCACATTTTCATAAAAGTCTATTTTATATCTGCACAATGCTTCAATTCCTCGGACATTGTGGGTAAAGTCAAACATGGTAAAGATTTGTTTTCTTTCGAATATATAATTCATGTATTATTTCGCGATCAATAAATCTATGTTATACGAGTGTATTTTACACCAAAACAAATTTTATTTATGCATTGATAATAATTATTAATGATAACGCAATCTATATTTTATTTCTTTTAGAAGAGATCAATGGAACGGAGTTAATCCCGTATTTGCTTGCAGTTCAAGCCTATATAATAAACAAAACAAGATGGCGAACACTGGTTTGTAAGGCAGGACAGCCTGATTTTTCAACTAAGGATCACTCCATTTGATTTTCTTCTTCATTTATGTCCTGCTATTTTAGGACGTAAGCGATCATGGCTTTCCACATCTCCCTATCCCTGGTGGCTCTTAGCACGCCTTCTCCTGTTACACCATGCAACACTCGTTTCATCATCTACCTTATTAGGTCATTCAAATATGTTATCAGTTGCTTTCCCCTGTCTCTTTTTCCCTCTATCTGGACTCTTAGTATCAGGTTCTCTAAGCCCTCCTTCCTCATTGCATGTCCCAGGAACTTTAGCTGTCTCTTCCTGATGTTCAGTATCAATTTACTTTTCGTCTCCATCATTTCCAAAACCGCGTCATTGCTCCCATGCTCGGTCCATGAGCATCCTTCTGTAGAACCACATTTAAGTTGCTTCAAGTTTTTCCTTCATCTTCGAAGATATGGTACAAAATTCACTGCCATATTGAAGAACCGACATCACATAGAAATCCAGTATTCTCTTCTTTGTTTCTAGCGAAATTGTCCTGTTTCTTAATACTTTACTCAAATTCTGGAATGCTTCCTTCGCCATGCCAATTCGCCTTCGGATCTCTGTGTCGCACTTTCCGTCTTCTGTCATAACCCTTCCCAGGTATTTAAATTTTTGTACCTGTCTGTTTTAGTATCCCCCACCTGTGTTTGGCATTTTGGGCTGCCCATTTGATTTTAGTTAAGTACATAAAATAAAAAAGCAGATGACCTTGAAAAAAATGCCATGCTTTCAAGGTGATCAGAAGAAGTCTGTACGTTTCTCTTCTATAAGTCATATGTAATTGAGGCATGGAAAATATACGTAGTGCAATCTCTCGAAAGAAGCAGAAAGAAGCAAACCATAGTTCAAGCGAGAGAAAAGATGACAGGGATAGTTCGGTATCACTTGCCGACAGATGACGTACATAAATTTCATCTGGTCCATTAGCTTTCTTGAAAAGGCCATATCACTTCTAATCAACAAAATCAATAGCAGACGAAAAAGCATGCATCTATCTATCTATCTATCTATCTAGAATTCGTCTCTAAAAGAATTTATACTGAAAACTAAATTGAGATATGGCTATATATATCTACTAAGTTGTTTTTATAGAGGAAAGAAAAAAGTTAAGAAGATTATGTTGCGCCATGATTTGATTACGTACATAAATTTCATCTGGTCCATTAGCTTTCTTGAAAAGGCCATGTAATTCTAATCAACAAAATCAATAGCAGACGAAAAAGCATGCATGCATCTATCTATCTATCTATCTATCTATCTATCTATCTATCTATCTATCTATCTATCTATCTATCTATCTATCTATCTCAGTCTGTTCGTATCTATCTATCTATCTATCTATCTATCTATCTATCTATCTATCTCAGTCGTATCTATCTATCTATCTATCTATCTATCTATCTATCTATCTATCTAACCTTTCTGTTAATATCTACCTATCTATCATTTCGGATAATATCTATCTATCTATCTATCTATCTATCTATCTATCTATCTATCTATCTATCTATTTTTCTTCTAGCTATCTCTCACGAACCCCGCTCCGCTATACATTTGTTCAGGCCTATCAAGTATGTTCGGCGCTCCTTTCTTCTGTCCCTGGCCTTGTTTCTTCTATTCGTCCTGTGAGTATCAAATTCTCCAGGATATCTATCTATCTATCTATCTATCTATCTATCTATCTACCGCAGTCTGTTCATATCTTTCTATTTAATTATGTTTTGCAGGCCTCCTAGCTGTCTCTTTCTGATATTTAGTATGAGTTTTCTTCATGTTTGCATCCTCCCCAACACCTCATCGTTGCTCACGTGTTTGGTCCATAGCATGCTTAGCATTAGAACTACACTTCTTCCGCCTCAAGCCTTTCCTTCATCCTTGAGGAGATCGTCCAACATTCACTTCCATACAAAAGGACAAATAGCAATCGAGCACTCTATCTTTGCTTCCAATGAGATGTTCCTGTCTTTCAGTACTCTGGTTAGCTTCTGAAATGCGTCTTTGCCCATTCCAATACGTCTTTAGATCTTCATGTCACACTTTCCATCCTTTGTCAAAATACATCCCAGGTATTTGAATTTGCTCAGACCTAACAAATACGTCTCGCGTTGCTTTCTCCGGTCTCTCCTACTCTTTATCTGACCTGTGGGTATGAGGTTCGCTAGGCTCTCCTTCCTCCTTACGTGTCCCAGGAACCTCATTTGTCTCTTCCTGATATTTAGTATCAGTTTTCTTATCGTTTGCATCCATTCCAACACCTCATCTTCGCACACGTACTCCTTCCATGGTATCCTCAGCATCCATCTGTACAACCACATTTCTGCTGCTTCAAGCCTCTCCTTCATCTTTGATGAGATCGTCCAGCATTCTTTTTAATACAGAAGGACGGATATCACTCAGATATCAATCCAGCAATCTTTTCTTTGTTTCCTATGTGATGTTCCTGGTTTTCAGTACTTTGGTCAGCTTCTGAAATGAGTCTTTGGCCATGCCAATACGTCTTTGGACCTCCATGTCGAATTTTCGATCTTCTGTCAGAACACTTCCCTTGTTTTTAAATTTCCTTTCTTGTTTTATTTTAGTTCCTCCAATCTGTAGTTGGCATTTAGGGGTTTTCTTTTCGCTGATGATCATACATTCAGTTAGTTTAAGTTTAAGCTCAGTCCTTTCATCTCTCTTTCTCTTGCTACATTTTGTAGCAGGTCCTGCATTTTTTTTCGTGTCTGCTATCAGCCCTGTGTCATCAGCGTATCTTACATTATTGAGATTGTGGCTGCCAAATGACAAATCGTGGCAAGGATTTTATTTCTCTCAGAGTTGTTTCGCTGTATAAACTGAATAGATCCGGTGAGAAAACACATCCTTGTCTTACGCCCCTTTCTATTTTTGTATACCTGCTGAATTCATTTCCTACGCGTACGGAAGCGGTTTCTTGCCAATACAGGTTCTTGATTATCCTCACGTCTATTCCGAAAATCTCGTGCATTTCTATCAAGACTTTGTGGCGTACTTTGTTGTATGCCTTTGCGTAGTCTCTAAAGCACGGATAAAGGTTCTTCTGCATTTGTATTGCTCTTTCAAATATCATTCTGAGCATGAATATTGTATTCCTCGTTCTAGTATCTTTAACGAAGCCACTCTGTTCTTGTCCTATCTCTTCGTCGATTCTACTGTGAGTTATGTTCATCCGAATCCGGATGATAAGTTTGTTTTTTTTTCATGTGGTTTATTAAGCTGGTTGTTCGGTGGAGTTTGCATTTCTTTGTACCTAGATTTTTAGGTAGTACTATGAAAATTGATCAGCTTAGGTCTTCCAGCCGGTAATATCGCCACTGTTGTAGATTTCTTTTCTTATTTCTATGATCCTGTCAACGCCAAAGTCTTCTAAGGACGTCAGAATCTCTATTACAATCCCGTCTGGTCTTGATGCTTTATATCTGTTCAATTTGTCCATTGCCGATTCTAGTTCCGTTTCCAATATTTCCGGTCCATCCGTATTTCTGTGTATGGCAGGCCTCTCTCTGTTTTCGTGGAAGAGATCTCCGATATACTCATCACATCTTTGAAGTATTTTTTTTTTAGTATGAGTGTTCCGTCTTGTTTTCATACATCCTGTTTCTAAGCAGGGTTTTTCTCCTGTTAGTTTCTTTATATTTTATGCATGCCCCTTCGTTTGGGGTGAAAATCTCTCTGCTTCAGCGCATTAGTAGTTGAACCATTTTTCACTAGCTTGTTTGCATTTACTCTTTGTTTTATTGTGTAGTTTCCTGCATTCCGTTCCATGTCTTGGCATTGTTTACTGTCGCTTTTGCATCATGTCCAGAATCTCCTCAGTGATCCACTCACTTTTCTTTCGACGTGCTTTTTCCTTTGGATTGATCCTGTTTGCTAATGTCACTACAGCTTCTCTTAGTGGGACCCCTGTTAAGCTTCCATTTCCAATTTCACCTTCGTATTTCTTTTTCACACTGTCCATATACATTTCCTGTAGGTTCGGGTCATTCACGAGTCTATTATACTGCAGTCTTAGGGCTGCATTAGGTTTCTTTAATCTCTGAAGTTTTATCCTTAGTTTGCATATAACTGGCAGGTGGTTATCCTTAGATTGCACTAGCAGTATAGCCCGGCATTGCTCGGGTGTAATGAAAGCTTTAAAACTAATCCATGGTCCTGGAGCTCAGATTCAGCCGAAAGAATATTTGTGTGAAGGTTGGTGAGAATCGGATAAAAATTGTGGATTTGTATAGAGGACACACAGACAGAAAAACAGACACACACACACACAAACATCTTGCCTTTTATATATATATTATTGATTTTCTGCACTATTGTAAGAACTGCAACCTTGAAACTTCAGAATATCGTTTCTTATATCTTTGTCTATGAGTGTATAAAACTTGATTAAAATCGGACCACTCCTTCCATAACCCAATTTTTTCGATTATCGATTTTTTATATTTATCGGGGGTACCTCGACACAAACCTAGCTAAGACCACTCGCAGACGCTTATAGTACAACTGTGTAAAATTTCAAGAAAATCGGTTCAGATGTTTCGGAGTCGAGGATTCCTTTACCAATATCATATTGTTCTGAATAACATCCATTGAGCTCTCTATATAGATATAACACTTAATATTTTATATTAAGTTGATCTTGTTGTATTATCCTCTCCGTTTACGGACTGGACATCTATCTATCTATCTATCTATCTATCTATCTATCTAAGAGAGACAATTATATATATATATATAAGAGGGAGAAAGAGAGGAAGTGAGATAAAACTAATCAGTGTTGGTTTGAAATACGCAACTACTTCAGCGACAATGTAAGCCATAGATATTTACATTGTTTAGCTTACTAGATCATTATATTAAAGGAAGAATGGCTGCCATGAATACAATACTCAAAGCAATGCATTTTAAGTTGATTTCAGCCACTAAAGGTTCCCTCAATGCAGGTTCCGAAAGCCTCTTATGGTTGAGTTTCACTGAATGTAGTTGTTGCAAAGACGTAAAAGGTGATTATGCGTATATGCAGGAGAGATGACAATTGACCTTGGACTTAAAGAGGTTAAGATTGCGCTGATTAGGGAAGAATTATATAGGGAATCAGTCAGTTAAATACCATACGAAGATTTTCCCGCAGTAGGTTGCCATTGCTTTCTGCGGTAGACTTGTTGCCGACCAAGGCTATAGAACACAATCTGTCCTGTTATTTGACTAATAGCTAGAAGGGGAAAAGATGTATTATATTATTA
Source organism: Ascarosepion bandense (assembly GCA_037127315.1). Classification (NCBI taxonomy): domain Eukaryota; kingdom Metazoa; phylum Mollusca; class Cephalopoda; order Sepiida; family Sepiidae; genus Ascarosepion; species Ascarosepion bandense. The sequence goes on from JBBBDQ010001447.1 coordinate 393,649, forward strand.
AGTAGTAATTAGTGGGGGATCAGTTTATTACTTAATAACAATAGAAAATACATCCCCCACTTTATGCTCTGTAGAAGTTTTAATTATGCATTCAGCTATTATATTCAGTCAGTTAGTTAAGTGCCATACATGATACACGACTTGGACGATCATGTCTCGAAGGAGACATGACTGACTGGGCAGAAGATTATCCTGCAGTAGGTTGCCATTGCTTTCTGCAGTAGACTTGTTGCCAACCCAATCTTTTCTGTTATTTAACCCATAACTGGAGGGAAGAGACGGAGTAATACCTTTCCCAAGGGTATTTGCGCGTAAGTGAATGCAAGGAAATCAACTTGAATTCGAACTCAGCTCCCAGATTTCTCGTTCCGAGCCGATATCCACTGCAACACAACGCTGATTTGTGGAACATACTCCCGATAATCAGCGCTTCTCGGGAAGACTCTTTCTAAGTGGAACTTTCTTCTTGCGAACGGACTGAGGATTAGTCGATTCTGGTCATGGTGAGTTCTAGCTGTAAATAATCTAATCTTTGCAGCTGGATCTCGTCTGAACATTAACCATGGAAATAATGATAGAATAGCGATCTGTTGTCATATCTGGTCAGGCGCCCCTGCAGTTCATCTCAGGGTTCTCGACAGGCTTCAAAGGAGAATCTGCAATGTGATAGGTCTAGACCTGGCAGCTCGTCCCCAGCCAGTTTCTCACAGCTGGGATGTGTCTTCCCTCTGTCTCTTCTACAAATATTTTCATGGCTTTTGCTCCTACGAATTTAGGTTACTGGTGCCCCCTCCGCAAGAGTCTACGCGTGCAAAAAGCCTGGCAACAAGGTCCCACCCTTTTACAGTTAAATCAACCAAATGCAGGCAGAAATTCTACTCCATCGGCTTCTTTTCTCGCACTTCCCGCCTATGGAACTCCGTTGCGTATAATTGCTTTCCTGACGGATACAGTTTCCAGGAATTTAAATGCAATGTCAGTACCCATCTCTTAACAACTTGACTCCAGTTTCGTCAATTCTATTCCACCATCTTTTCTCGAACTTCCTGCGTGTGGAACTCTCTTCCGTATACTTGCTTTCCTGCATTAAATGCAATGTCAATTCAATGTCAACCTCCAGGAATTTAAATGCAATGTCAATTCCCATCTCTTATCTACTTGACTCTAGCTCTTTCTACATTAACTCGTGTATCTTTTTCTTTTCTTTTCTCTCTACCTTCGCAATTGTATTCACTCCTATGTTCCCATATTTCTTTTGCCTTTTCTCTGACACCCACTGTAACTGGTTCATCATTCTCTTCACTCATCTCCTGCCTAAACTTTTACTCTCTTATGCAGCCCCCTGAGCATCAGTGGCGGTACCGCCTTGCTCAGACTGAAACGATTAAAAAAGTTTCACCCGGTTGTAGGATTAAAAATAATTCATCGCCGCATAAATATGTTTGCGCTCTGTCTGAAAAGTGAAGATTGCGTAGCTCCATGAAAAAGGGCTCGGCAATACTGCATTCTTAGTCTGCTTTGACACTTGTAAATATAGAGTATGTCAGGAGAAGTCTGGTACTTTGTGGAGTGGCACAAGAGAACAGTCTTTTTACAGTACTGATTCAGTGAGTTACACTTGTGATTTGAGTAGATTTTAGCCCCATTAGACGTTCAAGGCAATGTGATTCATTGAGTGTACACCTGGACAGGAGAAATTTAAGTATCTGTTCGGTGATGATGGAAGTTTGATTCTAGAATTATTTACTGTTAAAACCCAGTAGATAGACTAAACTAAACTATCGCCCGGTTCACACTCCACCCACATCTATTGAACAGGTGAAGAGGCTCATCCCTTGTTTCCTGTTTAGGATGCGGTTTCCGGTTTTCTCTTTTCCACTCTTTCACTCTTTTCTTTTTTTCCTTTTTTTTCAATTGGAGTAGATAGACTAAACTATCGCCCGGTTCACACTCCACCCACGTCTATTGAACAGGTGAAGAGGCTCATCCCTTGTTCCCTGTTTAGGATGTGGTTTCCGGCTTTCTCTTTTCCATTCTTTTTACCCTTACGTAGCCCCCTGCGCATCAGTGGCGTTATCGCCTTGCTTGGGGTGATATGATTAAAAAAAAAAAACGTTATTCTCTATTGAGCTAAGTCTGATTAATTGATATGAGTGAGATCGATCTTTACCGAAGCCCTCATGCTTGTGACCTTGTGTAAAAACAAGGCTTGGTAAATATTTTGCGCACTAAATTGTGGGCTAATGATGACTAAAGAACTCTTTTCCTTTCTAACCATATACACATTATGACGTCATTTTTGTAATGTTACGTTTGTAAGGTAAGTTAGAATGCGAAATGACATTTTGCATATGTAAAATTATTGTTTATCCATTTCTGGAGTCAAATTAACATCAGCCGTAGTGGGTATGTGGTCTCGGGGAATTACTTCGAACATTCTATCTTCTCACGAGGATGTGAAGGTCTCTGCATTTCTCCGGAAGAAAATTTGTATATATAACTTCCGGTTGTCTTGTGCGTGTATATCCTATGTTCAGCTGAGTTGATTTACTGTTTATGTAGACTTCTTGTTTTTAATCAGTTTTCACAATAAAAAATGCAAGAGGAATGTCAGTCGTTATCCTGTCTTCTTAATTCTTATTCTTTTATTGTGGGTGCTTAGCCGTGGTCAAATGCAAAATAACTAACAGAATAGTCCAATAAACAGAATTTACAAAGTTCGCAATTAGCAATAACAGAAAAAAAAAAAAAGGAAGACAAAAAATAATTAAAAGTAAGCAAGGCAAATCAACAAGGAAAATGCAAAGCAGTATAACAACAAAAAATGTTCACAAAGTAAGAGTTGGGGTTGACACACAGAAGCAAGTCCAAACAAGGAAACGTGGAGTTCTAGCTTCAAGTAAGTTTTGTTTAATGGCATATCAACCTGTGTGGGTCATTTAATGCCAAAAAGGTTGGGTTTTAAGGTATTTTTTATAATGTTCGGTTATAGCTTTTTTTTTTTTTTTTTTTTTTAATCATTTCACCCCGAGCAAGGCAGAAACGCCACTGATGTGCAGGGGGTTACATAAATGTAAAGAGATTAATTACAAAAGAGTGAGGAGTACAAGCTAGTTAGAAAGGAACAATAGAAAGCTGAGAAAGCAGGTGCAATGACAGGTACATGGGCGGAGAGAAAGGGAAGGTTATACAGGGAAGGGGAGAGAGCTAGAGTCCAGTGGTTAGTAGGTGAGTATTAACTTTGCTTTTAAATTTCTGGAGGTCGTAGCCGTCAGGAAAGCAAGAATACGGGAGTGAGTTCCACAGGCGGGAAGTGCGAGAGAGGAAGCTGCAGGAGTAGAATTGTCGTCTGCGTTTGGCTAACCTGACTGTGAATGGGTGGGACCCAGTTGCCAGTCTGGTTGAACGGGTAAACACATGTTGAGGAGGCATCAGTGACTTAAGCTCATCCGAGCAGAAGTGAGAAGGTTAATTTAGATTTTAACGAAAATTTTGTTTTTATTATATTCATTTTAGAAAACTAAAAATGTCTTCCAGTTTTGTATTGAAACATGTTTTGCTGAGTATTTTTTCCTTCAAAAATGTATTGTTGGTAATATTTTTGTTTCAAAAATGTATATCTTTCTAAGTCTATTTTTATGCTTATGTTTCTATTAAAGTGCATTTAATTTCATAGTGTTTTGACCCTAGTTTGGGGGTTAGATATTTGCCCATAGCTGGGACCCTAACAGATGCTACCACTCCGGGTCAGGGTTGACCTGGGAACAGCAGCAATTAAGAGGTGGTTCCATGTTCCTCACAACCTCCCAATCAGAGTCCGTGCTGCCGGATGCAGTTTACTGTCATGTCCGGGACCCTGGCTTAAAGACAGACGGAAATTAAATCCCAGCATGCATTTGTCTGCTTCTGCCTATACAATGGGGAGGAGTAAGTTTTTTGAAATCATTCCAATACCGATTTGAACCAACATTTCTTGCCTGCTCTCAATAATATTTTTTCTCATATTTTATAAAATTTAGATTCCTAGTGGCATAATTGCCTTGAGTGGGGTGAAATAATTTAGTGTATTAATTCATTATTTCTGCAATTTTAACTTATTTATAAGTTAAGCAAATCATAATTAATAATCGATAAAATATTATTTTTGTATATGGGTAGGTTTTGAAGGCTATAACAATGGGTTTAGTAAAATAAATGAAGGTTTAGGTCTTGGGTATTACCTATTTATTATTCATTAATATTTCGAGATCAAAATCTCATCTTCAGAATGGTAGGAGAGCTTGTTTTCACGTCCGCCCGCTCGTGGACCGTGTCTTTCATGGAATGTTTATCCTTTGCTGCTACTGCTGTCGTTAATTGTAGTGATAAGAAATACAAGAAATATGCGCACATAAACCCACACACATTGTTATCTGCAAGCACCAGAACATACGAGAACGAATACTGGATGACAAAAGAAAAATGTAGCAATAAACATGCCCCCAATTAAATCAGATCGATATAACACCAAGTTGTAAAACGACGTCTACTACCACTCTGACAGAGGTGCGAAAATACCAATTCATGCTATCGGTCAATGCGTACATACATAAACTATAAATTAAAGCAGGCAGATGCCCTCACATCGTAAAACAGCGCCTACTATCACTCACACATATATAAACCCTAAACACATACACACATACATGCTCAAACTTACAGATACACACACGCACACGCACACACACTCACTACAATTAACAGAGAATGATGACCATTTCTTGAAAGTAACGGTCTATGAGCGGACGGACGTGAAAACAAGCTCTCCTACCATTCTGAAGATAAGATTTTGATCTCGAAATATTAATAAATAATAAATAGGTAATACCCAACACCTTCTTTACCTTCCTTTATTTTACGAAACCCATTGCGACAGCCTTAAAGACCTACCCATACACCTAGTATACACAATGCTTTAAACAAATTGCAAAACTCTCCTATTGTTTTAGTATTTGTGAATGTTAAAGTGCATAGGGAAATTTTCCGCTGAAAATCTCTACTTATCTGGAGTGGAGGGAGTCTGTTATATTGAATTTTTTCACGATGACTTCGGAAACAACAATTTACATCAAGACAGGTGGCTATTAGTAGGTTATGAGAACATATTCGTTCAACTATATGTTACAAAATTGAGAAATAACAAATGTAACAAAGAATTTCGAAGACTATATTATTATCATTCGGGGAAAACAATTCGCAGACGATAAATATCTATTTTCACGTGGCCTAATTTCATGAGAATACATAACACTGAATAATAAATAATTTTCTTGTAAATTCTTGTTTCTTTATTTTTGTGAAATATGATAAATATGATATTATTTCTAAGCTTACGATTGCAGAAACGATTCAGTCATTACTATTATTACGAAGGTTGATTGATTAGTAAAAACTTAAATCACAAAAAGAAATCTAAGACGAGGCAGAATTTAAAATTCGTATCAAAACGAAATAAATTTATCTTAAAATCTACAAGGATTGATAAGGTTTCTAATCGATTCTTTGACTAAAGAGAATATTGAAATTTGTATCAAAATTAAGTAATCTTATTTCTCTTCAAAACTACGATGGTTGATTGATAAGGCTCTAATTATTTGAAGCAAAAAATTGTACTTAGTGTATACTAGCATCATAGTCCGGCGTTGCCCGTGCAACTCAGAACATTTTAGTGGTAGGAAAGATGCCAATGAGAGGAGTTGATGGAAATCATTTATTGAAAGTTGGAAAGGAGAGATGAGGCTGTTAGTAACCATTTTCAGCATTAAGAAGAAGGCATTATTAATGCATGTTGTTGTCGTATTCGAACGGAGTATAAAGTGTAGTTTTAGTGCAGGTCATTCTTTTGTCCCTTTCTAAGGGGGTGGGGGGGTTCTTTGATCTGGAAAGGAATAGAAAACATTTGCAGGAAGTGGAGTTAGTAGTAAATAAGATAGAAGTTTACCTATTTTAAATGTAGATGGTCAAACTGAACCCAGAATAGCAATCTCAGAGCCGCGGTAGTAAAGGATGCTTACAATACTCACACAAACATCAAATCTCGTGATGCAATAATGTTTATAATATTAAGTGGATAAATTCCTTTAAATCTCGGTTATATAAAAAAAATAATTCTATAAAATATTGTTTAAAAATTGTTAAAAAATTCTATTAAAATTTTCTTTTGTTTAGCGTAAACGTGATTTGATATTTTGTGTGACATTGTAAATAGCATTGCGTTTGTTTTTGTTTCAAAATTACGGTGGAAAATTTTTACATTTTTTGTTGACTATACGAATTAACATAAAAGTAAAAATTATTATTATTTTTTTTTTTACTGAAATTTGAAATATAAAAACTATTACACTCCCAGTTCAGAAATTTTCGAAGAATATTTAAAAATGTAGACATATTTTAGTCGCGTTAGACACCTGTGATTTGATTTCTGTGACGTAATTTAGCAACCATCTTAGATCTTAGATGTTTTACGGAGCAAATGTAAACAATCGTGTACATTGGCTAAAAGTGCGAAAGGGAAAATTGCTGAACTTAAACTCAAAAAGTATGCGTCGACCTGGCTTCCCTGTAGATATGTGTCCCTAGAAAGTTTCAATGGCGTAGCTTACAAAATGTAGGCGTGCATAGGGAACAGTCACACACAGACTCACAGATTGCCTTTTATATAGAGAGATACTGTCAAAATGAAGCCAGTGTATTAGTTTATAAAAATCACAAGTCATTTTCAACAGTCAACATTTTGTATTAGTCATTTATACAAAAATTCTATCCAGTTTTTAATCGCGTCCACTTCTGAAACATCCGCTTCGGTATCAGAGTTATAATATTGAATTTTCAAGGACATGTTCAATTATGAGACACGAGTGGGTTCTGCACTTTCGCTTATTAAGTGATTCTTTGAATAAAGAGAATATTGAAATTTGTATCAAAATGAATTAATCTTATTTCTCTTCAAAACTACGATGGTTGATTGATAAGGCTATAATTATTTAAAGCAAAACTTGTACTTAGTGTATACTAGCATCATAGCCCGGCGTTGCCCGTGCAACTCAGAACATTTTAGTAGTAGAAGAAGATGCCAATGAGAGGAGTAGATGGAAATCAGTTATTGAAATTTGGAGAGGAGAGCTGAGGTTGTTAGTAATCATTTTCAGCATTAAGAAAAAGGCATTGAATGCATGTTGCTGCCGTATTCGAACGAAGTATAAAGTGTAGTTTTAGTGCAGGTCGTGACAATGGACGGACATTCTCTGAGGGACTCACTGCGCATTGAACACCTCTTGAGATTGAAGTGGAACTTTTACATACAATCCATCGCTAAAGATATCTGATAAATGGTCGGTTCCCTGACGACAACTGCTATCCTTTAATTTACAAGCGCTAAATCACGCTTAAAATGAAATAAGGTTGCCATATTGGGGCAAGAGCTGTCCAAAGCAAACACGCCTCAGCATCCTTGTGGGTCAGTCAGTTAAGTGCCATACGTAATACACGCTTGAGGCGATCATGTCTCGAAGGAGACATGACTGACTAGGCAGAAGATTATCTCGCAGTAGGTTGCCATTGTTTCCTGCGGTAGACTGGTTGCTAGCCAAGGCTATAAAACCCACTCTGTCCTGTTATTTGATTCATAGGTAGAGGGGGAAGAGATGGATTATATTACTAAGTAGTAATAAGTGGGGGATGGGTTTATTACTTCAAAGCAATATAAGACTGATCCCTCCATTTTATGACCAGTAGAAGCCATAATCATGATTCTAACTATTATATTCAGTCAGTCAGTTAAATGCCATACGTGACACATGCTTGGGCGATCATGTCTCGAAAGACACATGACTGACTGAGCAGAAGATTATCAAGCAGTAGGTTACCATTACTTTCTGCGGTAGACTGGGTGCCAGCCATGGCTATAGAACCCAATCTGTCCTGTTAATTAACCCATAAGTGGAGGAAAGAGACGGATTAATACCTTTCTCAAGGGTATTTGTGCGCGAGTGAATGCAAAGAATTCAACTGAAATTTGAACTCGGCTCCCAGATTTCTCGTTCCAAGCCGATATCCACTGCACCACAACGCACATCCTACTTAAGTAGTATTCGATCAAAAGTCCCTCTTAGATTGTTTAAAATATCAAGAAGTATATATGTGACCTGATGATCTTACGAACAAAAACACATGTCTGCCGACAAGGACTCGGCTCTCCGAGTTCTCCGTTCCGAGTTGATATCCACTGCACCACAACGCACACCCGCCTTGGGGGTAATGAATTTTTTTTTTTCAAACTACAACCGCTTTTGCCACAGACAAAATGTTGTGAACCTCTCGCTGCTCTATCGCTAATTCCGACGTTCTGACCAACTATATTCTTTGGTTCTATTAGTACTCACCTTCACCGTTTCGCCACACACATTGTATCAAATCACCCGCATTCCCTTCATCGCAGCTTTTTCATACGAACTACTACATTATGGAACGGCTTACGGCCATATCACGTTGAATACACCGGTTCTCGCTCGATCAGTCAGTACTTTGATGGGAGACCGCTTGGGAATACCAGGTGCTGTATGCGTATATTGACGGATGTGCGTTGTGGTGCAGTGGATATCGGCTCGGAAAGAGAAATCGGTGAGCCGAGTTCAAATTCTAGTTGAATACCCTGCATTCACTTAAGCACTAGTACCCCTGGGAAAGGTATTAATCCGTCCATTCCCTCCAGTTATGGGTTAAATAACAAGGGTAGGACTTGGGGACCCTGCTCTTAAAAACAAATCCCAATGAATCGTGAAAAAGAAAAACGTTGTAAAAATAAAATAACCTTACCCAAAATCACTGGTTATGACCTTAAAATGATCCCATAAGGACTGATAGGTCGTTAACCCTCAAAAACAAACAAACAAACAAAGACATTTGTTCCGAAAACGTATTGAATGATCGTAAGCTTTCGCGATATATTACAGAATTAATCGTCATTCTCTTCGCCAACACAGACTTTTATATACGGCCAAATATCTTCCTGTCGCCACTGTTAGCGACATCATGTTTTTGGAGATATTACTTAGTCGATCTTCGTACACCTTTGTGCAAATTAATTGAAACAAGATGAATAATATCTTCCTAGGATCTTTCACACTTTCCCTGATCATGTATACGTCATCTCTTGGTGTTGTTTTTCTCTTCTGGCCGCATTCTTCTTTACGTTTTGGATTCATTGATTCAGTTTGTTTCTTCGCCTTGATGACAAGAATGACAGTTGAAAGGCTGACACCAACAGTATCCGTAAGCTCTCTGTAAGACTTGCCAGTGTGTTCGTGCAGTGTTACAACTTTTGTATGCTTCCTTGGAGTAACGTCCATCGCAGGCAATGGCCGGAAGACAACTTATCGACAGTCGAGAAAACAGTGTCTGAGCATGATAAAAATATGATGGAATCACACCTGACGCAATATTTTAAAGGTGAAACAAATTTCATCATACACTCCCAAAATAGATTCATATTGCTGCACACTATTGTAAATGACCTAATCTGTGGAACAAATAAAAATCAATTACACTCTGCCACTCTAATGAGACTAAAACTGACTATATGAAGAAAGAAAAAAAAACTGAAGCAGTTGTTTCAATTAATTTGCACAAGGGTATATATCTTTCACACTTTTTAACATGAAGGAAAATTAAATGCGTGTATAAATTTGCTATATCGCGGGAACGATATAAATTCCGAGCGGAAAGATTTACGCAATACGTGAGGGGTAAACAAATAACAGAGTTTATTGTCCGGAAAAGTACAAGTAACAGAGAGTTCATAAAATGGTAAGTCAAGACGGAATGGGAGCGGAAGTCGAATCATCTCGTACTTCCGCACTTCGATACTTCTTTATCTCTTCGGCGAATCAACTGTTGTGGGTGATAGGATGTTCCATTATAACAAAATTTAACCCAAATAGACATCGCTGGGTAAAGTGCGGCATTCAGTATTGTTGTGTGTGACTCATTTTGTCTTGCTTTTTTTTTTTTCAGTCACAGAATAAGTTGCCATCATTTTTATCAATGCTGGCTGATTTTGCGACATGTCTAATCTTAGTGAATGTCGAATTTTGTATGAAGCACTGAGTGAGGAACGAAATCATTCAGTCACTTATATGCCGGACGTGATACACACTTGGGCGATCGTGTCTCGAACTGAACTTCTGGGCAGAAGATTATCCCGCAGTAGGTTGCCATTGCTTTCTGCGGTAGACTGGTTGTCAGCCAAGGATATAGAACCCAATCTATCCTATTATTTGACTCATAGCTAGAGGGTGAAGTGATGTATTATATTATTACGTATTAATTAGTGGGGGATCAGTTTATTACTTTATAACAATAGAAAATCGATCCCCCACTTTATGCCCAGTAGAAGTTTTAATTTTGTTTTCAACTATTATATTTAGTCAGTTAGCTAAGTGCCATACGTGATACACGCTTTGAGCGATCATGTCTCGAATGAGTCATGACTGACTGAGGGCAGAAGGTTATCTCGCAGTAAGTTGCCATTGCTTTTTGCGGTAGACTGGTTGCCAGCCAAGGCTATAGAACCCAATCTGTCCTATTATTTAACCAAGAACTGGAGGGAAGAGACGGATTAATACCTTTCCCAATGGTATTTGTGCGTAAGTGAATGCAAGGAATTCAACAGGAATTCGAACTCGGTCACCCAATTTCTCGTTCCGAGTCGATATCCACTGCATCACAACGTTACTCCATCGTAATAGTAAAGGAGACTAGTCTAAAAAAATGACGTTAACTAACGACGAGGCGCCTTCTTCAGAGTTCAGTCACAGGCATACAATGAAAATAACAAAAATGTCTATATCCGTCCCGGCTGGTCAATATTTTCACATCGTTGTTGTCCAATGTGCGTTGTGGTGCACTGGATATCGGCTCGGAACGAGAAATCGGGGAGCCGAGTTCGAATTCCAGTTGAATTCATTGCATTCACTTATTCGCAAATACCCTTGGGAAATGTATTAATCCGTCTCTTCCTTCCCGTTATGGGTTAAATAACAGAACAGATTGGGTTCTATAGCCTTGGTCGGCAACCAGTCTACCGCAGAAAGCAATGTCAACCTATTCCCTACTGCGGGATAATCTTCTGCCCAGTCAGTCATGTCTCTTTCGAGACATGATCGCTTAAAGCGTGTATCACGTATGGCACTTAACTGACTGATTGATCGTCTAATCTTTTTGATCCTGTCAATATTGGCAACAAATATGGCTTCAAAAATATATCGGAACCGATCACATCGCTGTTACAAAGGATATGGACATCGTATTATTTCGCCTAATTTCGTCCTTTGAAAATGTCTGTATAAATTATTTCACGTATTCCTCTATAAAATGATGCCAGTCTGGAATTGGAGAATAAGAACAGAAAAAAAAATAATGGTAGTATCTATAAACATCTACTTTTGCGTGATGCTTATCATGTTTTTTATCAAATGCCAATTCGTTAGTTGGTAGTTCAATGCATACAGGAGGAGCTACTGATGGTGCAGGATACACTCGAAGTAGTAAGTTCTTGATTTGGCAGCTCGTCTTTAGTCACTTTCTCACCGACGGGATGTGACTTCCCTCTTTCTTTTCTACCTGATCTGACTAGCTTCATTCCTTGGTGCCTCATCCACATAAATTTATTAGTCTTACTAGATTGGCAACTAGTTCCAACCATTTTACCGTCAAAATAGGCAAATATAACAGTCACCTCTACTCCACCAGTTTTTTTCTCGCACTTTCTGCCTATGGAAATCCCTTCCGTATACTTACTTCACTGATAATTACAATATCCAGAAGTTCAAGTACAACGTCAGTTGCCCTCTTTTATATCCTTAACTCCCATCTTTCTCTTACCATTTCTTCGACATCCCTTGTTCCTCGTGTTTTTCTCTCACCCCCTGCGACCAGTGGCGACCCTGCATTGCTTGGCATAAAATGATGGTAAAAAAATGAATTTGTTACGCAGTTCTGACAGACACTCTCTGATGAGTTACTCACTCGTCAGTTAGGTAAGTAAGTTTTTGTTTGCCAACACCTCTGTGGGTTATTGAATGCCAAAAATGTGGGATTTTCGGTATTTTTTAATGTTCGGTTATAGGGTTGACTTAGTCAGATTTTAATGAAAAATGTTTTCATTTATGTTTTTATTTTAGAAAATGTTTTCTAGTTTTGTATTCATAAATTTATTGCTGGTAATAGTTTTTTTTTCCTTCAAAAATGTATTATGGCAATATTTCTTTCCTTCAAAAATGTATTGTTGGTAATATTTTTCCTTAAAATTATATATATTTCTATAAAGGCCTATTTTTATACTTTCATAGTGTTTTGACCCCAGTTTGGAGAGTTAACTATTTGCCCATAGCTGGGATCCTAACGAGTGCTACCACTCCGGGATTAGGGTGGACCTGGGAACAACAGCAATTAAGAGGTGGTTCCATGCTCCTCAAAACCTCCCAATCAGAGGCCTTGGTGCCGGATGCAGTTTACCATCATAACCCTGACCTTAGGTAAGTGAGTTAGGAATAACCTAATGGGAAAATGAGTACTTTTGGGGCAAAGCATCATGCTTGCTCTCTTCGCCAAATCAAATTTAGGCCCTGTATGATGTTTGAAGAGGTTAAAATTGGAGTAATCGTGGAAGCATTCTTCTGGGGTGGGGGTCTGTGTTACAAAATAGACGTTCTTGGGAATAAGCTGTACGAAAGGAAATTTCTCCTTGCCAGTAGAAAACGAAGGGAATGAGGTTTCAAGCCTGCGTACGTGGCATAACGAGTCTTAACTGTAACGGTTTTGAACTAGAGGTACGAATGAATGTAGTTCGTTAGAATATTTGCTATGGAAATAGCTTTAGGTTTGCAACATTCTGTATGGAGTAAATGAGTTGTCATGTTAGTCCTGCCAATCCTAAACCTAGAATCCTCAAACTGTGACACTTTACCCTCGGTTGGCCCGCTGACTCTGGTCCGGGACCTGTTGTGGGATGATGCTGTCGAGACGGCACCAATTATAACGACGCTCTCGGGTCGCAAATCGTGATGATGGCCTCGTCACAGCAGCTGATCTTCAAGACGTCTATTACAACGATGAACACCCCTGCCCAGGCTGTGTTATTTAATCTCAGCAAAGTAACGTTGAAAACCCGGTAGCCTTTTCTGTATCACCTCAAACCAGACCGGACACTCGTGTACACTTGTGTTTTAAAGAAAATAAACAAGGCACTACAAATAAATAAATAAGTTCGAAGACGCCTGGATGAGTAACGAAAAAAAGTCTCTATATATAAAAAAAAATATATATAAATTACTAATAAAAGCAGAATGTGCAACTGCCGAATTTCAAAGCTTACATCGGAGAGAAGGATGCTGCGAGACCCGGGGTTTCTTTATCAGATCTTTGACCAATGAGATTGCTTCCACTTACACAATTCAAGGTGGAGTTATATCATATCATCCTCTTGGTTCAACAAATGAAATATCAACACTTCATCTGACATAGTTTACTTTTTGTCCTCTTCTTTTTAATTACGTCATTTTAGGTTTTCAAATTTTCAAATCCTTTCCCAGCAAATGTGGGAAGTAAGGATCTGACCTTACCTTAACCCCCTCAAAAGTTCTGACAGCCTTGTTTTGACTATCTTTGTCTTTCACTTTTACCGGGCAAAAATTCGCCCTGAATACAATGAGAAAAATATATATTTTCCTTTTTCCCCAATCTTCAGCCAATTTCTCCACCTTTCAGATTTTACAAGTACATAGTATAAAATATTTTTTTAAGCAGCGCTCATATCGCGAATTACAATAAACTGCAAAATCAATAATACCACAAATAATCAATTTTCTTCGTTCCGTTATATTAAACCAAGAAGTATATATATATATATATATATATATATATATATATATATATATGCGGAAATAGGGTTACAAAACCGGACGTTGTTATTTTCAGCCTGCTGCTGTTGCTGCTTGTCACATTTGACCGCATTCATTTTAATTTTTTTACTGCTGCTGCGAGGTCCTTGCTGTCATCTTTTGTAATAGCCAAAAAACAGTAAAGGAGATATATTTTCAAAAATTACTTAGAATAACGAAAACAAGAAATTGTGGAGAACCATATTTGCCCATGTTCTGAAAAGACGTGTTCATTAAAAAAATAATAATGAAAATAAGATTTCCGTAGCAACAGTATGAGTTTGAGTTTTGTTTAACGGCATATCAACACCTCTGTGGGTTATTTAATGCCAAAAAGGTGGGGTTTTAATGTATTTTTTAATGTTCTGTTATAGTGAGAAGGTTGATTTAGTCAGATTTTAATGAAGTTTTTTATTATTTTTTTATTTTAGAAAACTGAAAAAGTTTTCTCGTTTTGTATTAAAAAATGAGAATAATTTTTTCCGTCAAAAATGTATTATGGCAATAATTTATTTTTCCTTCATAAATGCTCTGTTGGTAATATTTTTCCTTCGAAAATGTATATTTTCCTATAAAAGTCTATTTTTATGTATATATTTCTAGAAAAGTCTATTTTTATACTTTCATAGTGTTTTGACCACAGTTTAGGGGTTAACTATTTGCCCATAGCAGGGACACCTAACAGGTGCTACCACTCTGAGTCAGGGTAGACCTGAGAACAACAGCAATTAAGAGGTGGTTTCATGCTTTTCACAACCTCACAACCAGAGGCCTTGCTGCCAGATGCAGTTTACCGTCATGCCCAGGATCATAGCAACAGTAGGATTGAATTTCTCCATAACTCCTGAGTAATTACATCTAAGAGAACAGATCGATAAACATTGCTGTATGGTGAAGTAGAATTTATTATGATTTTGTATTAATTATTTTTTTATTATATTGAATTATTTATGAGGCAAATATACATTTTCTATGTAGCCTTTTTTTATGTTTACCTAAACATTTTATGTTTACCTAAGATTGCGTCTGGTTCATTTTTTCTTTAACAGGAAAAAAACTAAACTCTCCGCTCCGTAAGGAAATGTATATTTTTTAAAAGATAAGCACAACAAAAACAGATGGGCCGGAGATATTGATCTGAAGAACTCGTGGTATAAATGCAATGATAAATCATATCGTATCGGACTACGCTGAGGGCGTATTCCTTGGTCCAAGAAGGCCAAAGAACACATCGTCCGACATACAGTGATAAAAATAAAAAGCATGATGATATTAGTTTTATTAACTTATAGAATAAAGGAATTGATTAATCTCTATATATATATATATATATATATATATATATATATATATATATATATATATGGATTATGTCTTGAAGGCTGTCACAATGCGTTGAGTAAAATAAAGGAAGGTAAAGAAGTTTTTTGGGTATTACCTATTTATTATACATTAATATTTCGAGATCAAAATCTCATCTTCACAATGGCAGAGAAGACCAGGGACACACTCGGACAGAAACACGCTTCTCTGCCATTGTGAAGATGAGATTTTGATCTCGAAATATTAATGTATAATAAATAGGTAATACCCAAACACTTCTTTACCTTCCTTTATTTTTCTCAACGCATTGTGACAGCCTTCCAGACATAACCATATACCTATTTTACACAATGCTTCAAGCAAATTACAAAACATTACTTATATATATATATATATATATATATATATATATATATATTTAAAAATTATAACATGAATATGTTATAATATCACTACAAAATTAGCTATTTTGTTTCGACACTTCTTGTATCTTATCTTATTAACTCTACTTTGTATTGAGCACATTTTTAATAATAGTGTTTCTTTTGATACGGAATATTATTCCATCCATACGTACTCTCTCTCTCTCTCTCTCTCTATATATATATATATATATATATATATATTATAAATTATATTTTAGAACATGTACATATTTTTTCTATATATATCCGCCTGATGAGACATTGAAGTTTCAATGTCGAAACAAACGTACCTTTGTTATGGATATATATAGAAGAATTATGTCAGTTAAATGCCACACGTGAAACACGCTTGGGCGATCATGTCTCGAAAGAGGCATGACTGACTGGGCAGAAGATTATCCCGCAGTAGGTTGCCATTACTTTTTGCGGTAGACTGGTTACCAGCCAAGGCTATAGAACCCAATCTGTTCTGTTATTTAACCCATAACTGGAAGGAAGAGACGGATTGATACTTTTCCCAAGGGTATTTGTGCGTAAGTGAATGTAATGAATTCAGCTGGAATTCGAACTCGGCTCCCCGACTTTCCGTTCCGAGCCGATATCCACTGCACCACAACGCACATCCGCTAAAAAATTATGTACATGTTCTAAAATATAATTTACAATAAATATTCACAGCTCTATATATTATATATCGAGCACTGTTTTAAATTACTGTTTTGGACGTTGTAAGAATTCTTTCTTCGTTCTGTATTCACTCGGATATATATATATATATATATATATATATATATATTCACTTCGGGGTTCTTGACAAAACACAACGAAGAAACTGTTATGTGATCGATACAGACTTGGCAGCTCGGCTGCAGTCGTTATCTCACCTGCATGACATGTCTTGCCTGTGCCTCTTCTATAAATACATTTAAGGCTTCTGCTCCAATGAACTTTGATCACTGGTGCATCCAGGTATGAATTTACACGAGCTACTAGATTAGAAACTAGGTCCCACCCTTTTACAATAAAACCGATAAAATGTAACCGCAATTTCTACTCTAACAGCTTCTTTTCACGCACTTCCTCCCTGTGGAATTTCCTTCCATATACTTGCTTTTCCGACAGCTACAAGGAATTTAAATGGAAGGTCAATAGACATCTCTTGTCTCACTAACTCTTATCCATTCTCTCAGGCTCTTTTTTCTATCTAATCCACTCCCCCATTCTCGCTATTACCCTCCTCCTGACATTTCCTATAACTAACCCCTCTTTCTTATCACTTTCCCCTATGTACACCCCTGCGCAAAAGTAGCAGTAGAATGCCTTGCTTGGGGTGAAAAGATTAACATATATATATATATATATATATATATATATATATATATATATATATATATAAGAATTGATAAACCAGTAAGGGTGCCGCTGCTCATCAGAATAACATGGTGAATGATGCCTGTCTATTTATGGTCGATCTGTAAAAGAAGGCGAGAATCTGATTTTGCAGCTAAATATATACATCGGCATTATGTAAACATGAGCTGGATTCACAGTTCGCACAAATCATGAATTTTAAAGAAGAGTATGAATAAAGCAAAGCCGAATAGAACGGCCTTGATATTTGCAACATAAAAAGCTTTTATTTGTGGCCGTTTTACAATTCATAACGAGAGAAAAGAAAGATGTCTATTTATTTCTCATTCGGATGAATCTAGGATTAATAATTCGATGGCAATTGGGTTTCTTTATTTTCTTTAAGATGACATTAAGAAAAAGAAAAAAGAACAAACTTTGTTAGTTTTCGTTGATTGGCCCAAGCAAATCAATGCCTTTCAAACGAAGGTAGAAGATGATATTTTGAAATAAAGGATAGTAGTAAACGCCTACACTTAAATATATATAATAAAAACAAACTAATGAGAAAATAATATAAACAATTAACAGTATTTACATTATTCGGACTATTGTCTTAATCTTTGTTGCCATTTGTACAACGTTTCGGCCGTTGTACGCTCCGGCCTTCTTCAGGTGATAGAAATTTCAAACCGAACCCTTTATTACAATCACTGGGGTATATCATCCTCATTCCTTGCGTAAAGCCTCCCCGATTACAAGTCATGAGTTATATACCTCAAACCCTGCAAGTTACTTGTTCACCACTGCTGTAGCCTGGTATTGAACACACGACTCTTTGGGTCAAGTCACAGGGACTAACCAACGTCTATATCCACTGGGTCATGTGCCCTTAAGTAACTTAATTAACGGACAAACAATAACAAAAACAGACTGTCATTATTGTTTGTCCATGCATTGTTATACTATAATGTAATTGTCATCTTTGAAAATGGCTTATGTATACCGAAAGCTCAGATTTGGATTATAAAATAAATTATGTATCAATATTTTTGATTTTCTTTCTTCATTTAATGATAATGCTGTTAAGCTAATCAGATAATATGAAAAAATTTACATAAAATAGACAAAACATGTCAATATTATTTAATGAAACATGCATCAATATATATATATATATATATATATATGAGTTGAATATATTGATCAGAATCTAACAAGATGAATAGAATAAGTAAAGAAGAACAAAAAAAGTATCTTTAATTTAACATGTTTCATTATTACAAGCTTTTTCACACCTTTTTAAAGACGTCTTCTTCTTGTATGTGCCCTGTCGCTTCAGGACCTAGGCGATCATGGTTCTCCACGTCTCCCTACCCCTTGGGGCTCTTAGTATGTTTGCTCCTGTTACTCCTGGCAACCCCCGTTCCGTCATCCACCTGATCAGGCCCTGCAAATATGTTATCCGCTGCCTTCCTCTGTCTCTTTTTCCTTCTATCTGGCTAGTCAGTATCAGGTTCTCCAGGCTCTCCTTCCTCACTGCGTGTCCCAGGAACTTCAGTTGTCTCTTCCTGATGCTTAGTATTAATTTCCTTTTTGTTGCCATTCTTTCCAACACCTCATCGTTGCTTGCCTGCTCAGTCCACAATATCCGCAGCATCCTTCTGTAGAACCACATTTCCGCTGATTCCAGTTTTGAATCATTTTAAAATCCAAGAAGCAGTATATTGATTGAAGTATGATTTCATTGGTCAGATACATGTCACGTAATAAAGTAATGGATGCATATTAAATGTAGAAGAAAAGACTTTTGTCTGATTAAGTGTGTGTGCCAACGCGTAATAAAAGCATAAGATGGTTTATTATGAGTGTAAGTATATGCAAGCGAAGATAATGTGTGTCAAGCGTATTTAACTTTAGACGAAATTAAATGTGTATATATATCGGTAACCTTAGTATGTGTGAATAATGGCAACGAAATATATTTCCGTTCAAATTATGTCGCAAGTATTGTATACATGTGTCAAGCGACGGAACGATTTTTTTAAAAATAAAATCAGAGAATCATTTATGAATGTATGTGTTGAGAGAAATCATCTGTGAATGTATGCGTTTATGAGTCGGTAAATTTAATATGTAAAACTAGCAGTATAGCCCGGCGTTGCTCGAGTGTAATGAAAGCTTTAAAACAAATACATGGTCCTGGAGCTCAGACTCTTTGGACGTTGGCACGAAAGACTAAAAAGCAATAGTTGTTTCCAGTTAAAGCGAAACCGTAGACTGAAAGAAAAATGAATCACATTTTGATTTCCTGGTATCGATATCAAATAAGTTTCTTTCGTCTAAAACTGAATTTTGAAGGCTAAATAAGTCCTCTGAGTAAGTGGTATCATGGCTGAGACTAAGAACTACAATTATCCTACTTAGAGTCAAACCCGAAGCAAAAATTAAAATAAAAGGGCTGAAAAAAAATACAGACATACAGGCAGATAAACAGACACACACACACACACACACACACACACACACATACATACACACACATACACACACACACACACACATATATATATTATCGATATTCTTCTGTATATCGTTTCTTATGTCTTTGGCTATGAGTGTATCAAATTTGATTAAAATCGGACCAATCCTTCTATAACCCGATTTTTTCGATTATCGACTTTCGATATTTATCGGGAGTACCTCGACAGAAAACCTAGCTAAGAAAACTCGCAGACACTTATAGTACAACTGTGTACATTTTCAAGAAAATCGTTTCTGCCGTTTCGAAGTCTATAGGTAACGGACACACATATACACACAGACACACGCACACACAGAGACAAATTTCCATTTATAAATAAGTTTTCGATAAGGTATACACATATAAAGCCATTGAACGATTTTCTATTCTAAATAACATGTGAGAATCATATATGAATGTGTGCGTTTATTAGTCTTGAATCGTAAAACCTAATACATTTCTATTTAAAATTCTAGCGAAAAAATGTATAAAAGTATTAAGAGAAATCTTTCATAAATGAACAAATAAATTTTGCAATATAAGACGTTAACGATTACATTCTTTCAATGAAATAACAAAATACTAAATATCTATTTAGAGTTATTACAATAGCATAATTAAGTAATAATATATTAATATAATAATACATATGAAATACCATACTATGTAATTACAGTATTACAATTAAGCAATATAAATAACATAAAATAATATATAAATTAATAATAAAAATATTAATAATAATAAAAGTAATAATACTAGAAACTTTCAGGCAAATATTATGCATAATAATATGGATCCAAATTGCAGGTTTTGTGATAAACACCAAGAAACAATAGACCACCTAATCTCAGGCTGTTCTGTATTTGCCCCAAATGAATATAAAAATCGCCACGATAGAGTTGGGCAATATTTACATTGGGCAATGTGCAAACATTATGGAAAAGCTGTAGGCAAACACTGGTATGAACATCACCCAGCACCGGTTACAGAAATAGAAGATGTAACCATTCTATGGGATTACACCATCTACACAGACAGAAAAATTGAAGCAAACAGGCCAGACATTATTGTTAAAAACCAGAAGGAGAAAACTTGTCTATTAATTGATATGGCTTGTCCAGCGGATTGTAACATAGCAATCAAGGAATTTGAAAAACTGTCAAAATATAAAGACCTGGAAATTGAAATAGGAAAAATGTGGAAATTGAAAACAAGAGTTGTGCTATTGATAGTAGGTGCTCTTGGAATGATAAAAAATGGAATAAAACAACACATTGAAAGAATCCCTGGAAACCCCAGCTTAAGAGATATACAAAAAATTGTCTTATTAAGTACAGCCCACACACTAAGGAAAACTTTATCTATGTAATGCTAGGGATGATAGGAAAGATAGAAAAACATGAAATGGAGTCATAACAACACGCCACTACCTGCCTTAGGTCTCCCCGCAGACTTGGTTGGTAGTGAGACCAAAGCAGAAATCAAAATATGATGAAAAAATGACATAATAATAAACAGCTATAATAATATATAATAATAGTGAGTAAATACAGATGATAATAAAGAAAACATAAAAAATAGGGAGAAAATTAATTTTATTATGAAATAAAATAGGATGTACTTCATATAGAGAAACCCAATACTGCATTGTTAAGAATACAAGGAACCACTTTAACTTATTAAAAGTATCTACTGGTATTTTGGATTCGTGAATTATGTATCTGTGAAAACATTTGGAAGTAATGTAATGTTTTAATCGCGCGTTTATGGTTGATAGTAATGTTATTAATATGTTTTCAAACTACTTCCTCCTTAAAAGGTTATGTTCTTTTTCAATTAAACTGTCATTTGAGAAATCAAAATTGTGTCCTACGTTATTTCGGTGTAATACAAGAGAGTTGGAACGTATGTCCAAGCATAAGCCTCTTTTGTGTTCGTTGTGACACTATCTCCCGCAGGGATGTGACACTGTCTCCCGCGGGGATACTTTCCTTTGGTTGGTTTAAAACAACGAGAGAGAAATCGATACTGGCAATGTTATTAGAGTTCTATTGCGTCACGCGATGTGAGCTAAGGAAAAAATAATAATTTTATTGTTTTTCAAGTACTTCTAAAAGCCGGGAGCATAAAATCTAATTGTTTTGGAAAAATATGCATTTCTCTTTCTTCATGTTTGTATAAATTTCGCTCCTTTCATGTTCATATAAATTTCCCTTCTTTTGGAGTTGAAAAGTCGATTCCGCTAAACTGAAAACGCGTAGACAAAACAAGTGTCAGAGTGATTTCATAAGGTCACCCGAAGGCCAACGCCGCTGGTACATAGGAGTCATGTGATAACCCGAAATGAATCAAGCTCCAATATGATTTGGCAAAATCTCATTCGTTGAGCTAAAAACTTCCGCAAATCGAGTGGGCGGAAACCGATTTCATTGACCGAAGGCTGTGAGCCGGCCGGATTCCCAGAGAGGATCGAAATTGGTTATAAAAATAGATGCTCGAAAAGAATAGTTCAGTTTGTAGAGATTTCGGGCAGAGAGCTACCGCCTCCAGCACCACCACATTTTCCGCCAGCGCCTCCGATTCGGCACATTCCGTCAGATTCCGTCGAGAACCCGAAAGAACTTTGCTGTTTTAGAAGCTTCATAGAAAATTGACAAACCTAATTTTAGAGAATTAACGAAAAAGACTTTAATTAAATGCGTGAAAAGGCTTTGGTGAACTGTGAAGAGATCTGTTTACTTTAACGCTAACGAAACTTAAACAAGACGTTTTTTTTTTTTTTTATTAAGGATTAAA
Source organism: Ascarosepion bandense (assembly GCA_037127315.1). Taxonomy (NCBI): domain Eukaryota; kingdom Metazoa; phylum Mollusca; class Cephalopoda; order Sepiida; family Sepiidae; genus Ascarosepion; species Ascarosepion bandense. The sequence goes on from JBBBDQ010001447.1 coordinate 416,046, forward strand.
AGCTATGATGCTTTTGGCGAACTTTCTCTCTCCGTTGTAAATATCATTTTCGACAAATGTATTCTTGAGAAAAGAAAGACATTGTTGTTTATATATATATATATATATATATATATATATATATATATATATATAAAGACATTCTTCGTAACCCTCCAGGCATGTCCGACCTTGTTCATATATTTAATTAATTTTTTTTTTTTTTTTGGTGCCGTAATTTTTTTTCATACCACAAGTGTACACCAGTGTCCGGACTGGCTAAAAGGGACGACTATTAAGATTGCAAGACGAGACCTCTGGGATCTAATCACAACGTGGGACAGTGGCCCGTTGTTGCAACAGACGTCCTGTAATCCAGCTTTTGTGGCGACATCATCGGACGGGATCGTCACGATCAGCAACAGCGACCAAACAAACCGTACAACCGGGTGGCAGAACGAGCATCACATTAGATAGACAGTCAGCCTGGCCTGAGGCGTCACATCTTGTGCCGTTTTGACCAGGATCTGGCCTGAGGGCAGCCGTCCGGCGTGCAGTGTTACACGTAAATCCGCGCTTTTAGATAGCATTATGTTTCCCCTACGTATACATTATTGCACTGCAGACAGTATATTTTATAAACCCCTGAATTTAAATTGGTGTTTGGTATTATTTAAAATGTCAATATCACCAATAGTCTTGGAGGTAGTGGTAATGGTTCTAGTGTTTAGGATAGCTAATGTGTTTGAGAGCTCATATAAAGTGTTGGAAGGTAGTATTATGAAATTTGTGTGATCTTTTTTAGGGTATTTATTTCAGTTTTTTTGTATTTTATAAGCGTGTATTTTGGCGTTGAGGACGGAATGGTGTGGGTAGTGGAGAATTCTAAATATTTGTTCAATAAATCCCTTTTCTTCAGATAAATAATTAGGGTGGCCTATTCTGAGAGCTCTAAGGTAGAAACCCTATAAGTAAACCAGGTTTAATTCTTTGCTTGTTGTAGGAATAGAAATTAATAAGATCGTTTTTATTGGTAAGTTTATGGTAAACCTTAAAATCTAATTTATCGTTATTATGTATTATTAACTTATTTTTTTAATCGTATCACCCCAAGCAAGGCGATAACGCCACTGATGCGCAGGGGGCTACATAAGAGAAAAAGATTATATAGGAGAAGAGTAAAGAGAAAGACGAACCAGTTACAGGGTGTCAAAGAAAAGAGCAAGAGAAAGATGTGAATACAGGTTTGATGACAGTTGCAAAGGCAGAGAGAAAGGATAAACTATAGAGGATGATATAGAAAGAACTATAGTCAATTAGTTAAAACATGGGTATTGACATTGCATTTACATTCCTGGAGGTTGTAGCCGTTAGGAAAGCAAGAATATGGAAGAGAGTTCCACAGGCGGGAAGTGCGAGAAAAGAAGCTGCTGGAGTAGAACTGTAGGCTGCATTTGGTTGACCTAACTGTAAATGGGTGGAAACTTATTGCCTGTCTGGTAGCACGAGTAACTTCTTGTGAAGAGGTCACCAGTGATCTAAGTTCGTCGGAGCGGGAGCCGTCAAAATACTTATAGAACAGACAGAGGGAAGCCACATCCCGTTAGTGAGAGAGAGGCTGGAATTGAGCCGCCAAGTCTGTACCTATCACATTAGTGATTCTCTTTAGAGAACACTGAGATGAACAGTAGGGGCGCCTGACCAGATATGACAACAGTATTCCATGTACGGACGGATGGTTGATTTGTATATATGCAAGATGGATTCAGGCGGAAAAAACATCCTGGCCCGACACAGTGATCCAACCTTCCTTGCAGTGGAATTAGCTATTGATTCAATGTAATGGTTCCACTTGAGATCGGAAGATAGGGTAAGGCTGAGGAGGCGAAGTGTATTACTCACAGGGAGAATCGCTTGGTACATGATTATGGAATGCAGGAGGGGTTGCCTGTGATGATTGACAGACAGCAGCTTCAAGGAAGGATAAAGAATTGTTAGTTTCAAGTTCATATGTGAATTTGTTGGTAGGTTCTACCTTAATGAGTTTAGTTACTAAGTTTAATAGGTTGGTGTCATGAGGTAAAATAATAGGACGTCATTTTGTTAAGACCGAAGGGCCATAGAAAGATAACACGGACTCGGATATAAGGTTGAATAGTATGTTCTCGGGAAACGTAGTACAAAGGCAACGTGGATTGGAGATTACTTTCTCTCGCAGGCGTCCTGACTCACTCATTCACTCATTCTGTGGCTACTACTCAGTGACAGTATTTAGTCACCTCCCCACGTAAGGCAAAATGTGACACAAGGTCTTTTTAATGTGGGTCTTCCGGGCCATATAGCCCGGCCAAAAATATTTGTCTATCTTTTTCCAGTCGTGATTCTACTCTTCGGCGGAACCACGACTGGGTTAGTGCTCTCTGCTCGAAGGCAGAGATCGCTCTCCACCCAAAGCCAGAGAGCTGACAGTGTCAATAGTAGCAGAGGAAAGTCTACTACTCAGTGACTATATTCACTAGCCTCCCCACAAAAGGCCGGATGTGACACATGGTCATTTTAAAGTGGGAGTTCCCGGCCATATAGCCGGGCCAAAAATATGTCTGTCTATTTTTACCGAGTCGTGGTTCTGCCCTCCGGCGGAACCACGACTGGGTTATTGCTCTCTGCTCAGAAGCAGAGAGCGCCCTCTACCGAAGGCAGAGTGCTGACAGTGTCAACAGTAGCAGAAGCAAGTCTGCTACGCAGTGACTTTTCACTCAGAGTTGGTAGCCACAATATAAAGGTGTGGACGTGTCTATTTGTAGGTAGGTCCCCACAATACATTTAAGTAAGTAGATAGGGATAATATATTTATAAGAAAATGGTTTCTGAGAAATCTAGAAACAGGCTGGCGAGAACACCACTAATAGACCTCATGTCTAAGCAAAATTTTGTTTATAAAACGTGTTGTTAAAACAGAGATAACAATTGTTAGTGATTAATGTGAGTACTTGTAGGGTTTTTCTTTTTGATATGTAGGGGAAGCTTTAATCTGAATCGTTCAGACACAAACATTCATACATGAGTTTCTCACGTAATTTAGAACAAAAAATCGTTCCAACGCTTGATATGTTTAAAACTTATTTCACATATTAAATTTACTGAGTCATAAACGCATACATTCACAGATGATTTCTCTCATACACATACATTCATACATGACGATCTCATTTTATTTAAAAAAGAAAATCGTTTCATCGTTTGACACGTGTACACAATACTTGCTACATATTTTGAACGGAAATTTATTTAGTTGCTGTCGTTCACACATACTAACGTTACCGACACATACACACACTTTATTCGTCTATAGTTTAAATACGCTTGACACACATTATTTTCGCTGATATATATTTACATTTACAAGAAACATAAAATGTTGTTTTACACGCGGCACGCACATTTAAACAGACAGAAGTTTTTTTTTTCTTCTAGATTTAATATTCATCCATTGCTTTATTACACGTGACACGTATCTAACCAATAAAATCATATCTCAATCAACATACTACTTCTTAGATTCTTAAAAAAATTTTTAAATCATTCGTGTTTAAAAAAAATCTTTAAAGAAACTTGTTAAAGTGAAAAATGTTAGATTAAACACACCATCTCCTACTTGTTCTTTACTTATTTGAATTGACTATATATATAAACGCATCTGTCTGCAGATGACTATATATATATATATATATATATATATATATATATATATAGTCATCTGCAGACAGATGCGTTTCGCTGTATCACAGCTCATCAGTACGGTTAGACAAACGATTGCTTTTAACTCAGGATTGAAACACTACCGATTTGGCGTCAGTCGGCGATTCTACCTCTGAGCTATGGGCGCTCGGTAGAAGAAGGCAGACTTTTAGCGTAATATATATATATATATATATATATATATATATTACGCTAAAAGTCTGCCTTATATATATATGACAATGCAATATATATATATATATATATATATATATATATATATATATAAATATATATATCATCATTTCACCCCGGGCAAGGCGTAAATGCCACTGATGTACGGGGGGCTACATACCTGGAAGAAAATTAATTAGATGAGGGAGAAGAGGATTACAAACCAATTAGAAAGAAACAAGAGAAAGATGAAAATGCAGGTGTTATGACAGTTGCAAGGGGGGAGAGAAAGGGAAGGATATACGGGGTGGGGGAAGGGCTAGAGTCAAGTGGTTAGTAGATGAGTATTGAGATTGCATTTATATATATATACATATATATTACAGCAGGAAATATTTGAAAATTAACGTATTTTTAAGCTGAAGAAATATAAAAACATTCAATAGATAACTCTTTAATTATTCAAAACATTTTAAGTGACGTTTCATTTACCGATTTGCGGATTTTGAGTCGAAGTGCCCATCATGAGCATATGTTATATATATGTGTGTGTGTGTGTGTGTGTGTGTGTGTGTGTGTGTGTGTGTGAGAGAGAGAGAGAGAGAGAGAGGAAGGAAGGGATGAATGGAGAAAATGAGAGAGTGAGAGAGAGAGAGAAAGAGAGAGAGAAAGAGAGAGAGAGAGAGAGAGAGAGAGAGAGAGACTTCCAGACGACTTGTTTAAATTGGCGAATGCTGCCATAATCCTTGCCTTGAGCTCATCTCTTGGTCTTACAAGGTCTTTTTTTTTGTCTCCCGCTCAACTGCACCCCATACATGATAATTAAGGGGATTGCAGTCTGGGGAGTTAGTTGGCCAGATGTAAGGGCTGAGGTGATCGCAGAAATTGTCTAACAACCATGACAGCGTTCTCCTCCTTTAGTAGCATGATGCAGAGCCCTGTTGCTAGACATAGGTCTTTCCAGTAGCCACTCTCCTTTCCCTGGGATGCACTACCTTCTCAATTCACTTGATGTAGTTCACCGTGTTGAGTCTAAAGCCTTGTAGGAAGACAAATGGAAAAATGACGTCGCCATTATTAATAATCACTTGAAACACTTTTATAATCACAATTAGATTCATCCAACTCTTTACGAATCCTTTACACTGTCCTCAGACTGACAAATACGCTGAAAGGACAAGCAGTATATAATTTAGGCTGTAAATTTTAACAAAATTTATTAGAATAAATTGTCCAATATAAGGCATGAAAGTTTTTACATTACTGGCAAAGTAAATTGCATAACAGGGATCTTTTATAAATGTGCAATTTTCAAAATTAGGAGAAGTTACTTTATTACACGTGACACGTATCTAGCCAATAAAATCATATCTCAATCAACATACTACTTCTTCGATTCTTAAAAAGATTTTTAAAATCATTCTTGTTTAAAAAAAAAAGGCATTTATTTTGTCTTAGGACACTTTCATCTATGATTGTATGATTCTAGTAGATATTTATTGGTATGGTTACACTTCGACATAATTTCTCTTTTTTCATTTAGTAATTCATTTTTGTCTGGATGCAACATGATAGCCAAGTTATCTTCCTGGCATAATCTGCATATTTTGCCACCGTCGTATGGTTTGGCTATTTTTACTGTGCTCCAAGTCATATCGGGATCTTTTCCATACTTTAATTTTAATTTCCACAGGTGGCTAGCCAGTTTTACACAACTTTTTAGCTTTTCCAGTTTGAAAAAGACTTATGATTATTCCATTTGATTTTAGAATTGTCTTTGGTAGATCCTAAATATGCTTTGTTTTGAACATTTATGTCCTGTACGGAATGTGCGTTGTGTTGCAGTGGATATCGGTTCGAAACGAGAAATCGGGGAGCCGAGTTCGAATTCCAGTTGAATTCATTGCATTTACTTACGTATAAAAACCATTGGTAACATGAAAAAAAAATTTTTTTCAGACACGTTATTCCATGGTTATTATTCCATCTTTTCCCTCCAGTTACGGGTTAAATAACAGAACAAATTGGGTTCTATAGCCTTGGCTGGCAACTAGTCTATCACAGAAAGCAATGGCAACCTACTGCGGGATAATCTTTTGCCCAATCAGTCATGTCTCTTTCGAGACATGATCGCCGAAGCGTGTTTCACGTATGCCACTTAACTGACTGATGTCCTGTACTTTTGCTTTGTATATAATCCCTTTTGTACTACAAAGTCCATTAAGTAGGCATTTATTTCGTCTTTACAGTTACAATTATTCTTAATGATGCTGTTGTGTTCGTTTTTATTCAGGTTTCTGACGTTTTGTTTTTTACGTAATTTTCTAAATTAGTAGTACAACTATATCTCGGTTTGATTAAGTTCCTATTGAAATTTTTGTTTAATTCTGTGCTTTTTGGAAAGTGTTTATCGATTAGTTTTAAAAAATATTTATCCAATTTAAGTTTTTTACTTCTAAGTTAAATGGTGGGTTGAACTAGACAAAGTTCCGATTTCTATTATATTTTTTTAAGAGGAAAAACTGTTTCCATACTATTTAATTTAATAGAAAAAAACATATTCCCTAAATCCAAAGTTAAGATTAAATATGCAAACTTACATTAATTATAAAGACACTGCTTAAATAAAAATAAATAAAAATATCCACTCTTCTGGGGGATCCAAGGATATAGTCTAGTCACTAGATAATTAAAACTTACAACTGTCTAGAAATCAAAGACTCTCATTAATCAACCACTGAAGAAACACCCTCTCCAAAAATTCCAACGGTCAGAGACTTATTCCCCTATCACTAACCCCCACCAACACCTCTAAGAAAACTAAATAAATATAAGGAAAGAGGATTTCCATTACTTTACACACCGCCTGATGAGACATTGAAGTTTCAATGTCGAAACGAACGTACCTTCGTAGTGGATATATAGAGAATAATGATGTACATGTTCTAAAATATAATTTATAATCAATATACACAGCTCTATATATTATAGATCGAGCACTGTTTTAAATTAATGTTTTGGACGTTGTAAGAATTCTTTCTTCGTTCTGTATTCACTCGGATATATATATATATATGTGTGTGTGTGTGTGTGTGTGTGTGTGTGTGTGTGTGTGTGTGTGTGTGTGTGTAAAAATTAAGTCCGACACGTTATTCCATGGTTAGGCGGAAGTGTAAGCCTATTTCAGACAAACCATCATCAGCTTCCGTCTTTATTGTACAGACGATATATATATATATATATATATATATATATATATATTCGTGTAATATATATATATATATATATATATATATAGCGAGATAGATACATACATACATAGATAAATAGATAGATTCGTGTAAAATCTTTTGTACAATAAAGACGGAAGCTGATGATGGTACGCCTGAAATTGGCCCACACTTCCGATTTACCATAAAATAACGTGTCTGCGTTAACTTTTCTTATATTTGCTCTATATTTATTTATATACATATATATTTAGAGCTCTTTTAGAGAGTTATCCTAGCACTGTATTTAGAGGATACTCCTTTGGATTCTTCCATATCTACACCGCGTGCTGATATATATATATATATATATATATATATATATATATATATATATATATATATATATTAAAACCAGGACAGGAAGTACAATCACTTGTGTTTTCCACTTGTTGGCTTGAATAACAATCCTGTCTTCGCACTTGGTCCGGGACATGTTGGGCGATTCTAACTTCTAACCTCTGGATAGTTTTGCCCACCTAGTCGACCTTGCTGAGACACTTATATAGATAAACCACTAAACTGCTTTGATGGGTAAGCAAACATCTTTACGGCAAGAAGAGATAGTTCTCGTTGTCTAGGGGTTTGAATTTTTTCGTCTGTTTCTTATGTATTAATGTAAGGTACTCAATAATAGGTACATTAGTGTTGTGGGATCTCTCCCTTTTTGTATATGAAAATGGACTCGACCGAGTGTACATATAATCTTGCCATAGAAAGAACAGTAATCTAGAATCTCAGTTGTAGTTGCAGTTTACGGTGGGGAGTTATCGAAGAGTTCCGACGGATACCGAAGTTATCCAGAGACCAAACTAGCTCTGAGCTCCACTCAGCTAGAATACGTTACCCGGACATACTTTTTCACTTCAAGACTTGTATATATTTATTTCTAGTAATAGTATTCCTAGGATGTGCGTTGTGGTACAGTGGATATCGGCTCGGAACGAGAAATCGGAGAGCCGAGTTCTAATTCCAGCTGAACTCATTGCATTCACTTACGCGCAAATACCCTTGAGAAAGGTATTAATCCATCTCCTCCTTCCAGTTATGGGTTAAATAACAGCACAGATTGGGTTCTATAGCCTTGGTCGGCAACCAGTCTTCCGCAGAAAGCAATGGCAACCTACAGCGGGACAATCTTTTGCCCAGTCAATCATGTCACTTTCGAGCCATGATCGCCCAGGCGTGTATCATGTATGGCACTTAACTTACTGAATAGTATTGCTGAATTGACTAACCTGCGTTCCAGTTTGTATATTACGTTCAATATAACTTACATTTTCTATCTCCATATCTGTTTTTGTGATTTATTATTTTGTGCGGTTCCTCATCCGAAATCCACAACAAATTGGTGACGAACATTCGAACTCACGTGTACGTATACCCCGAGTCGCCACAACAATTAGTATATATATTACCGTCATTTTAGACGGCATATCGATATATATATTTTGCTGTCGTTTTCGACGGCACAGGCTCACACCTAACTAATAATAAAACAGAACAAATATAGCAACATACTCTCATTGTGATGGGTCAAATTAAAAATTCGTTCTTACCGTAGATCTGAGTAACCTCTGAGCTTTTCTTCATTACTTAATAATTTAAGAATTTTCACCTTTACACTTAAAGGAAGCACTTTAAGGTTTCTCTTTGGCAGAACCAAATAGCTGACGTCCCAGATCGTGTAATTTATGAGTATTATTAAATTATTTTTTTAGAACATCTAAAATGTATGAATATTTATATACCTTATTTCCCAAAAGTTTTATAGCCATTCTCGCTCGATCACCGAAGTTAAGCAACGTTGAGCCTGGTCAGTACTTAGATAGGTGCTGTAAGCGTTTAGTGACGGATGTGCGTTGTGGTGCAGTGGATATCGGCTCGGAAAGAGAAATCGGTGAGCAGAGTTCGAATTCCAGTTGAATACCCTGCATTCACTTAAGCACTGGTACCCTTGGATTAAATAACAAGGGTAGGACTTGGGGACCCTGCCCTTAAAAACAAATCCCAATGAATCTTGATACTCGAAAAGAAATAAGTATTACTAGACACAAAACTTATATAAAAAAAACAAACAATAAATTGTTGAAAGAAAAAAAAAGGTATTACCAACAATAAATAAATAAACTTTAGTTGGCAATAAATGACCCGCTGAGGTCCATAAAACAAACCAACCAACCAAACAACCATTTATGCTGTCTATAAAATGTTTCAGTGGCATACGTATTAAATAGTTCAACTCCAAGCCAGAGTATGTGCGATTAAGAGGAACTAACGACTCATAAACAGCTGCTTTGGCTAGATTTGAAAGCCAAGAAGGTAACTCATCAAGGAGAAGGAAACCCATATATTAACCCTCCGCTGCCTTGACAGAAAGAAAAACACTGCCTGGAGATGAGAAGACGATTGGCTGTCAACACTGAAAACTTTTCGGCTACTTCTGTTGCCAAGTCGTCTCCAAATTAAATGCTTTGTATTCCTTTGTATCTTGCTACGGATGAGAGGGGGTGCATGTAGTCTGGATCAGCTTCAAAACAAGCTAATTCGGAATCTTAACTAAGTCATGGATCCAACTGTGACACGATAACTTGGCGTATATTAAGGTGCTTCGTAAAATATGTATTTTATTATAATAGATTAGAATAGAAAATAGTTTAAAAACATATTTAACAAAAGTAAAAAAAGGAAGAGGAAAAATAAATAAATAAATGCTTTTTCTTTTATGAGGAAAATTGTGGAAGAGACAAGGGTATCCGATTACTGTTTTAAATCCTACCACTCTTCCGGTAAATATTTGACTCAGTGATTTAATGTGATAAAGAGATAAGTTCAGGAGATAAAAGTTCAGGAGGTGGGTTTTCGAATGACCAGGTCAAAGGCTGTCTTTTACTGTATCTTGACCACACATTAAGAATTTTCCGACGGAAGCTTTATTAAGATAAAAAAAAAGATAACGGAAATTTCAGACTTACAGTCGCCAATGTTTATCACCGGTGGCCTAAAGCATTTCCGGATTTCCGGATTTCCGGATTCATTTTAAATAAATAGAAGTTAGTTAGTGAGTTTAAAGTGGGTTCCGCCGGGCGTGTGCTTGAAGTAAGAATCTCTATTCGTCTTGTTTCGGTCAGTTCGGATTTGTTGATCTCCATTAATTAGAGTTAGAGCTGTGTGTCACATTCGCCTGCCCCAACCGAAAAGGCTAACTCTAAACAAGATAAAGCATCCTTTCAACTCATGCAAGTTGTGGAAGTTCGTTCCTTATAGTTTAATCTTGTACCCCCAGCTTGAGGCTCCGACATTTTCAACAAACTCCCGGCAAACATCACAGCGTGGAGAACGGCCGCCGGAGAAATTGTTCGGACCGTCCGTTTGGGGTGTTACACAACATTCGATATCAGATTAATTCAAGTGTTCAGTGGTGATGAGGCGGACTTAACCATAAATGAAAGTTGGACAATGAGTGGTTTGCCGAAATCGCTTGTTTTGAAACTGATCCAAATAATCCCTTTCTAACTGTCCCCGTCTCAGCCAACTCAAAAAGATCACCTAGCGTTCAAAACTCGAACGCTTTCCTCCTACCCTGCGCACTCACACGAATTCTCGTAGCTCCGAGTGTTAAGAAAGTTAAATTGCACGGCATTAGCTTTCTTCCTACGCACCCAATCTTCAGAAAAAGGTTTCCTTTTATACAGCTTAGGGTCATGTAATCTGCATATGAGCAACGATACTTTTCGTTACTTCGCAAGAACTAACCAACATCAAACAGCTGTGCGCCGCCATGTTGGTTTTCTATTTGAAATTAACACGACGCGCTCACGCGTGGACATTTCTAAGGTAGGTCATTTTTTTCTCACGTCGCTTCTTCTTCCGAAGCGTCTCTCTTTTAATTACAACACACACGACTTCTGTATACAATCATAGTTTAGGAGAATTTTGAATCAAAATTACCTGAATTGTAAATCGGAGAGTCGAGTTCCAATTCCAGTCGTGATTATAATTTTACTTAAGCGCAAATGATTTTGGGAAATAAACGAATACACCTCTTCCTCCCCAGCTACGGCTTAAATAGTAAACCTTCCATCAGCAAAAATCTTTATTCTTTCCAAAACTTTTTTACAATCCAACAACATATTCTGGCTTTAAATAACCTTCAAAAATTTGATAAGTAATAAAATCAGTTGAGTTCAAACGAAGGAAATTTCACTAAGACAGATTTTCACTAAGAGCTGTAACTTGGGTGCTTTCCTGAACTTTATAATCTTCAGGCCAAGAGTTAGTCATTATATATTCTTCTTGTCCGCATAATCTCAACTTCTTTCTATTTCTTTCATTTATAACATATACTTCATTAATCATTATCATTTTAACAATAACTCTGTACATTAAGGGGCTTTCGGGTCTTGTGTTAGGTGAATTCTAGCACAAAATGGCCCAATCTTCTTGCAACTTTGATCTTAGGAAACCATGTCGCAAAATCAATAATAAAAAAAATATTGGTTGGAAGCACAGACAGGAAAAGAAAGTATTACTTGTAATACTAAGTGCAAACAGGTTCACCAGGCTAACCAAATTCTCACTGCTCGGCTTTATCTCCGACTTGCATTTTATAATTAACTAGCAGTATAGCCCGGCGTTGCTCGGGTGTAATGAAAGCTTTAAAACTAATCCATGGTCCTGGAGGTCGGACTCTTTGGACGTTGGCACGAAAGACTAAAAAGCAATAGTTGTTTCCAGTTAAAGCGAAACCGTAGACCTGAAGAAAAATGAATGGATGTAAGTCAAATTTTGATTTCCTGGTATTGATCTCAAATAAGTTTTTCGTCTAAAACTGAATTTTGAAGGCTAAATAAGTTCCCTGAGTAAATGGTATCATTGGCTGAGACTAAGAATGGTATCATTGGCTGAGACTAAGAACTACAATCACAGAGACTAAGAACTACTTAGAGCCAAACCCGAAGCAAAAACCAAAATAAAAGGGCTGAAAAACTGATTTTGATCAGACCCGGTAGGATATCGGGGTATCGATTTCCAATATCAGAGTTAAATAAGTCATCCAATGATAAACTAACCTAAGTAAGTCCATGAAAACTTATCGTACCCATCAGGAGTACAATTGGAGAAAATGAGCCATATTGATGGCTGAATATCGGTTTTTGATCAGATTCGATAGAATATCGAGGGTATCAATTTCCATATCGGGGATATTATCAATTTTCTGCACTATTGTAAGAACTGCAATCTTGAAACTTCTGAATATCGTTTCTTATGTCTTTGTCTATGAGTGTATCAAATTTGATTAAAATCGGACCACTCCTTCTATAACCTGATTTTTTCGATTATCGATTTTCGATATTTATCGGGGGTGCCTCGACACAAAACCTAGCTAAGAATACTCGCAGACGCTTATAGTACAACTGTATCAATTTTCAAGAAAATAGGTTCAGCCGTTTCGGAGTCTATAGTTAACGGACACACACATATACACACTGACACACACACAAAGTTCCATTTATAAATAAGTTTAGATTTAGATACGCTGCTCACCGACACAAACGAACGACTAAAGAAATAAACCGTTCAATAATGATACCATGTATTATACACTCAACCTTGCTACCACTCAGCCGATGAGCGCCCAGAACCAGGCAATAATATGGCTACAAGCGACACCACCATCTTTAGCAGCAAGAAGTCCTATCCGACTCACCATTCGTCTGAAGCTCGTCGATTCGCGGTCTCTACACTACCTTGCAAAACATACACGAGACTCTGGCTCTTTTGAGTCGCCGAGGTAAGTCACTGCTAAAAACCAGTTTAAAGATTAAGTTTAGATTCAAAAGTAGTTGCAAATTTCAATCCAGTGATCAGTGAAAGTCTTATAGCACAGCATTATAACATTTATAAGCTTTAAAAATTGTATATGAACAAGATGAAAATCACTGAGCCATCAAATAAGACCTTCAATAGTAGCGTTGCAAATTTCAATCCAGTGATCAGAAAGTCTTATAGCACAGCATTATAACATTTATAAGCTTAAAAATTGTATATGAACAAGATGAAAATCACTGAGCCATCAAATAAGACCTTCAATAGTGCTGCAATTTCAATCCAGTGATCAGTGAAAGTCTTATAGCACAGCATTATAACATTTATGTTTAAATTGTATATGAATGGCAAAGATGAAAATCACTGAGCCATCAAATAAGACCTTCAATAGTAGTTGCAAATTTCAATCCAGTGATCAGTGAAAGTCTTTATAGCACAGCATTATAACATTTATAAGCTTTTTAAAATTAGATATGAACAAGAAGGAAAATCACTGAGCCATCAAATAAGACCTTCAATAGTAGCGTTGCAAATTTCAATCCAGATCAGTGAAAGTCTTATAGCACAGCATTATAACATTTATAAGCTTTAAAATTGTATATGAACAAGATGAAAATCACTGAGCCATCAAATAAGACCTTCAATAGTAGCGTTGCAAATTTCAATCCAGTGATCAGTGAAAGTCTTATAGCACAGCATTATAACATTTATAAGCTTTAAAAATTGTATATGAACAAGATGAAAATCACTGAGCCATCAAATAAGACCTTCATTAGTAGCGTGCTGCAAATTTCAATCTGGTGATCAGTGAAAGTCTTATAGGCACAGCATTATGCATATTTATGTTTTTTAAAAATTGTATATGAACAAGATGAAAATCACTGAGCCATCAAATAAGACCTTCAATAGTAAAGGTTAAAATTTCAATCTGGTGATCAGTGAAAGTCTTATAGCACAGCATTATAACATTTATAAGCTTTAAAAATTGTATATGAACAAGATGAAAATCACTGAGCCATCAAATTAAGACCTTCAATAGTAAAGCGTTGCAAATTTCAATCCAGTGATCAGTGAAAGTCTTATAGCACAGCATTATAACATTTATGTTTTTAAAAATTGTATATGAACAAGATGAAAATCACTGAGCCATCAAATAAGACCTTCATGTTAGTGAGCGTTGCAAATTTCAATCCAGTGATCAGTGAAAGTCTTATAGCACAGCATTATAACATTGCAAGCTTTAAAAATTGTATATGAACAAGATGAAAATCACTGAGCCATCAAATAAGACCTTCAATAGTAGCGTTGCAAATTTCAATCCAGTGATCAGTGAAAGTCTTATAGCACAGCATTATAACATTTATGTTTTTAAAAATTGTATATGAACAAGATGAAATCACTGAGCCATCAAATAAGACCTTCAATAGTAGCGTTGCAAATTTCAATCCATGATCAGTGAGTCTTATAGCACAGCATTATAACATTTATAAGCTTTAAAAATTGTATATGAACAAGATGAAAATCACTTGAGCCATCAAATAAGACCTTCAATAGTAGTGTTGCAAATTTCAATCCAGTGATCAGTGAAAAGTCTTATAGCACAGCATTATAACATTTATAAGCTTTAAAAATTGTATATGAACAAGATGAAAATCACTGAGCCATCAAATAAGACCTTCAATAGTAGCATTGCAAATTTCAATCTGGTGATCAGTGAAAGTCTTATAGCACAGCATTATAACATTTATAAGCTTTAAAAATTGTATATGAACAAGATGAAAATTACTGAGCCATCAAATAAGACCTTCAATAGTAGCGTTGCAAATTTCAATCTGGTGATCAGTGAAAGTCTTATAGCACAGCATTATAACATTTATAAGCTTTAAAAATTGTATATGAACAAGATGAAAATCACTGAGCCATCAAATAAGACCTTCAATAGTAGCATTGCAAATTTCAATCTGGTGATCAGTGAAAGTCTTTTAGCACAGCATTATAAGATTTATAATTTACTAAAGATTTACAAATTGGTTATGAACAAGATGAAAGACACAAGCACATTATTGCTAAATCATTGTGCCATCGAATGAAACTATTTACTTTAAAGGGAGTTTATTCTGAAGAATTTAGCCATACTATGAAGTAATACGTTATAAAGTGCAGTATTTATGGTGCAATTTTCAATGAGTAATGCAAATTTAAATCATTTTGTCTTATAATTTGTGTCCAGTGGCATTATGGTGTTATATACACATTTATCTAATGTTTGCTTTCATTAATTACAAGCGTCATAGCCCGGCGATGCCCGTGCAACTCAGAACATTTTAATTTCTTCAGCGGGTAAAACAAATACGTTTAAATTCACTGCAGACACTTAAAATATAATCTATAGATATAACATGCAATCTGTGAGTCTGTGTGTGACTGTTCCCTATGCACGCCTACATTTTTTAAAATATTTCTTTTGTTTCAAAATTACGGGGAAAAATATTCACATTTTTTTGTTGACCAAATGAATTTTTAAAACGTCGGAATAGAAAGTAAATATAAAGGCTCATTTTTTTAAAATAAAAGAATAGTTTACTCGCGTTTGACTCGTGTGATTTGATTTCTGTGACGTAATTCAGAAACTATCTTAGATCTTAGATGTATACGGAGAAAATATAAACAATCGGCTCCATTGGCCAAAAAGTACGAAAAGAAAAGTTGCTGAACTTAAAACTCAAAAGGTATGTGTCGACCTGACTTCCCTATAGATATGTGTCTCTAGAAAGTTTGGATGGCGTGGCTTAAAAATGTAGGCGTGCATAGGGAACAGTCACACACAGACTCACATATTACCTTTTATATATATAGATATTGATAGATGATCTAACAAATTATGTTTATTGTGTAGCCCTTTTTATAGTCTTTGACAATTATTTTACAGTTTTTGCTCATCGAGTACAAGAAAAAATTGCATTTTTTGCTTGTGATGAGTCATAATTAGAAATCTGGTGTGAATATATATTTCATTCAGTATTTCGCACGCTCCGGTGCTAGAAATTTCGAACCGAACCCTTCATTACAATCACAATTATATAAACCCCATTCCTTACAGAAAGCCTCGATTGGAAGTCACGAGTTATCTCTAACCCTGCAAGATACTTGTTCACAACTGCTGTAGCCTAGTATTGAACACACAACTCTAAGAGTCAAGTCAGGAACTAACCAACGTCTATAAACAGTGGGCCATGTGTCGTTAAGTAACTTGCAAGGTTAGAAGGAGATAACTCATGACTTCCAATCGAGGCTTCCCGCAAAGAATGGAGTTAATTTACCAGTGATTGTAAGAAAGGGTTCAGTTGGCAATTCCTTTCACCTGAGGAACGTCCGAGCGTACAACGGATGAAAAGTCGTACAAATGGTAACAAAGATGAGAACATTAGTCCTAATACTGTAAATAATGTACACACTAATTCAACTCAGAAATACAGACAAATAGAATAATCTATTATTAAACGTCGTACAAATGGCAACAAAGATGAGGACAATATTCCGAACAATGGAAATACTGTAAATACTACCTCATCTCAGAAATATAGACAAATAGAATGATCTGTTATTAAACGTCGTATAAATGGCAACAAAGATGAGGACAATAGTCCGAATAATGTCAATACTGTAATTACTACCTCATCTCCGAAATATCGACAAATAGAGTGATTTATTATTGAACGTCGTACAAATGGCAACAAAAATGAAGATATTAGTCCGAATAATGTAAATACTGTAAATACTACCTCATCTCAGAAATATAGACAAATAGAATGATCTATCATTAAACGGCGTACAAATGGCAACAAAGATGAGGACAATAGTTCAAATAATGTAAATACTGTAAATACTACCTCATCTCAGAAATATAGACAAATAGAATGATCTATTATTAAACGTCGTACAAATGGCAACAAAGATGAGGACAATAGTTCAAATAATGTAAATACTGTAAAAACTACCTCGTCTAAGAAATATAGACAAATAGAATGATCTATTATTAAACGTCGTACAAATGGCAACAATGATGAGGACAATAGTCCGAATAATGTAAATACTGTAAATACTACCTCATCTCAGAAATATACACAAATAGAATGATCTATCATTAAACGGCGTACAAATGGCAACAGAGATGAGGACAATAGTCCGAATAATGTAAATACTGTAAATACTACCTCATCTCAGAAATATAGACAAATAGAATGATCTATCATTAAACGGCGTACAAATGGCAACAAAGATGAGGACAATAGTCCGAATAATGTAAATACTGTAAATACTACCTCATCTCAGAAATATAGACAAATAGAATGATCTATTATTAAACGTTGTACAAATGGCAAGAAAGATGAGGACAATAGTCCGAATAATGTAAATACTGTAAATACTACCTCATCTCAGAAATATAGACAAATAGAATGATCTATTATTAAACGTCGTACAAATGGCAACAAAGATGAGGACAATAGTCCGAATAATGTAAATACTGTAAATACTACCTCATCTCAGAAATATAGACATATCTTGCACTGATTGTATCTATTTTAAAAATATAGTTGATATCATTACTATTTAGATTTATTCTTGAAGTAGTGAAATTTTGAAGTCAGTGATACCTGGAGAATTTTGCATTTCTATACACTTTTTCAGACTATATTTAAAAGTAAATGCACAATATTTGTTGAAAAGTATGAATCTAATATTTGGTGTCAGTAATGAACATATGAGACCTAAACTTTTACACCGAGTGTAATGCTGATTTTCTGTAAAAGTTACAAATAAACATACCTTTACTCTAATTGTTTCCTCTCTCGTACTCGTTAGTGACCCATTTTAGGGCCTTGTACCAGACTAAGCAGAACTTAGTATTTAACCAAATTTTCTCAAATAATCTCCCTAAACATTAAATTTCATCAAAAGACATTTTCTTTTATAGCTTCTGTCTAAAATGTTTGATCTCTCATCTGATTAGGCGTTACTCGACTCATTCTCTTTCGCTTTTTTGTCGTCAATCAACGACACTTATTTAATAAACAAAACATCTTGGCATTAATTCAACGTGTATAGCATTCGAAAATCACATAAGTCAGGCGTGTCAGGTGACATAGCAAGATATTTCAGTAACAAGAAATCTTATTTGCGACTCGTTTGCTCGGCGGAGCTCGACGATGATGCAATTAAAAAGTTTAAGTCCTTTCAGGACAAGATGAAGAACAGTATTGTAAATGCTAATAAATTAAAGGAACCATTGTGGTGCAGTGGATATCGTCTCGGAACGACAAATCGGAGTGCCCAGTTCGAACTCCAGTTGAATTCCTTGCATTCACTTACGCACAAATAACGTTAAGGATGTTATTAATCCCTCTCTTCCATCCAGTTATGGGTTAAATAACAGAAAAGATTGGGTTCAATAGCCTTGGCTGGCAACCAGTCTACCGCAGAAAGCAATGGCAACCTATTGCGGGATAATCTTCTGCCCAGTCAGTCATGTCTCTTTCGAGACATGATCGCCCAAAGCGTGTATCATGTACCTCACTTAACTGACTGACTATTGAAAAAAATGATTAAGGTTTCTACTGGGTATAAAGTGGGGGATCGGTTTTCTACTGTTATGAAGTGATAAACTGATTTCCCACTAATTGCTAAGGCGTGTATCACGTATGGCACTTAACTGAGTAACTGAATATAATAGTTGAAAAAAATAATTAAAACTTCTACTTGTGACGACGCCCTCGGGTCGCTAGTCGTCTGATGGCCTCGACACAGTAGCTGGTCTTCAAGTCGTCTATTATAACGGCGCTCCCCCTTGCCCACGCTATGAACTTTGATCCAAGGAAGGCACGCCGAAATCTTGGTAACTGTATCTTTACCATGTCGAACCAGGCCGGACGCGCGCGTACATTTGGTTAACAAAAAAATACGGCATGAAAAAAAAAAATAAATAAAGTTTCGATAATGCCTGAATAAGTTGTGGAAAGAGTCTTTATATGTATATATATATATGAAAAGAAAAAATAGCAAACAGAAACAGAGTATAACAGTTGTCGAATTTCTATTCGCACAACGGAGTGAAAGTTTTTGCTTAAGAATAATGTTTGTTCATTTCAATCGGAACTTTCATGTGTTCAAGTTTTTAAAAGTTTTTTCTTTTCAGGGTTTTTCACAGAAGCCTTACGGAAGCAGCCGAAGTAGAACTTTGTGGCGGCGGTGGTGAATTCGTCTTGTCTTTTTAGCTCGGCGCATCAACACATACTGATTTGGCCCTTTGGGGTCTCGATTTTTATGCATGTCCTAAATTCTATTGGGAGGTGCGTGACGGACTCAGGGTGTCCATCCAAATCAAATTTTAACCAATGAGATTACTCCCAGCTCGCCCCACAAGGCGGAGTGATTTTTGGCTTAACCAATGAATTAACAATACTTCTGTTGACGTCATTTCTTTTCATCTACTTCTTCTAAATTTTTGGCATTCGTGTTTTGACTACCGCTAAAAAAAAAAAAAAAGCTTCTGATACACTTTCGTATAAACAATGCAAAAATATTTTTTTCCTTTCTCCTTTCTATTCTCTTTAATTTCCAACTATTCTTTTTCAGGTTTTACAAAGTTTTGTAACAAATCTTCTGTTTTTAACCCAACTCATATTGCGATTGACAATAAACTACAGAATCAACGAGACTACTAGTAATAATTTCTTTCGATCAATCGTATTAAACTTAGGGTTACATTTTTTTTTCACATGCAATATTATAAGTATCTTTAGGCAAGGCAATTACGTGTTAAGTATCTTAAGCAGGAGAATTACGGTTACATACTGGGCATAATGTGGGGGATCGGTTTCATATTGTTATGAAGTAATAAACTGATCCCCCACAAATTACTAATTAATATAATACATCTCTTCTCCCTCTAGCTATGACATAAATAATAGGACAGATTGGGTTTTATAGCTTTGGCTGGCAACCAGTCTACCGGAGAAAGCAATGGCAACCTACTATGGGATAATCTTCGCCCAATCCTGTATCACGTATGGCACTTAACTGACTGACTGAATATAATAGTTGAAAACATGATTGAGGCTTCTACTGGGCATAAAGTGGGAGATCAGTTTTATATTACGATGAAGTAATAAACTGATACCCCACTAATTACTACTTAATAATATAATAAATCTCTTGACCCTCTAGCTATGACACAAATAATAGGACAGATTGGGTTCTATAGCTTTGGCTGGCAACCAGTCTACTGCAGAAAGCAATGGCAACCTACCGCGGGATAATCTTCTGCCCAGTCAGTCATGTCTCGAAAGAGACATGATCGTCCAAAGCGTGTATCATGTATGGTACTTAACTGACTGAATCGCTAAATATTGCAAGTTTGGGTTGCTTTTTATTCCAGTCTTTTAAACAATAAGCGAAAAAAAGTTCAATTCTCTGGAAGACCGCAAAAACTATTTTCAACATTTCTGTCTGGCAAATAAAAGATTATGTCAAGAAGAAATTTTAAAGATATTTGAGAGATTATGGTGAAAAGAACATGGCGCATGCCTTATTATTGTTCTATGCATTTCCCCTTTAGGACAAACGTTACGCTATGACATTCTTCTTCTTCTTCTTCTTCTTCTTCTTCTATGTGCCTTGTCCTTTCAGACCGTAGGCGATCACGGCCTTCCACGTCTCTCTATTCCTGGTGGCTCTTAGCTGCTTTCTCCTGTTACACCACCCAAACTCCGCTTTGCGATCCAATAGCTCAAGTCCATAAATCTATAATATAAGTGTATAGAAACTAGCATGGTCACAAAATGAGGGATCGGTTTATATGTTGATAATAATATGGAATCGATCCCCCATTTTATAGCCACATCATAATTTCTTATAAACAGTTTGCATATATATTCTTCTTCTATGTGCCCTGTCCTTTCAGGACGTAGGCGATCACGGCCTTCCACGTTTTCCTATCCCTGGTGGCTCTTAGCACGCTTTTTCCTGTAACGTCTCGCAGCACCCCGTTCTGTCATCCACCTGCTCAGGCCTTTCAAATATTTTATCCGCTGTTATCCCCTGTCTCTTTTACCCTCCTTCTGGCCTGTGAGTATCAGGTTCTCCAAGCCCTCCTTCCTCATTGCATGTCCCAGGAACTTCAGTTGTCTCTTCCTGATGCACAGTATTAATGTCCTTTTAGTTGTTATCCTTTCCAAAACCTCATCGTTGCGCACATGCTCGGCCCACGATATTCGCAGTATCCTTCTGTAGAACCACATTTCAGCTGCTTCAAGTTTTCTTTTCATCTTTGTTGATACTGTCCAACATTCACTGCCATATTGAAGAACTGACATCACATAGCAATCCAGTACTCTTTTCTTTGTTTCTAGCAAAATTGTCATGTTACTTAATACTCTTCTCAGCTCCTGAAATGCATCCTTGTGTTTTTGAATCTTAGGAATATAAATGTATAGAAACTACTGTGACCACAAAGTGAGGGTTTAGTTTATATATTGAATGAAATATGGAATTGATCCCCCATTTTATATTAAGTATGCATCTGTAGAACCACATTTCAGTTGCTTCAAGTATTTCCTTCATCTTTTATGATATTGTCCAGCATTCACTGCCATATTGAAGAACTGACATCACATAGCAATCCAATACTCTCTTCTTTGTTTCTAGTGAAAGTTTCCAGTGTCTTAATAGTTTACTTAGGTTCTGGAACGCGTACTTCGCCATGCCAATTCACCTTTGGATTTCTGTGTCGCACTTTCCCTCTTCGGTTAGAACACATCCCAGGTATTTAAATTTTTTTACCTGCTTGATTTTAATATCCCCTACCTGTATTTGGCATATTGGGCTCCCCTTTTTTTCCGGTTTTCTTGCAGTTTATTTGTAGTCCTTTCTTGTCACTCTCTTCAGCTGCCTTCTGTAGGAGGACTTGTAGTTTCTTTTCAGTGTCTGAAATCAGTACTGTGTCGTCTGCGTATCTTATGATG
This sequence comes from Ascarosepion bandense, assembly GCA_037127315.1. Lineage (NCBI taxonomy): Eukaryota > Metazoa > Mollusca > Cephalopoda > Sepiida > Sepiidae > Ascarosepion > Ascarosepion bandense. The sequence continues at coordinate 438,055 of JBBBDQ010001447.1, forward strand.
TTCAAATTGTGGCCTTCGATGTCAAATCCTGTCATAACATCTAGAGTCCTCAAAATATTCTCGCTATACAAGTTAAATAGATCCGATGAAAATACACATCCTTGTCTTACGCCCCTACCCCAGATAAATAATGGATCATACCGTTTTGGTTTCGTGTAAAGACTAAAAATAAAAGATGTAACAAAGATGCTGATTAGCAGTTTAATAGGAACAAGAACACATAAATTATAAGAAAGAATGATAGAAAAATAATCGGCGTTATAATTAAAACTATGGATGTTGTATGCAAAAACAAAGAAAAGAGACGCTTATTATATAAAATACTAGCAGTATAACCCTGCGTTGCTCGGGTATAATGAAAGCTTTAAAACTAATCCATGGTCCTGGAGCTCAGAATCTTTGGACGTTGGCACAAAAGACTAAAAAGCAATAGTTGTTTCCAGTTAAAGCGAAACTGTAGACTGGAAGAAAAATTAATGGATGTAAGTCAAATTTTGATTTCCTGGTATCGATATCAAATAAGTTTCTTTCGTCTAAAACTGAATTTTGAAGGCTAAATAAGTTCCTCTGAGTAAAAAGTATCATGGCTGACACTAAGAACTACAATTATACCTACTTAGAGTCAAACCCGAAGCAAAAACTAAAATAAAAGGGCTGAAAAAAATAAAGACATACAGGCAGATAAACAGATACTCACACAAACATCTTGCCTTATATATATATATATATATATATATATCGATTTTTTACACTATTGTAAGAACTGCAATCTTGAAACTTTTGAATATCGTTTCTTATGTCTTTGTCTATGAGTGTATCAAATTTGATTAAAAACGGACCACTCGTTCTATAACCCGATATGTTCAATTATCGATTTTAGATATTTATCGAGGTACCTCGACACAAAACCTAGCCAAGGACACTCGCAGACGCTTATAGTACGACTGTGTAAATTTTCAAGAAAATCGGTTCAGCCGTTTTGGAGTCTATAGGTAACGCACACACACACACACACACACACACACACACACACACAGACAAAGTTTCATTTATAAATAAGTTTAGATAGATCAGCCGTTCCCTATCTCAGTGGTTGCCAGAAAATTTCATCATCGAGAAAAAATACGAAATGCATTTTTTTTACAGACGAATGCCGATAACAGTATCGATACAATATATGAGTAACGTTGAAAATGGGACTTATATTTTGAATAAAAAAAATATACCGTTTTTTTTTTATTAGTACTTGCAAATAAGACAAAATGCATAAATAAGTTTTTAAATTAATGTATTTAATTGTAATTAGGTAAATTTTCGTTTTAGGTACCGACGGCTTTTCCCCCTTCAAATTTATCCGAAATAGCATTATTTCTGTGCAAATGTATATGCTGAACTCAAATCAACAATTAGTTATTGAAGAAACTTACCTTTTTTGTTTTGAAAGTTCATAAAAAAGACAAACTATATCTCTCACTTTTTCTCTCCCGTAAATCTCACGAAGTCATGTAATTAACTGCAGAATGATGTTCAACGTAGGCAGCAATTTCGGTCGAATTTTATCCTTTACTGAAACTTCCGGCGATATACTTCCTGTTATGAGAGAAATAAGCGTAGAAATACAATAGTGCATTATTTTAATTCCCAGAAGTACATCGCCGGAAGTATCAGTAAATGAAGAAAAATCGAGCAAAAATGTGCCAAAATTCGTTACAGTACGCAGTCCGTCATTCTGTAGTTAATTATATGACTTCGTAAGAGTTACGGGTGAGAAAAAGTGCAAGATATAGTTCATTTTTTTATGGACATTTAGATAAAAAAAAAGGTAAGTTTCTTCAATAACTAACACTTGATTTGAGTCAGCATATACATTTGCACAGGGATAATGTTATTTTGGATAAATTTGAAGGGGAAAAGCGACGGGATTTAAAACGAAAATTTATCTGTAATTAAGGTTTTTTTACTTGTACATAATTCATTATATATTTATACATATTTGTAGAGACTTGTATTTTTTTAAAACGGGTTTTTGCTTTTGATAAATTCTTAGACAAGTTTTTATCCTCATATCTATTTTTTTTAGAAATGACTTAAAAATTATTGTAGATATTTATTTATTTTTTAAACGAACGTGATTACTTCTTAGTTCGGAGTCTTTTTGTTTGTTTTTCTTAATAGCCGTTTGACAAGTAATTGGTTCATATATTTTCGGATGAGTTCATGTACGGTTCGCCTGTTAATGTAAAGTGGCTCTAACTGTCGCCAATCAGAAGCGTTTGCAAAAATTCGCACCGGGCCCAAACTTTATAATTTTTTCCAGTGTCTGAAAGCGCTTATTGAGGTGGACCAGAGACTGATTATCTCTGGTCGGGTCGGCGTGGTGAGGCGGGGTATAATGTTGAGAGACCTGAAACCCCCTAGTGATCCACGCAAAGACATCAGTGACGACACCCTCTAGCGCCCCAATACGGTGCGTATATTTGAAATCGTTGACAAATATGTGTCACACATCTAGGACATATAAAGAAGGAAGTGCACTTGGAGAATTTGACACTCAAAAGACAGACTGAAGTTAAGAGGAACAGAGAGAAACAGCGGATAACCGGGCGTAATGGGGTTGTTTAAATGGGATTGGAGATCTTTATGACACTTTCATTTAAGTGTCAAAAAGTTGACTGGCGAAATTAATTAAATGAAAATTAATTAAATGATAATTAATTAAATCATGATAATAATTATTTTATTAAACCACTATAAAAATAAGTTCATTCTGGGTATCCAACATTTTTAAGAACCAGGTGTATTAAACCGAAGTCATTAAGTATAAAGATATCTAGACCCGAGCGGAAAAGGGTGACCTATAAACTGTCACTAAAACAAAACACTTCTCAGGTGTAACGACCTGTCAAAAATTATTTCAGTTTCAAAATATAAACATATTTTGAGCGTGGCAACCATGTTGGGTCGCTTCACCCGGGATTGAGCGCAAGTATGGCACAAGGTAATAAATCATTAATCAACCAACCACAGGGCCTGCTTCTTGTTATCCCACCCCGATGATTGCGACTAATTGGCTGATTATCTAAACCAATCAGATGCAACATAACGGTGTTGTTACGATGATAGCCATTGGCCGGTAATCTCTATTCGCTGACCAATCAGAAGCTAATTATTCGGGATTCGGGCCCATAAATAGAGAACACTCAGAGCAAAAAGATATGTAAATAAGCGCTTGTTACTGTTTATAACAAACGCTTTTCGTCATTTTTTGTTGGTGTGGCAATTATTATTCTTCTCCGACGCCAAATTCAACACTTCATCGACTGAAGTGTATCCATCCCCCCCGCTTTCGCGGATCTTAAGAAACAACGTGGGCGCGGAAGGAAATCAGAGAACCAGTCTGGAACATGTGGTAATCACGAAACCATCGGCCAACTCGGTATCGTGAAAATATAGTACCACATCTTGGTCTTGAGTGATATAAGGCAACATCGAGTAACCTACCTAACGATCTTCTTGAAATAAACGAGCGAACAATGAAAAGACAATTAGAAATTGGAATTGAAACGAAACAAATATTTATATCAAATGGGCCGAGATCAGGGAAATATTACAGCACTAGATTTTCTATGAGGGTCCTATCTTTTTTCATAGCGCGAACAATCATGGCTCTCCACAACTTTATGTCTTTTTTAGCCCTAAGAAAAATGTATCTATCCTTCAAAATCGCTGTGTGACAATCCTCTACACAAGCGTTTTAGGTACTTAATGCGCTGTTTTACTCTGCCCCTGTAACCATCATCTTGTCCTTGTGAGTGACAATTTTTCCAAACCCTCTTTCTTCGTTAGGAAGATTCAACTGTCCGTTTCTGATGCTACTTATAAATGTCCATTTTTCTTTTCTCACCTGTTCAGTCCGTGGTATTCTAAGCATCTTTATATAGAACCACATTTCTGTTGCGTCAAGTTTCCTCCCAATCTGCAATGAAATGGACCAGCATTCACTACCATATTTTGCACTCTTTTCTTCATTTCTAATATTTTAGTACTTTGCTTTCCTTTTTGAAGGCATCTTTTGCAATAATAATGATCTACAAGTGTTATATATACTCTTACTACAATGTATAATTTTGCCCAGAAGTTTATTTACATTGATAAAATAATTGTTTGGTGGAACAATGCATGACCGGCAGAATTGTAAACAAAGTGAATATTGCATTGAAAGGTCAGCAGTGCGAAAACCCAAGTGACAGGCGAAATATTGTTTTAATAAACAGTGTAGTTTAAAATTAAGAAAATATGCATTCGAAATAATAAACAATATTTATAACGGAAGGATGACGTGTCAGACGAAACTGGCTTATATAAGCGTGGGATGAGAGGGAGAGAGAGGAAGGAGAGAGAGAGAGAGAGGGAGGGAGAGAGAGAGAGAGAGAGAGAGAAAGAGGGAGAGAGAGAGAGAGGGAGGGAGAGAGAGAAAGAGGGAGGGAGGGAGGGCGTAGGTAAGATGCAGATACGCGGAGATCGGGGGAGGGATGAAAAGGAGATGGAATTGAGAAGAGAAGACAACTCAGCAGTCAATTTGGTTCCAGTTTATTTTTCGTCAAATTGGTATGCAACACAAAGATTCTTCATTGACAACCAAAATCTTGCCAACATCATATACGGATGGTGTTGATAGCCAATCGCAGAAAGGTAACCAAATGAACACCTCCAGAATATAGTTAAGGCAAATGAGGAGAAAGTACAAAGCATCAATTGCCAGAAGCCAGAAGGTATTGTTGACAACAAAAGAAAATGTTCAAGATGGGAATTACAATCTGGAAGATTTTTTTAAATCGCATTGCCCTAAGCAAGGCATTTTACTGCCACCGTTGTGCAGGGGGTTACATAGGTGGAAAGTTATGAGGAAGAGTGACAAATTATAGAGGGTGTCAGGAAGATGAGAGTGGAGTGGACAGAGAAAGGAGCATAAGAGAGAGAGAGAGAGGATGTAGGTTAGTGAGATAGGAGATGTCTATTGATTTTACATTTAAATTATTGGAGATTGTAGCTGTCGTGGAAGCAAGGAAACGGAAAGGGGTTCCACAAGCGGGAAGTGCGAGAAAAGAAGCTGAAGGAGTAGAATTTGCGTTTACATGTTATTAGTTTCACAGTAAAAAGGTGGGACCTAGTTGCTAATCTTGTGGCTCGAGTAAATTCATATATAGGGGGTACCAGTGAACTAAGTTCATCGGAGCAGAAGCCGTGAAAATATTTGTAGAAGATACAAAGAAAAGCCACTTTGCGCCGGTGAGAAAGTGACTGTATCTGAGCTGCCAAGTCGGAATAGATTCTCCGTTGGATTTTGTCAAGGACCCCTAGGTCGATAGGAGAAGCACCTTACCAGATATGGCAGCAGTATTCAATGCACGGGCGGATGGATGATTTGTATATATGTAGGATTGTTTCAGGCGAAAAAAACTTCCTGGCCCTGCACGGAGAACCGACGTTCTTAGCAGCGGATTTAGCTATGGAGTCTATATAGTCATTCCACTTGAGGACTGTTGTGAGAGTTAACTCGAGGAGGCGCAGTGTTTTACTTTCAGGTAGACTAGCCTGATCCATGTTGATGGGTAGGAGCGGTTGTCTGTGATGGTTATTAGATAGCAGCTTCGTTTTGGAAGCATTAAAATTCACGAGTTGATACCAAAATTAAACAAGTGTCAAAATTTAAATGTGAAGGGAATGATTTTAGAGGGGGTTGAAAAATGCAAAACCATAATGGAAAAACCTGCCCTAGTGGATTAAAATCCATATCATACCCCGTTCCCTGGCAATTGTTAATCTCTCGGTCTGGTAGCGCTGAAAGGTCACATGTTGTCGTTTAGTAGAAGAAACAGGATGAGCAAAAAATAAATAAATAAATAAATAAAATAAAATAAAATAAAATAAAATAAATAAAATAAAATAAAATAAAAAGAATAAATAATGTTGGTGAGTATGAACTGATATGAGTTTTCTCCCTCAAGCACAAAAATCGCAAGGCAAATGGTTTTCGGTTGAAAATTCGAAATACGACAATAGACACCTGAAGAAGGTCGAAAGATACAACTGTCGAAAGTTTGCGGCTAATCAAACGTTTCCATGGCAATGAGAAATACCCTTATTCTTTGTATTTTTATTTGTTTTTCTTTTTTCTGTCTTTGCATTCAATTTTCTGGTATTATTCTGTTTTTATGTCTGACTTTCTAATAGCCTTTCCTTCTCTTCCTTTTTACTTCTTTTTCTTTCTTTTATTTTTTCTCCCCTTTCTTTCTTTTTCTTAATTTTTTCCCAATTTTTCGTTAATTTTTCCCAATTTTCGTTAATTTTTCCCAATTTTCGTTAATTGTCATTTTCTTTGTGCACTATATACAAACAATTATTATTATTATTATTATGTCATTTTTCATCATATTTCGATTTCTGCTTTGGTCTCACTACCAACCAAGTCTGCGGGGAGACCTAAGGCAGGTAGTGGTGTGTTGTTATGGCTCCATTTCATGTTTTTCTATCTTCCCTATCATTCCCCAGCATTACATAGATAAAGTTTTCCTTAGTGTGTGGGCTGTACTTAATAAGACAATTTTTTGTATATCTCTTAAGCTGGGGTTTCCAGGGATTCTTTCAATGTGTTGTTTTGTTCCATTTTTTATCATTCCAAGTGCACCTACTATCACTGGCACAACTCCTGTTTTCAATTTCCACATTTTTTCTATTTCAATTTCCAGGTCTTTATATTTTGACAGTTTTTCAAATTCCTTGATTGCTATGTTACAATCCGCTGGACAAGCCATATCAATTAATAGACAAGTTTTCTCTTTCTGGTTTTTAACAATAATGTCTGGCCTATTTGCTTCAATTTTTCTGTCTGTGTAGATGGTGTAATCCCATAGAATGGTTACATCTTCTATTTCTGTAACCGGTGCTGGATGATGTTCATACCAGTGTTTGTTTACAGCTTTTCCATAATGTTTGCACATTGTCCAATGTTATTATTATTATTATTATTATTATTATTATTATTATGTCATTTTTCATTATAAATCGATTTCTGCAATGGTCACACTACCTACCAAGTCTGCAGGACGATCCAAGGCAGGTCGTGGTGTGTTGTTATGGCTTCATATCATGTTTTTTCCTATCTCCATAACATCCCTAGCGTTACATAGACAAATTTCTCCGTACTGTGTGGGCTGTACTTAACAAGGCAATTTTTTGTATATCTCTTGAGCTGGGGTTTCCAGGGATTCTTTCAATGTATTGTTTGGTTCCATTCTTTATCATTCCAAGTGCACCTAATATCACTGGCACTATTCTTGTTTTCATTTTCCACATTTGTTCTATTTCAATTTTCAGGTTTTTATATTTTGACAGTTTATCGAATTCCTTGGTTGCTATGTTACAATCCGCTGGACAAACCATACCAATTAATAGGCAAGTTTTTTCCTTTCAGTTTTTAACAATAATGTCCGGCCTATTTCCCTCAATTTTTCTATCTGTATAGATTATTCTTCTTCTTCTTATTATTATTATTATTATTTTTTCTTTTCGCTTTCTTGTACTGCTTCTTCTTTCTGTTATTCTTTTAGAACTTATATCTTCTCAACTCATTTTATCCCCAACTACCCCCCCTCTTGCTTAAAGAATTTTCCGTCTCTTCCCTTTTTGTTTCTTCACCGTAATCTTATCTGTATTTCTTTCTTCCTTGATTTTTTCTATTTCCTATCTCTCCTTTCTCTTCATTACCCCGATCTTTTACTCTTTTATTCTACACACTAACCCTTCTTGGACTATTTATTACCCTCTTCCCGCTAAAGATATATTCTCTTCAATTTTGCCCCCGGCGTTCTCTCACACGATTATCTCAGATTTCCCTCTGTACAATCGTCTCCTGCATTTAGTCGTTTGCATTTGTAAACAATCAACTCTGTTTCGACTCAATATTACTCAAATCGATAACATTTTATTAACGTTTCAAATTATATTTAGACACGAAAATACGTTTGGGTTTCGTGGCTTTATGCACACAAAGCTAAGCATCCGATAGCAAAAAAAAAAAAAAAAAAAAATCAACAAAAAAAACAACCCCCCCCCAAAAAAAAACAGCTATAGCGAAAACTGAATTTAATTCGTGCTTTCATGAACGTGTGGATGCACGTTGACTATGCCCAGAGAAGGTAGCCTTTGTTCTGATATATATATATATATATATATATATATATATTTTATAAGCGTTTCACCCCGAGCAAGGCATGTCACTGCCACTACTTCGCAGGGGGCTACATAGAGTGGAAAAAGGATGATTAAATATATGAAATGTCAGAGGGTGGGTGATAGGCGGGTAAAGGATACCGAGAATGAGGGTTGGGTAGATGAGAGTGTTCTGAGAATAATTGGGAGTTAGGGTGATAGGAGGTGTCTATTGACCCTACATTTAAACACCTGGAGATTGTAGCTGTCGGGAAAGCAGACTTGTGGAAGGGAGTTCCACAGGCGGGAAGCACGAGAAAAGAAGCTGTTGGAGTAGAATTTACGGTTACATCTTATTTGTTTAACTGTAAAAGGGTGGGTCCTAGTTGCTAATCTAGTATCTCGTGTAAATTCATGCTTAGGCGGCACCAGAGATCTAAGCACATCGGAGCAGAAGCCATGAAAGTACTTGTAGAAGAGGCACAGGGAAGCCACATCACGCCGGTGAGCGAGTGGTTGCAGCCGGTCTGCCAAGTCAGTATCAACCACGTTACAGATCCTCCTTTGTATTTTGTCAAGATATATATATATATATATATATATATATGTATATATTAGAACAAACATGACCTCTACAACAAACTGAAAGATGTAACTACCTCAAACCAACTAGAAGAAATAATGCTCAGACTATCCAAAATCACCGTAAAATCCGAAGTTGATCAGGGACCACAACGCCACCATCTTGTCACTGTCTTCGGTCATCCGCCACGGTAGGGATGGACTTGTATCTTCAATTTAATCCTCTCTATTGTTAATAACTTAAATGTTCTATGTTTACTGTGTGTTAATATTTATTCTTTGATAATGGTTTATATGAGCCGAAAGCTTAGACCCGATAAAAAAATCAACAATTACTGTGATTTTTGTTGTCTTTCAACGATATCACCATCAAGTCTATATTATTCTATGAAACCTGCATTAATGAAAAAATGCTGCCAAAGTACACACACACACAATATATATATATATATATATATATATATATATATATATATTTATAGTGTATCGAGGCAGCAAATAATTTTCTAAACATATATTGTTAAATATAAGAGACAATGAATGTCTATTATGTTTAATCATGAGCCGTTCTAAACATATACTGTTAAATATGAGACAATGAATGTCAATTATGTTTAATCATGAGCCGTTCTAAACGCTCTAAATTTCTAATA